>JBBBDQ010000118.1:3727500-3797500 GCA_037127315.1 Ascarosepion bandense
CAAAATAATTGGGGCGCGTAGAGACCACACCTGAGTTTAATAATAACAATGTATGTGGTGCGTGTTAATTCTGGTATAATTCATGTGAACATTGTCAGTCTGCATATTTCTGTCGTTCGTTACCTTGAATTAGGTACCCTGGTAACCGGGGATGGTATATTTATTTTGGTATTAATTTTTAATTTTGAGCTTACATTTTTGACTCTTTTTTGTGCCAATTGAATATTGTATGAAATTTGAAAAAAGATTAGTTGTTATAGTAAATTTCAACAACAGTATGACTGATAATCCCTAAAATGAGCACGTCCGAAAAAAAAAAAAAGAAAAAAAAAAGAGTAGTTTCAACACACACAACACACGCACGCACGCACACACGCACGCACGCACGCACACACGCACGCACGCACGCACGCACGCACACACAGAACGCAATAATAAAATTTATGTTATTCTCTTTTACGCAGTCGTTACCTATTTCAAATAATTTCTTCAGGACGTAGGCGATCATGGCCTTCCACGTTTCCCTATCCCTGGTGGCTCTCAGCACGCCTTCTCCTGTTACACCATGCAATCCTCGTTCTGTCGTCCACCTGATTAGGTCCTTAAAATATGTTATCCGTTGCTTTCCCCTGTCTCTTTTCCCTCTATCTGGCCTGTTAGTATCAGATTCTCCAAGCCCTCCTTCCTCATTGTGTGTCCCAGGAACTTCAGCTGTCTCTTCCTGATGCTCAGTATTAATTTCCTTTTTGTTTTCATCATTTCCAAGACCTAATCGTTGCTCACATGCTCGATCCAGGATATTCGCAGCATCCTTCTGTAGAACCACATTTCGGTTGCTTCAAGTTTTTCCTTCATCTTTGATGGTATTGTCCAGCATTGACTGCCATATTGAAGGACAGACATCACGTAGCAATCCAGTACTCTCTTCCTAGTTTCTAGCGAAATTATCCTGTTTCTTAATACTTTACTCAACTTCTGGAATGCTTCCTTCGTCAAGCCAATTCGCCTTCGGATCTCTGAGTTGCACTTTCCGTCTTCTGTTATAACGCTTCCCAGGTATTTAAATTTTTGTACCTGCTTGATTCTGGTATACCCGACCTGTATTTAGCATTTTGGGCTGCCCTTTTTACTGATGACCATGGTGGGTCAAATTGCAGGACAGATTTGGTTCTTTAGCCTTGTTTGGCAACCAGTCTACCGCAGATGGCAAATTACTGCGGGAAAATCTTCTACCCACTCAGTCATGTCTCTTTCGGGACATGATCGCCCTACCGTATATCACGTATGGCCCTTAACTGACTTTGTGGTCGGAACAAAAAAACACAAGAACACGAATTATTTAGTCCTGCTTAAGTATAAGAGTATATATGGGATTTTTTCAGGAAAAAAAATGTAATTATGTCAGTAAGTTTTCTTTTCTTTTTATTTGTTTTTTTTATTGCATTTCTTATCTCTCTACTAGTACGGGCCCTCTATTAAGGGAAATGCTTAATGGTTATAAACGTGCAATCTCCGGACCAAATAAACTTTTATAGATTCAAATTATGAATGACCTAAACTCATCTATCCCCAAACCAAGTAAATGGACTCAAATATAAACAATCAAAATTTACATATCCCTGTATCAAATAAATACTTATAGACCCAATAGATTCAAATATTAATTACCACTATTTACCTATTTCCTAACCAATTAAATGCTTATATGACCAGTATTTACTTATTCTGAACCAAGTAAATGCTTACAGACTCACTAAAACGAGCAATATTTACTTATCTCCGAATCAAGTTTATACTTATAGACACAAATTTCGCACTGTGTTTACCTTACTCCGAACCCAAATAAACTCTTATGAACTCAAATATAAGCGACCGATAATAGTTACCTATCCCTGAACACAAAGAAATTCTTATGGGTAGAAATATAAAAAAGTAACATTTACTTCTCCTCAAACCAAGTAAATTCTTTTAACTCCAATATCAGTCAGTTAAGTGCCATACATGATACACGTTTGGGTGATCATGTCTAGAAAGTGACATGACTGACTGGGCAGAAGATTATCCCTCAGTAGGTTGCCATTGCTTTCTGTGGCAGACTGGTTGCCAGCCAAGGCTACAGAACCGAATCTGTTCTGTTATTTAACCCATAACTAGAGGGAAGAGACGGATTAATACCTTTCTCAAGGGTATTTGCGCGTAAGTGAATGCAAGGAATTCGAACTCAGCTCCCTGATTTCTCGTTCCGAGCCTATATTCACTGTACCACAACGCACATCCAACTCCAATATAAACAACCAATAAAAGTTACCTATCCCCGAACCCAAGGATATGCTTATAGATGCAAAAATGAAACATCAATATTTTACCAATTCCCGAAACCAAATGAATTCTTATAGACTCAATAAATGACTTATTACTTATTTCCAAACACAAGTGAATTCTTTTAGGTTCAAATACAAACGACCAAGAAAAGTTACCTATCCCCGAACCCAAGGATATGCTTATAGATGCAAAAATGAAACATCAATATTTTACCAATTCCCGAAACCAAATGAATTCTTATAGACTCAATAAATGACTTATTACTTATTTCCAAACACAAGTTAATTCTTTTAGGTTCAAATACAAACGACCAAGAAAAGTTACCTATCCCCGAACTCAAGTAAATTATTTTATTGATAAAAATCTAATTAGATAAAAAAAAAGAAGACAGAATTCAGTATTAAATTAACTGGCAAGAGATGACATGTCGTAAAATCAACTAGCCCAACATATATTAGTATTGTAGCGAAACAGAAATAGCAATAAAAATTAATTACAAATATTAATGAGAATAGTTAACAGTTATATGATCTGACGAAGCCTGTCCGAAACGTCGTTAGGCGGGAAAGTCAATCTTCCTTTTTTTGCTCCGTGAAGTTACGGTAACAGTCACAAATTCAGTCTCATAACAACCCGAAGTACAAATTTTATATTGTTTTTGGTGTCCATTCTTTTGCAAGTAGATATATAAACCTTGTATGAAGGTTATCGAACATAAATATATGTGTACAGGTGTTTTTATATGAAGACTTTTGTTTTTTGTTTGAATTTTTCATATATTATGTTTCATATACCCTAAACCAGTTTATGCAAAATATTCCTACACATCAGTATCAATTAACTGTAGTGATATTATTTTTCTTTAATTTAATTTTTGTTTGTTTACAAATTCTAATCTGACGAATGGATTGTTTTGTAAACAAACAATCCAGCATTAATGGACATGCCGTTCATAGCTATGGAAATAAATGTAATTATTTTGTTTTTTTAGAGATTATGTTAAGTCTGCTATTCACATCTTGTCATATCAACTTGTTGAAAAATCGTTCGCAAGTTGTAGATGGAATCTTGTTATTTTATTGTATATTAAACATTAAAACAACTAGTGTTTATGAGTAGTCAATGATACGGTCATTATTGTCAAGTACAAAGCTCTTATATAAAAGGATCTTCTCCGGTGAGAGAACTAAAAAAGCGAGAACATCACCTCTCTTATTCCAGTTATAGAATAAGGATTAAACAGGCCTGTGCGAGGTTCTCGTGAGCCCCCATTGAATTCATGATACGGCCCGCTCTCCACTCTACTACATCTCAACTTTAATAAGGTATTCATATAAAATACAAATTTCATTGCAACTTATTATACAATAATAGATCATACACAATATAAGTGAACAATTCAACTAGAAAATTTCAAAATAAATACAATATATCTAAAATATAAATTAAGGACATGTTATAATGGATGTGCGTTTTGGTGCAGTGGATATCGACTCGGAACGACAAATCGGGGTGCCGAGTTCGAATACCAGTAAGTAAGACACTTAACTGACTGACATTTGACAACTATAAAGAATAGGAAGATGTGGGGAGTCATAATCACCAATGTCCTAAAGGAACATTGCACATAAAAGAAGTATAGCATTAAATCTTATTATGTGCGTTGTGGTGCATTGGATATTGGCTCAGAATGAGAAATCGGGAAGCCAAGTTCGAATTCCAGTTGAATTCATTGCATTCACTTACGCGCAAATACCCTTAGGAAAGGTATTAATCCGTCTCTTCCTTCCAGTTATGGGTTAAATAACAGGACAGATTGGGTTCTATAGCCTTAGTTGGCAACCAGTTTACCGCAGAAAGCAATGGCAACCTACTGCGGGATAATCTTCTGCCCAGTCAGTCATGTCTCTTTCGAGACATGATCTCTCAAGTGTGACTGACTATAATAGCTCATTCTATCTAAATATAAATCAGCAATGTTTTGCAACAATTTTTAACATTAATTTCAGATTTATCGTGTTTAAAAGTTGAATAATTTTAAGACATTCAACATTATGAATAATGAATTCTATATAGTGCTTTTTCGAGACTTAGCTTGAGCAAAACACGTTCAAAGAACAGATTTGGACAAAAAAAAAAAAAAAGAACCTAAAGTTACGTCAAGACCCCGCGAAGATTTTTAATCTTTTAATAGTCAGTGTGCTTAGTTTAATTTGTATCGTATATAAAAAAGTACATGTTTATAAGATAGTCCCAAAGCACTACCTGGAAACCCGTTCAGGCTTGTCCCTCCGTTGGGGGCGGTTCGAGGTTACTGAGCACCGGCTCTGCATACAATAACAAACAAGACTCGAAAATCCGCTGTGAATTTTGAAAGGAACAAGCATTTATTATATAGACAAAAACTCAAAACAAAACAAAGAACAAAATACATTTTTTATAAAAAAGCACGCAGAAAATTTCTTTTTGTACGCTTTTATATCATCCGCCCTTGCATTGACTTCTGCTGCCATATCTGGTCGGGTGCCCCTGCTATCAACCTAGGGATCCTTGACAAAATCCAACGGAGAATCTGTAATGTGATCGATGACGACCTGGCAGCTCAGATACAGTCACTTTCTCACCAGCGCAATGTGGCTTCTATGTGTCTCTTCAAGTATTTTCACGGCTTCTGTTCCGATGAACTTAGCTCTCTGGTTTCCCCTATGCATGAATTTGCTCGAGTCACAAGATTAGCAACTAGGTCCCACTCTTTTACTGTGAAACCAATAAAATGTAAACACAAATTCTACCCCAGCAGCTTCTTTTCTTGCACTCCCCCCTGTGGAATTCCCTTCCGTTTACTTGCTTCCCCGACAGCTACAATCTCCAGGAGTTTAAGTGTAAAGTTAATAGTCATTTCCTATCTCACTAATTTGCATCCTCTCTCTCTCTCACGCTTCTTTCTCCATCCACTCCACTCTCAGTATCTTAACCCTTCTCTTACCCACTTCCTGAAACACGCTGTAACCTGTCACCCTTTCTCATAACTTTCCTCGTATGTAACCCCCTGCGCACCTGTGACAGTAGACTTCCTTGCTTGGGGCGATATGATTATAAAAAGAATGTAAAGACAAGATAACCACTTCAAAATATAGAATTATAGACTTATGGAATTTAAAAAGCTTGCCTGTTTGTGTGTATTTTAGGTGTGGTGTGTATTCACAAGCTGTTGTTACTATGGACTGTTTAATCTTTTTATAGTCTTAACCAGCGCCGCCTGGTGACGTTTGGCGACACTAAGAAGTTAACCATACTTACTGTTCCTTTATTGATCATGGAAAATATATTTCTTTTTTTTATTATTCATTATTGTTATTATTTTATTTATTGACTGTATTTCATTTTCCCACAGACCCGTAAAAAATATACAATTCTTCTAAATAATCGAAAAAAAAAATTGAGAATTTAATACAAATTTCTTTTTAACAACGTTTAAAAATATACTTTAAAAAAGTTTAAATCACACCTTAAAAAAAGATGCACCCACCAAATTAAAAGAAAAAACTTTCGTAACATTCACGTGTCTCACTAGAACTTTTAACAAAATTTTTCTTTATCTAGAACACAGTTCGATTCACAGGTTTCATTTTGGTTCTACATCTTTTTTAATTTTCTTCTGTCCGAAACAGCCAAGCTAATCCACAGGTAAGAGCCCAAATTAGCTTTTCCTTCTGGAGCCTTATTTTTATACCTTCATGTCGAAATTTTCATGACTTCTGACTCTTCAAAAATTTTGCACCTTCATTCTTCTTAAAATCTTGACACCTTCTTGTCAAATTTTTTTTACATCTTCTGAAATTATCCGCTAACCAGTCTTATAAATCGTCGAAAGAGGTTTGGGATGGATCTCAACTTTTAAATATATGTAGGTGGAAGCCATCATCGCGACTGGTCAATAAATCTATGGTGTATATATTTTTAAAGTTTGAAAAAGAAATCGCAAACATTCTGCCTTGACTGAATTGTTTTGACGATTCGTTTTTGAACAATTATATTCTCAAAAACTTCAACGAATAAATTTTTCTGTGGTGAGTAGATAGGTTGTAGTTAAAGTGTATTTAAAGATACCCTTTCCTCTTTAGTTATAGAGGAACAGAGAAATTCTCTCTCTCTCTCTCTCTCTCTCTCTCTCTCTCTGTCTCTGTCTTTTTGTTACAACAGATGCATCTTTTCCCGCTTTCTATTTTTTTTATATTTCTGGTAGCATAGATAATAACTGGGACATAGCTTATTTGGTCAACTGATGACTTGCGAAAATCAACCAATGACTAACACTCTCACCAAAGTCAAGTCAGAAACACGAAGGCGTTAAGTAAATATAAAAGAACAGCGAGCGCATGCATAGCAGTTGGTTCCAATTCTCCCACTGAGCGTGTGGAATTCGCAGCAGCCGTTAGAGATTCAATCAATGCACCAAACAGCCAAAAGAAAATTACCTCCGTGCAAACCAGAGATGTTCTTAATTAATCTTCGAAAAGAATACACAGAAAACGGAGGAATGAATTCAAGAGTACAATCCATACACTAAAATACTCAGAACATAATATAACCTAGTACAATCAGGAACCTAATACGACATTCCACCTGATACACACATGGAGGAACAAATACGCTATATTTACATGAATATACATATACACGGAAGACAAACTATTTATAAACTGAACTCAGTAATAATGAATATTCATATGCATACCACAATGGCTTATACAAAAAACATATCAAAGACGCAAAATACAAAAAGGACAGAAATGATAATCATTCATATGTAAAGAGAAAAAGATGTAAGCTTATAAAGTTCACAACAAAAATAAAAATGGTGGTACAGTCAATAAAACCTGACCTTTACTCATTTATTACCTCAACCTCGTCTATGCCATATTTAGCCTCAAATTTATTTTTATTAACCGTCTGACATTTTAAATATTATTTTTAAACACTTCTCTTAAAAGTAAGTATAAAAGACAAACCTAGACTGTTACAGATATATTTTTTCGAAACGTTCTTTTATTAATCGTTTATTTAATGTACATATTTTTATAAATACGATGAAGAGCAATAAACAAACTTCCTGTGTCGTATTATTTTAAATTATTTTTATTACTTTCAAATAATTTTTAAAATAGATAATATTTAAAATTTACTGGGTGCATGCCATGAACAGGTTCACGAGTAAACTAATCTAACACGTTAGCGTGTATCGGATTTTCACTGCATATAATACTGTCCTTGTACAAATTTAGTAAATAAACTACTTAATATCGTCATAAATTTTCAGCAAATTTATTTCTAAAACTTAAAGCATGTACATTAGGTGTTAACATTGTAGTAATATTTCCAACCACACTGTGACCAAAAAGATTAAATAAAATCCCATAAGCTAAATCTAATAAACTTCATTTCAAATTCCAAAAATTGAAAATAAAGAAAAACGCATAAAAATATGCAAAACAGATAATAAATTAAATATATAAATTAAATAAAATTATAAATAAATAAGGATTCTAAAAGTTGTGATCAGATTATAACTGGGACAAAGCTTATTTGGTCAACTGATGACATGCGAATATCACCCAATGACTAACACTCCCACCAAAATCAAGTCAGAAACGCGGAGGCGTTAAGTAAATATAATAAGAACAGTGAACGCATAAAATATGCAAAACAAATAGTAAATTAAATATATAAATAAAATAAAATTATAAATAAATAAGGATTCTAAAAGTCATGATCATAAATAGCCTTAAGCCTTCATTAAAAAAAGACTAGGAATGTTTTGTTTCCTCTTTCATCAACTTCACTCGAATCACCAGTGACTTATATATTGAACCCTCTAAAGGAGTGATGGCACTTAGCTAAAAGATCAGATTTTCAGCATTCTTTCTTTATAACATATTTGAAACAATAATGGCCAACTACTCATATTCGAGTATGCCTATCTACTAGGGCCAATCCCCGTTTGTAGACACCTCTTCAGACACATTTGTGTTTATTCAACGCCCAAATAGATTACCTGTAGGAGAGCGGACCTTAACCACAATTTATAGGAGGGAGTGCATCATCTGGCAGGATTCACAGTTAGAATAAGGCCAGTACGTTCAAAACACACACACACACACACACACACACACACACACACACACACACATATATATATATATATATATATATATATATATATATATATATATAACGTAGCACATTTGGTATACAATCCAGGTAAATTCCGATAGAAACGAACTCAAGAGAACTCAGTGTTAAATTCATTTATTTAGTTTAACAGAGTAATATAATTTATAAAATATTTTAGATTATTACAATGGGTAATACATATTTCACCGCGTCCTAATGTTATTATCGCGGCTCGTCAGACCCAATAGCCGCGATAATAACATCAGGACGCGGCGAAATATGTATTATCCATTGTAATAATCTAAAATCTAAAAAGGGAAATGAATCTTTAACATGCAGAGGTTTTATACATTTAAGTTGGGGAGATCAACCGATTAAGCTACCATGGTTTCGACAATCTCGGTTTCGTCAAGTGATTTGTATTGAATGATTGCTTAACGGTTAACGCTTTCATAAGCTCATAACAGGAAGTTCATCATAAGGGAGTGGTTTGTTATTAGACATAATTTCATCCGGGTTTGTACGAGATAAAAAAATATTTTCTAATGTGTCTACATCCGGATATTATTCCGGAGCTTTCGTTTATTAGCTTTTGTCATTCTGTAAATAATACTATAGCAAACTTTATTTCTTGGCACAATCTGCAGATATAAACACCATGGGTTTATTGATCTCACACAAAATCAACAAAATAGTCCACATAGTCTCCATTTTGTGAGTGGGCAGAGAAATCAAGCTGCTCTTTAACTCCAACGCACAGAATTAAAATGTGTTTTGAAAAAGAAAGAGAACATTTTGAACAAAACATATAATAACTAAATAACTAGTAAATAAAATTTTAATGTGCAATTATATTTTTAATAAAGTATCCCTATGGATGTGCGTTGTGGCGCAGTGGATATCGGCTCGGAACGAGAAATCGGGGAACCGAGTTCGAATTCCAGTTGAATTCCTTGCATTCACTTACGCGCAAATACCCTTGGGAAAGGTATTAATCCGTCTCTTTCCTCCAGTTATGGGTTAAATAATAGGACAGATTGGGTTCTATAGCCTTGGTCGGCAACCAGTCTACCGCAGAAAGCAATGACAACCTACTGTGGGTAATCCTCTGCCCAGTCAGTCATGTCTCTTTCTAGACATGATCGCCCAAGCGTGTATCACGTATGACACTTAACTGACTGACTGATCCCTATGGTGTGCGATTTTTGCCTTATTCTGTATATTGAGATTAAACTTTTAAATAGATTGTTCAAAGTTAAAGTTTTTCTTTCTTCTTATATTGGAGTACTGAACATGCCAGGTAATCTGCACCAATTTTTGTCTGGTTTGCAAAGAGACGTGAAGACTGATGTTCTGATAGAATAATTCACCTTTCTGATCAACCAGTTCTGGCGCTTTTCATTGATTGCTACTTTTAATCGGCCCACTTTAGAACAGTACTTGTCTGAATATAATGTTTAATTTTGCAGAAGGGGCTCTTAATGCAAAATGTGCCCATCCAATCTCACCAGATACACAGCATCACCTTCTTCCGCTGCAAAACCAGCTATTCGTTTTTCCAGGATCTTTTTCACTCCACATTGTTGTAAACAATCATGCCTCACGATTGCGCTTAAGCGTGAAACAGACTGTCTCCGCTGCGCGTTGACCCCAATGTCCACTTCCATATTTAGATACATTCTATCCATTAGAGCACTTTAACCCACAGATATCAGTCTGTCAGTTAAGTTCAATACGTGATACACGCTTTGGGCGATCATGTCTCAAAAGAAACATGACTGACTGGGCAGAAGATTATCCCGCAGTAGGTTGCCACTGTTGTCTGAAGCAGACTGGTTGCCAACCAAGGCTATAGAACCCAATCTGTCCTATTATTTAACCCATAACTGGAAGGAAGAGACGGATTAATACCTTTCCCAAGGGTATTTGTGCGTAAGTGAATGCAAGGATAGTATACCTTAAAACTATATTTATATCATAATTAGCTCTTGATAAATAGTTTTTTTTAGTCGTATCACCCCGAGCAAGGCGGTAACGCCACTGATGTGCAGGGGGTTACGTAATAGTGAAAAGATTGGAAAAGATAAAGCCGGAAACCACACCCTAAACAGGGAACAAGGGATGAGCCTCTTAACCTGTTCAATAGACATGGGTGGAGTGTGAACTGGGCGATAGATAGATTTATCTACTCCAATTGAAAAAAACAAAAACAAAGTGAGAAGATTGGAAAAGAGAAAGCCGGAAACCACATCCTAAACCGGGAACAAGGGATGGGCCTCTTAACCTGTTCAATAGACATGGGTGGAGTGGGAGTAGACACAAACAAAGACTGTTACAGTTCTACGCAAAAGTTAGTGAAAATATAAATATAAAAAAAAATTGTCTGTTTTTTTTTTCAGAAAATCAACAAATCTTATTTAAAATATATGTTCATTAAGAATAATCTTTATTAAGTCATTTACAACTACTTTCAAACATTTTTGATTCTCCACTAATTCGAGACTAGATTCGCCTGGAGTATCTACACCCGACTTCCTACCTAGAACTGAATGACCTCCTCATTACCCCCTCGCTGGTCTCTAAGCTAGTCTCAAAGCTTGACCCTCCTAAAGCGTCCGGAGGGGACGGAATGCCAATCATAATTTTGAAGAAATGTACCCCTGAACTCTCCTCTCTAAGCTCTACAACTACTTCCTATCTGCTTCCTGCTTTCCTGCCTGTCGGAAGTATTCCTCTGTAGTTCCTATATTTAAGAATTCTGGAGAATCCTCAGACCCCGCTAATTACCGCCCTATCAGCCTCCTACCGATCTTTGGCAAAGTGTTCAAAGCCATTATCAACGCCGAGGTGATTCAGCATCTCACAGTCCACAGACTCCTCTCGGATAAACAGTATGGTTTCCGCTTCACCAGGTCTACTGCTGATATGCTAACGACCATCATTGAGTATATATACCAAGCTCTCGATAAGAATGGTGAAGCTCGAACTGTTGCCCTGGATATTTCCAAAGCGTTTGACATGCTGCGGCGCTATAGTATAACTGGACAATTGTTAGCCCTAATCCAGTCATTCCTCTCTAATCGCACAATGAAGGTAGTATTAAACGGACATTCCTCCCAAAACTACCCTACGAACGCGGGTGTCCCTCAAGGCTTTATTCTAGGTCCTACGCTCTTTCTGATCCTCATTAACGATCTCCCCGACGTAATCAGATCCCAAGTAGGCATGTACGCCGACGACACCACCGTTTACTCTCGCCTCGACCAAAAATCTGCTGAGGTTGACAAAGCGAACCTCGCTACTGAGCTCGAGAAGAAACTCCAAACCGTGGTGAACTGGGGTAAGAAATGGTTCGTAAAATTTAATGCCTCCAAAACGAAGCTGCTATCTATTAACCATCATAGACAATCGCTCCTACCTCCCATTAGCATGGAACAGGCTTGCCTCCCAGAGAGTAAAACACTACGCCTCCTTGGCCTCACACTCTCAGCGGACCTCAAGTGGAATGACTACATCGAATCCATTGCTAAATCCACTGCAAAGAACGTCGCTTCACTGTGCAGGGCCAGGAAGTGTTTCCCGTTTGATTCCATCCTGCACAAATATAAATCTACTATCCGCCCGTATATTGAATACTGCTGCCACATCTGGTCGGGTGCCCCTGCTGTTCACCTCGGGGTTCTTGACAGAATCCAACGTAGAATCTGTAATGTGATAGATACCGACTTGGCAGCTCGGTTGCAGTCGCTATCTCACCAGCGTGACATGGCTTCCCTGTGCCTCTTCTTTAAATACTTTCACGGCTTCTGCTCCAATGAACTTAGGTCACTGGTGCCTCCTAGGTATGAATTTACACGAGCTACTGGATTAGCAACTAGGTCCCAGGCTTTTACAGTGAAACAGATAAAATGTAACCGCAATTTCTACTCTAGCAACTTTCTTTATCGCACCTCCCGCCTGTGGAATTCCCTTCCATATACTTGCTTCTCCGACAGCTACACTCTCCAGGAATTTAAATGTAAGGTCAATAGATATCTCCTATCTCACTAACTCGCATCCATTCTCTCAATCTTTTTTCCCTCTACTTCACCCCTATCCTCGGTATTCTCATCAGTCTATTACCCTCCTCCTGACATTTCAAATAACTAACCCCCCTTTCTCATCACTTTCCCCTATGTAACCTCCAGCACAACAGTGGCATTAGAATACCTTGCTTGGGGCGAGATGATTAAAAAAAAAAAATGAAATATAAATATTAGTTAAGAAATAAAAATTAATATGCGCAAAAATAAGTGAACCCTTACATTTACGCTCTGTATTTTTGTTTTTTGTGGTGCAGTGGATATCGGCTCGGAACGAGAAATCGGGGAGCCGAGTTCAAATTTCTGTTGAATTCATTGCATTCACTTACGCGCAAATACTCTTGGGAAAGGTATTAATCCGTCTCTTCCTTCCAGTTATGGGTTAAATAACAGAACAGATTGGGTTCTATAGCCTTGGCTGGCAACCAATCTATCGCAGAAAGCAATGGCAACCTACTGCGGGGTAATCTTCTGCCCAGTCAGTCATGTCTCGAGAGAGACATGATCGCCCTAGCGTGTTTCGCGTATGGCACTTAATTGACTGACATGTGTAAAAATCAAAAAGGGTGCAATTAGAGACTAAATAAAAAAATATGCAAAGATCAAAAGAACTTTCTAAAGATTTAAGAATAGCGTAGTTGAAGCTTATCAAGAAAGAAAAGGCCACAAAAAGCTATCAAAACGATTTGGAGAGCCTGTCTCTACCTTGTGTCCAATTATTTACAAATGGAAGGCCTTTGGTACGACGGCATCACATTCAAGAAGAAAAACAACCGCAAGACATGTAGTTCAGTAAGCCCAGGCAAATCCTGGCGTGACTTCTGTGGTTCTATAAGGCACTGTGTCTAATGTCGGAATCAATGTGCATACATCTTCAGTGTGACAAAATCTGAACGGTCTTCATGGCAGAATGCCTACAAAAAAAGCATTGCTTACGAAAAGCACAAATAATATCAGCTCAAATATGCCAAACTCATTTTAAACATCCTGGAAACATTCTGGAAACATTCTGGAAGCATCCTAGCAAAAGATTTCATGGACAGAAGAAACCAAACTAGATCTGTTTGAAAATAAAGATTAGCAGTATATCTGACGAGTACCTAATACAGCTTTTGAAGAGAAGAATTTGTTGCCAACAGTTAAACATGGCGACGGCAGCATTATGATTTGGAACATGCAAGATAGTAAGTATTGACGGCTCAATAGATTCTGCAAAATACCAATCAATTTTGAACGAAAGTGTCTTGCCCTCGGTTTGAAACTTAGATTAACATGACTATGATCCAAAGCATCAACGCAAACCTACAGAATATTGGGATCGAAAAAAGAAATTTCAAGTATTGGAATGACCAAGTCAAAGTTTTTATCTGAACCCAATTGAAAATCTGGGGTTCACGTTAAAGAAGGCAATACATCCAAGGAACCCTGGTAATATCGAGCAATTTGGGTAGTTCTGCCTTGAAGAATAGTAAAAGCTGATGCTCACTACTGCTAAAAACGTCTTAAAAATTAAAGAAAATGACTGCTTTATGGCATGACCTCAAAAGAAGGAGTCAGTAACTATTGAATGTAAGGGTTCACTTAGTTTTTCATATATTAATTTTTAATGAACATTTTTATTCCAGCTTGATAAATTTTTGTAGGTGGTTGTAATTCGTTCAATAAAAGTTTTTCTTAATGAACATAAAGTTTAATTAAGATATGTTGATTATCTGGAAAAAGAAATATTTTTAATATTATCTTAGGGGCCGACATACTCTTTGCGCAGCAATATATATATATATATATATATATATATATATATATATATATATATATATATATACTACCGGCCATTATTAGAGTGATCACTAGTAATAGCGACGTTATGCCCCTGTTTATCTTTCTACATGGCCTCAAACCCAAAACAGAGTTCTACATAGAGTGCCTTAAGGAGGTAGTACTTCCCCGGGTCAAGAAAGTGGCTGCTGGAAGACCCTATGCCTGCCAACAGAACTCTGCATTATGCCAAACAAACAGGAAAATGGCTGTCAAACAATTTCTTTGACCACGTCACCCCTTACATCTGATCACTTAATTCTCTACTAGACTTTAGTCCTCTTGATTATTATGTGTGTGGAATGCAGTTGAGCAAAAGACCGACTCCTTGTAACACTAAAGATGAACTGAAGACAAGGATTATGGCAGCATTCACCAACTTAAAAAAAGGAAACCGTCTAGAAGAATCGCAACCCCCCCCCCTCTTCCTTCCTCTCTCTCTCAGATGGGATGTCACAAGCCTCTCACTGTTCTATCGCTAATTCCATAGAAAGTGCTCAGGCGAACTACATTTTTTAGTTCCACCAGTTGCGGTTAGGACCCGATATGCTACGCGCATTGAAGCGAACCACCTTCGTTCTCTTCGTATTCCACTGGTGAGAAGTAAGTCAGCTTATTCCCGCGAGCCGACTCTCAAGAGCATGTTTTTCCCGATCACTACAATCTTAACCTGTTCAAGTCTAGGGTTAACTGCTATCTTCTCCACATATCCACAGAAACTGTGCCTCTTATTCTGTAACCCTCTATTCTGAGTGACTCCAGTGCCTTGTGCAGAGTGAACCTCACTGTAAAATAAATGAATACAATATTAAAAATTATAGTAATACATTCGCTTTCTTTAATAATTGATACCTTCTCTCACTCTCTCTCTTTCTCTGTCATTTTCTTTCAAGTAATGAAAAGAGAATTCTCATATAAAAGCAAAAAATGACTAAACGCCAGATGCGAAACGGAAGTTCCTTGATCCAGAGTCTAGTTTATAGTGACAGAAATTAACCAAAATATTGAAGGCTCTATAGCATATCTTCAGCTATAAAAAAAAAAAAAAAAAAAAAAAAAAAAGGAACGGAAGGAAATAGATAAAATAATTTTAGTCAATCAAAGAACAAGGAGACTTGATTTTAATCGAACTGAGCTTCGTGTCTGGAGCCTTTCAATATATATATATATATATATATATTTATATATATTTATATGGAAAGGCTAAGATTCGCTAACACATGAGAATGCAATATAAAAAATACCTAAATCTTTCGTAAAAATCTTTTTTAATAAATAGTAAGAGGGGAGATCAAAGGATTTTTTAATGTAAAAATTATATTTTTAATATCTTTTAGAACCTTTGATGTAAATATCTTATTCCTTAGTGATAACGTTTTTTTACTATGAATAAAAAATAGGAAATTTTAGCGTCTTTTTTGCGTTGCAAAACCCACTGAGTGGGAAATTTCTGCAAAACTCAGATAATTGTCGGATTTTAATGGAACTTTCAGGACTTATTTACAAATATATATATATATATAATTTTTAGCGTATCTTATCCTTTAAATATATATATATCTATATATCTATATAGTATAACCCGGATATAAGAGAGTTGCCGGAACCGAATAAATTTCTCTTATATCCGGGTTTATCTTATATTCAGGTTGGGTCTATTTTATATACATTACCACAGGCTCTAATTTGTGACCAGATACAATCTCTCTTATATCCGGATCTCTCTTATATCAGGGTTATAAGCAACTAGGCGGAGAGACAACCAGAAACCGCGCTCGAATGTATCCTATGAAAACCTGACCGGTCGTTTAAAAATGTTCCGCTCTTTTTTGAAGGCCGATATAATCAGCATATTTGCGCAGCAACGTCTCCACAGAAACCAGACTTTCGACAACTGCCAACAAAATGATGACTGGTAAGTCTGACTCAAACCAATAACTACCAAGCCTAACAAACTTTCGACAACCAACTCTATAAAGGACTCACCCATATAGAAGTCATTCAAAATATGTTATTTGTTTATGTCTTTGATCCAGTTCCGTTATTTCGAAATATTCTGAGTTTTTCGATAAATCATACCGTGACCCTCTGGCGTTTTTCACACCATATTTATTTCCTTTCAACTCTTGGTCTTTTCTCTTGTAACTAGATGCGGAAGAAGGACCTACTTAAATACTAAACTCACTCTTTAGTATACCCATTTGATATCGCTAAGAATTTAATTTAGACTAAAAAAAATCTAGAATATACTCAATATTTGTAGTCTTGATGTGCGTTGTGGTGACATATCGGCTCAGAACGAGAAATAGGAGAGCCGAGTTCGAATTCCAGTTGAATTTGTGGCATTCACATGTGAAAAAATACCTTTGGGAAAGGCATGACTCTTTCGCTTCTTCCTCCAGCTATGAGTTAAATAGCAGGACAGAGTTTTATAGCCTTGGTTGGTAACCAGTCTACCGTAGAAAGTAACGGCAACCTACTGCGGGAAAATCTTCTTTCCACTTTGTCATGTCTCGAAAAAAAACATGATCACCCAAGCGAGTACCACGTATGGCACTTAATTGATTTCGATCAGTAAGTTATATTTTCGATAGGGCGTGTTTTACGGATAGCAAGTGATTATATTCAATAAATACAATTAAAGAACCAATACTTACTGGTAACTTTGTGCCACATTAATGTTCTTGTGGAGGTGTGGGTAGTATAACGGATATGCACATTGAAAATGAATTCTGCGATCTGAGTTCGAATTCCGAATTAATGTGTTCAATTCACTTTCGAAGTAATGACCATAGAAAAGATATGAATGCGTTTCAATTTGTCACCTCCACGGTTGAATAACAGGCTATACCGAGTTCTCTAGATTTGAGTGACAACTAGTCCAAGAGAATGAAAACTCTGAATTCAATACCATGAAGAAAGTAATAGGAAATTATCTTTCCCAAGAATACATGTCAATTCACAGATAATAAAAACAGAAAGCTGTGGAGAGTCGTTCATTTCCTGAAAGAACATCGCATTAAAAAGTGCTGTCATGTTTATTGCAACTCATACATTTATGGATTTGAAACCCTTTACAACTTGATTATTAGACAAGTTAAATTTATTGACATTGTTGCATTGCTTGCCTTGTTCAGTCACTATAGCCCATGGGAATCACTTTTTCCGGCTATACCAATGTGAGAGTTTGGATCATAACAAACGCCTCCTTATATCCGTAATGAGTGTAACCGTGTACTTATCGAGTCGCTATTCACTGATGGAATGAGACACCGTATAGCTTCTCACAAGTCTGTCTTCTAGAGATAACTGACTGCTCTGGAAGAGCGCAGTGAACTCGAGCAAATCTCCAAACCTTTCTGTTTTCAATTAGTTTGAAATTTTGTCATCAACTTTGTGGTGCAGTGGATATCAGCTCGGAACGAGAAATCGGAGAGCCGAGTTCGAATTCCAGTTGAATTCCTTGCATTCACTTACGCGCGAATACCTTTGGGAAAGGTATTAATCCATCTTTTCCCTCCAGTTATGGGTTAAATAATAGGACAGATTGGCTTCTATAGCCTTGGTTGGCAACCAGTCTACTGCAGAAAGCAATGGCGATCTACTGCGGGATAATCTTCTGCCCAGTCAGTCATGTCTTTTTCGAGACATGATCGCCCTAGCGTGTATCACGTATGACACTTAACTGACTGACTGCTGATAATGCAGAATGCTTTGTTCAGAAATTCTCTGCCAACGCTACATTCGATTCTTCAAGATTATCTTTGCCTGATTTTCTGCTTAAAATGGAATCTCTACTGAGTGATATACGCATAACTCTGTCCATGATTTCTGCTTTCATTTACACACTGGATCCCCTGTCGACTTGACGGTATCCCTGCAACTGTTCTAAATAAATGTGTTCCTGAACTGGCTACTAATCTTTCTAAACACTACAACAAATGCCTTATCGTTTCTTACTTTCAAGCTTCTGTAGTTCTCGTCTTTAAGAAGTCTGGTGAACATTCTGGTTCTTCGAATTATCATCCTATTAGTTTTTACTTTTTTTTGAGAAAGTACTAGAGGCTTTAACTCGACACCGAATTGGTTTAGCATCTCACTTTACACGTCCCTTTTTCCGATAAACAATATAGCTTTCGTTTCTCTTGGTCACCCGCCGATGTTTTAACAGTTATTACTGAATTTGTTTCTTTTACTTCTGATAAGAATATCGAGGCTCATGTTGTGGCATTAGATATCTCGAAGGTGTTTGACAAGGTTTGGCACACTGACCTTCTTCACAAGCTCAAGAGCTACGGTGTCACGGAACGAATATTTGTATATTGTTTAATTTAGTATTTCAAACGGAAGTTACATAAAAAAGCGAGTTTCCCTGAGAGCAATACACTGCGACTCCTCGGCCTTACCATATCTTCGGATCTCATGTGGAACCATTACATTGAGTCAATAGCTAAATCCACTGCTAGGAAGGTTGGATCACTGTGTCGTGCCAGGATATTTTTTTCCGCCTGAATCCATCTTGCACATATAAAAATCAATCACCCGTCCGTGCATGGAACACTGCTGTCATATATGGTCAGGCGCTCCCGCTGTTCATCTCATTGTTCTCGACAGGCTCCAAAGGAGAATCAGTAATGCGATAGGTACCGACTTGGCGACTCGACACCAGCCACTTTCTCACCGACGGCATGTGGCTTCCCTCTGTCTGTTCTATAAATATTTTCATGGCTTCTGCTCCGACGAACGTAAGTCACTGGTTCCCCTGCCACATGAGTTTACTCGTACAACCAGACTGGCAACTGGGACCCACCCATTCACAGCTAGATCAACTAAAGGCAACGGCGACAATTCTACTCCTTCAGCTTCTTTTCTCGCACTTCCCGCCTGTGGAACTCTCTTCCATATTCTTACTTTCCTGACAGCTACAACCTCCAGGAATTTAAATGCAATATCAATATCCATCTATTAATCACTTGACTCCACATTACCCTGTATATCTTTTCCTTTCTCCCTAACTTTGCAACTGTCATCACACCTGTATTTCCATTCTTCTCTTGCTCCCTTCTCTGACACCCCCTGTAACTGATTGGTCTTTCTCTTTACGGTATTTACCAACCTTCCCATGTAAGGCTAGATGTAACACAAGGTCTTTTTAATGTGGGTTTTCCCTGCCATATAGCCAGGCCAAAAAATGTCTGTCTATTTTTCATCAGTCGTGATTCTACCGTTCGGCGGAACCACAACTGGGTTAGTGCTCTCTGCTCGGAAGCAGAGAGCGCTCTCTACCCGAAGGCAGAGGGCTGACAGTGTCATAGAGTCGTCAGTCTAGTGACAATGACACTTTACTCTCCTCCTATCTAACCTTTTTCTCTTATGTAGCCCCCTGTGCATCAGTGGCGTTACCCCCTTGCTTGGGGTGAAACGATAAAAAGAAAAAGAGGAAAAAGAAAAAAAAAGAAAGAAAAGGAAACGTTGTTTTAGCTACCGTACATTATTTTTGTTTATTTTTTTTAATCAGCTTCACATTTTGAGTCATCGGGAGGTAATTCAGTTTTGTTATTTTGTAAATCAGTCTATGCAAATATCATCTAGCAAAGTAAACACGAAATAGAACAAAAAACAGTGTGAACCGACAAAACTAAAACAATAACAACAAAGAATTACTCACAGTCTATATGAACGAATGTGTATGACGGGAAAAAGGTCACTAGAAAACAAAAGTGGAACATTGTTCTTGTTTCTTTTGTCTGAAAATATATTCCTATGTAAATTGAAAAAATATTCGTGCAATTATCTTTACGGAGATTAAGATAAATTACGGTTTTACTTACGAGGGAAAAAAAAACAATAGTTGAAATGAAATATTGCTTATCGAACAATGTTTCATTATGTAGGACGCATCACTTTTCATATCCCAAGAACTTCTAAGAATATGAATAGTGTTTAAAAAATTAATGGCAATATAAGTGATATAAATAAGTGTTTGGTATGTAGAAATCTTTGGAAATGTTAAACTTAACAATACCCAAAATTTGATACGAAACATCTGCAAGGAAATTAGTCCAACCAGAAAGAAATATTCTCTTTATTGAATAATGGGCGTGGGGCGCACGCGCGTCTATATATTATAATTTTAGAATGGACTTTCTTTTTTTTTTTTAACAATATGACAGATTTCACGTTAAACGTTATTTTTAGTGGATACTCCTATTTGCGTAAAACTCTCCATTTATTTATTAAACAATATATTTATTATCGTCTACCAGTCTGAGTATTCAATAAATCTTATTAATGGAAAATTTGCGCTCTCCAGCAGGAATCGAAACTGCGTCCCTTGCCGACTTGGCCACGAAGAGCAGTCTGTCAGGCAAAGCCAAATTTCGTTCTTTCAAGCGAATTTTCTCCTGTTATTGATCTCACGAAGTTTTTCATATCTGCACAGTTTCGTATTTAAATACTCAGTATCCACAAATACGACTATCTACTAAAAATAACGTTTAAAATGATAAAAAAGCATATGTAGTGAGAAGATGCTTGATACCAAAGATTGCTGTTTTGTCAGTGGTTTATTGGCAAGCAGCTATTTTTTTGTAGTAAAGTGCTCGATATCGAGATAACAACATTATATATATATATATATATATATATATATATATATATAGAGAGAGAGAGAGAGAGAGAGAGAGAGAGAAGAAAACTCAACACATCTGATTTATTTTGACAAGCGGAGGCCTCTCATCTCTTAAGATCGCAAAATGTCAAATAGTTTAATTTAATTCAGAATAAGGGGTTAACTCAGAAATTAATTTACTTCTAGTGATGTCAGGTTAGGTGAAGGGTTGAGAAGTGTACAGCTAGAAGTAAATTCATTTCTGAGGTAAACATTTTTTAAAAAATATTCTGAATTTAATTAAACCATTTGATATTTCGTGAGCTGAAGACATGGGCACCCCCACATGTCGAGATAAATCAGGATTTATAATCGCCTTCAATATGTGTTGAGTTTTCTTTTCTGTATATCATATTGCTCTGGATAATATCCACTGAGATTTCTATTTTGTCTCTTTAATATTTTATATTAATTAGATATATTTTTGGGTTATCCTCTCCGTTTTACGGATTTAACATAATTTCTTATATATATATATATATATATATATATATATATATATATATATATATATATGATTTATAACATAAATATGTGGTAATATCACTACAAAAGTAGCCATTTTGTTTCGACACTATCTGTGTCTTATCAAGTGATGAATTCATGTGATAATATCACTACTTTTGTAGTGATATTGTCACATATTTTTGTTATAAATCCTAAACAAATATTATTAACTCTACTTTGTATTGAGCACTTTTAAAAATAGTGTTTCTTTGGGAACGGAATATTATTTCATCCATACCTACCCTATGCTTGGTTATATATATATATATATATATATATATATATATATATATATATATAGAGAGAGAGAGAGAGAGAGAGAGAGAGAGAGAGAGGGGGAGAGAGAGAAAGCAACGCTGAAGGTTTAAAATGCATTTTATAAAAAAAAAATGTTTTTGAAACTTTTATTTTAGTTTTAGTTAAATAGATTGAATTTAATATTTTCAATAAATTTTATATTTCCAGAAAGCAAAAAACAAATATTACTTACTTTTAGTTTAAAAAAGCATTTTAACATGTTGGTGTTTTATATGGTGTTGATAACTTTATCGATAGACTTCTATGTCTGTATTACGTTTGTACATAACTGTATCCATTAATTGACGAATAAAACGTAAACGCTTTGTTATAATTTTTTTTAATTACCCAGTTATCTTAAAAAACTAAGAAATTTAATATTTTACCGAATTTTGGGGACTTTGGCTTTATAGTCTTAAGAAAATGCCTGTTGAGGAAATGCTAGAAAATTAGTAATAAATTTTAACTTAAATATAGTTACTGATCTTATTTTGTGATAATATCGTGTGTAGAAGTTCGTATTTAGAAAAATCGACACGTTTTATACGCACAAAAATAAATTCAAAATTATTTTTAAAATATTGGAATCATTGAACTGTAATGAGCTTTTCCAATTATGATTTGTAAATACAGTTTTAATTTAATAACAATTCCACCTGAAGGCTACAAATTAATATAGAATTTTCAAAGTTTATAAATTATTCTAATTAAAATTTAAAAAATGAAAACAATTCTTGTAAAAAATTCATTATACATCGAAAATTTTTTTTTAAAGACAATAGTATCCATAATATATTTTATTTGTAAAAGTAATTTAAAGCTTTTAGAATAAATTAAGGTTTTAGCTTTATTGCACTTTTATTTTACGATTTCATTATTTATATTATCCGAGGATATGCCCTTATAATTAATATAAATATTAAACAATAAGCGTTGCAAATCAGAATTTCTCGATACTTCATAAAATTCAGTAACAGGAGGCGGAGTAACAGATGTAAGAAATATTTTTACAAAGGTTTTCTAAAATGAAGCATTTGAAAAATAATTTCATTCGTTTGTGAATAAGTCTTGAAAAATTAATTAAAATCCGAAATTATCTGAGTGTTGCAGAAATTTCCCACTCAGTGGGTTTTGCAACACAAAAAAGACGCTAAAATTTCCTATTTTTTATTCATGGTAAAAAACGCTATCATCAAGGAACAAGATATTTCCACCAAAGGTTCTAAAAGGTATTTAAAATAAAATTTTTACATAAAAAATACTTTGATCTTCCCTCTTAATATTTATAACAAAGATTTTTACGCAAGATTTAGGCATTTTTTTATCCTGTATTCTCATATTTTATCGAATCTTTGCTTGTGTCCCTCATATATATATATATATATATATATATATATATATATATATATATATATATATATATATCAGCATTTGTCTATATTTTTGAGATGAGGTAGTATTTACACTATTTACATTATTTGGACTATTGTCCTTACCTTTGTTGCCATTTACCCAAATAGAGACAAAGATGGGAACAATAGTCCGAATAATGTAAAAAGTATATATATATATATATATATATATATTACATTACACACACACAGACACACACACACACATATATATATATATATATATTACATTACATATATATACATTTTTACATTATTCAGACTATTGCCCAAATCTGTGTTGCCATTTGGATAAATGGCAACAAAAATGAGGACATTAGTCCGAATAATCTATCTATCTATCTATCTATCTATCTATCTATCTATCTATCTATCTATCTATCTACTTTTTTCTTTTTTGTTTTTCTGAAACAATCCTGCACATATATAAATGTACCATCCGCCCGTGCATTGAATGCTGCTGCCATATCTGTATGGGTTAAATAACAGGACAGATTGGGTTCTATAGCCTTGGCTGGCAACCAATCTACCGCAAAAAGCAATGGCAACCTACTGCGGGATGATCTTCTGCCCAGTCAGTCATGTCTCTTTCGAGACATAATCGCCCAAGCGTGTATCACGTATAGCACTTAACTGACTGAAGGAAAGAATAGAGGATTGGTACTCAAAAGGAATATCACATCAAATGTAATAAAACTGAAGGGAATGAAGGGAAAATGATAAGATCAGATTAATGGGAGGTAAAACATTAAGGAAGGGAAGAATAAGATTGAGGAAAAAAAGTTGGTTAGCATGAGACGGATTAATACCTTTCCCAAGGGTATTTGCGCGTAAGTGAATGCAAAGAATTCAGCTGGAATTCGAACTCGGCTCCCCGATTTCTTGTTTCGAGCCGATATCCAATGCACCACAACGCACATCCTCCTTAAAAAACCTAAACTGTAATTTTTTTGGTCCATCTATCTATTTGTTGTATATCTATATACATATTACGAAATGGTATTAACCGACATATTTAAATGCATTTGCTTGAACATTATTTTCAATGGATACTAGTATTTTAATAGATACTTTTTTTTTTTTTTCTTTTTTAATTAAACAGTATATTTATATATATATCTACCGGCTTGTATATTCGAGAATTTTTGTTATGCATCCTCCTTTTATATATATATATATATATATATATATATATATATATAATCCATTAATTCTTCATATATATATATATATATATATATATATATATATATATATACATAATGTATTTTATTTTTTAATTCGACATATTTTTATTGCTTCAAATATTATTTTTAGTACATACCCATATTTGGGTGAGAAGACGCTCAGTTTATCTAAAGTGTTTATTTCGTCTACGGGTCTGTGCACTCGAGAAAACTTAATGAAGTAATATGCTTTTCGTGTGCATAGGCCTGTAGACGAAATAAATACTGTTTAAATAAATGGTGCATCCAATCAAATACGGGCATCTACTAAAAATAACGTTTAGAGGAATAAAAAAATTATACTTTGGGTCGGGTTTTTGAACCGCCACTTTCCAAATTATTAAGACCACCTTATTTATTAATTTCGAGTTTTTGACCTATTAAATTGATTTTCCGACCTCACATCTTTTATTAAAATGTTCAGTTTATTACAATCGAAAAAATTACGACACTTCCTCTATTATTAATACACCTTTGTATTAGCACATAAAAACTATTATTAACTAAAAAAGCTATTATTAAAGTGAAAACAAAAAACAATAGAATTCTAAAAATTTAATTTATTTGTTGGCTGTCACGTTTTGGGACAGGTTTAAAAAAATGCCCAACGAAATTAGTATTGTACTTAATGTATTAGATAGAGGAAATACATCTTAGGATAGAAAAGGTTTAAATTTTTCGTTGCATAATCAATCCAGGTAGTACATTTTATGACACTTGTAAGCAAAATTTGTTATTACGCAATAAATTTTGAGGAAGACACGAGAAATGGCGGAAGGAACCTGTAGTTCGGAGAGAAACGCGTCAAACGATGGTGCCGTATCTATGGAAACGAAATCTCCTTGACAACTGTCAGTGAATATCGGGATTGCAAAGGCGGACAAAGTCAGCTCAATCTGGCAATGAAAATGTTCTTAAGAAAACTAGCGAAAAAGGAAGATAAATAAGTACATGAGAAATATCTTCTTGATCAAGACGTTTTTATTATTACGAGTTCGATATCTGTCGGTAAATGTTCAAACTTAAAATCTAAATTGTTTATTCAATGAAAATGCTAAATTTATTAGAAAATATCCAGCATTCATAAAAAATATCATATACTCTTTTCCTGTTATCCAGTGTTTGTTCCGAGTCAGAAAGGGAAAATAAAATTTCATTCAAATTAAGTGCGTATGTACATATTTGTGTGCTCGCATGTATAATTTAATTCAATGACAAACCGAAATGTATTTCAAAATTAAAAAAGAAAAGCTTTCAAATATAATTCTATGTTACCGAATAATTGCTGAAAAGTTCAATAAAACGTAATTAGATGATTTTTTAGGGTTAAAATATCAACATTTTTAAAAAATTGCCAGTTTTATAATGTTATTGCTTAGCTCAAGGTAGGCGGTGTCCAGCCAGAGTGGGAAGGAAATGGCTTTTATTCAAATTGCGTGTACACATTAAATAGTATAAGCACGTGTAAGTCACTCACTTACAAAACAGACATACCCATATACACTACAATGTGTGATGGACAGAGAACCAGCTTTTCTGTTATAATATAGATTATTTGTATTTATTCTTACGTGCGTTGTGGTACAGTGGATATCGGCTCGGGACGAGAAACCGGGGAGCCGAGTTCGAATTCCAGTTGAATCCGTTGTATTCACTTACGCGCAGATACCCTCGGGAAAGGTACTAATCCGTCTCTTCCTTCCAGTTATGGGTTAAATAGCAGGACAGATTGGGTTTTATAACCTTGGTCGGCACCCAGTCTACCGCAGAAAGCACTGGCAACCTACTGCGGGATAATCCTCTACCCAGTCAGTCATGTCTCTTTCGAGACATGATCGCCTAAGCGTGTATCACGTATGGCACTTAACTGACTGACTGATCTTATTATCATTCACGCTGCTGTTAAGGGGCACAAGAGATAGGAAGTTTTGGAGAGCTATAATCGCCCATGTTCTGAAAGGATACGGCATATAGAAGAAGAATAACTCTTCTCAGTAATATAATTGTTTTCAGTGATGCTATCATCTAGATCAGCAGTTCTCAAACTGGAGTCTGCGGTCCTCTAGGGGACCGGGAAGGGATTTCGAGGGGGCCGCGAAGAGGCAATTCAATTGAAATTATTGGCTATTTGAGATTGTTACCAAGTTGTTGTGGTGCAGTGGATATAGACTCGGAACAACAAATCGGGAAGCCGAGTTCGAATTCCAGTTGAATTCCTTGCATTCACTTACGCGCAAATACCATTGGGAACGGTATTAATCCGTCTCATCCCTCCAGTTATGGGTTAAATAACAGGACAGATTGGGTTCTATAGCCTTGGCCGGCAACAAGTCTACCGCAGAAAGCAATGGCAACCTACTGCGGGATAATCTTCTGCCCAGTCAGTCATGTCTCTTACGAGACATGATCGCTCAAAGTGTGTATCACGTATGGCACTTAACTGACTGACCAAGTTATAATGGCAGCGTTGTTGTTAGAAAGGGAGATTATATCTTTTCATCCCCAACTCTCCTTTATTTACCCCCTTTTTCCTTTTGTATGCATTATTTTTATTTCTTGAGTTACCTTCCTTAGTTCTCTTTTGGCCCTTTCTTATGTTTCAGTTATGTAATAGGGGGGGGAAGCTGTTGCAAAGGTACGCTATTCTATATGAAGAAGAAAGTATTCGTGTTCTACAGTTTGCGTGATTTTATTCGAGTTGCTTTCACTGGAGATGAGGTGAATTGCATGATTATATTTGAACTAGCAATATAGCCCGGCGTTGCTCGGGTGTAATAAAAGCTTTAAAACTAATCCATGGTCCTGAAGCTCAGACTCAGCCTAAAGAATATTTGTGTGAAGTTTGGTGAGAATCGGATAAGAATTGTGGATTTGTATAAAAGACATACAGACAGATAAACAGACAGACACACAAACATCTTGCCTTTTATATTATCGATTTTCTGCCCTATTGTACGAACTGCAACCTTGAAACTTATGAATATCGTTTCTTATGTCTTTGTCTATGAGTGCATCAAATTTGATTAAAATTGGACCACTCCTTTTATAACCCGATTTTTTGATTATCGATTTTCGATATTTATCGGGGGTACCTCGACACAAAACCTAGCTAAGAACATTTGCAAATGCTTATAGTACAACTGTGTAAATTTTCAAGAAAATCGGTTCAGCCGATTCGGAGTCTATAGGTAACGGATACACACACATAGACGCACACACATACACACACAAAGTTTCATTTATAAATAAGTTTAGATTTTCTCTTCGGGTTACATGTGATATCTATTTTAGTTGTTGGCAGTCGTCAAGGGTTGTAGTTTCTGTTATTCTGGGCAGTTCTTTGTTTGAGATGATGTAGCGCCAGTTTATAATGTTCAAATAAGCATGATTTTTGCCAAGACCTTCAGGCTTAACACGCTCAAGGTATTCACCATTGATTTTAGGAAGCTTTTGATTCTGAGTCTCTAGGTAAAACACCCCCCCCCCCCCACACACACAGAGACAAAGTTTCATTTATAAATAAGTTTAGATTACTTTGATTACAGGTGTAACAGTGATTGCAAAGTATAACCAGCATCACTAAATTTGATGTTTAAAGTTGCTATTTTCACAATGAATAAATGATTTCCGAAAAATGTTTTTGGTTCAATAGAAATTGGATGCCATTTTTTGAAGAAATATTTTTTGGAGTTATTTTTTGAATAAATATTTGTTTGACAAAAATGTTTTCTTTCAGTGGCCTATATGTTAACTGTGGTTAATATAAAAGGGTCCGCGAGACATCTATAAATATTATAAAGAGACCGCCATGCAAAAAATCTTAAAATAGTTTGAGAACCACTGATCTAGATGATCCCGACTCTTCAATTTTTTAAAAAATTTTCATTGTTATGTCTCTTCAGGACGTAGGCGATCATAGTTTATCATCTATGAATTACCATACCTTCTTAGAAATGATAATGAAGTGGTCTCTTGTTGTCTTCTCCAAGGCTTAGGATGCACAATTGTCTTTCTCCGAGACTCACTGCCACTCACGGCAGCCAGTCTAACCCATAGCTTAGTATAAAAAGGATGAATTCGGGCCTTTTTTCGTGCATTTGTGCGAAAGTGGACAAACAGGATAGGCCAGTTTACAGTTTTCAATTCAGAGTTTTCTTTTCACTTAGACTGGCCGCCAGCGATGGCGAGAGAGCCCACTCAAGTCTGCTACTTAACCCATAGATAAGAAGCGTCGAAGAAATGCATTCTTGTCTTTCCCAAGGACATTTGTGTGAAAGTGAACGCAACAAGCTACGTCGGGATTTGAATTCTGTTCGCCGATCTGACTTAACCTATGCGTACATCCAGTTCTTGTTTACAACAACAAAATTTGTTCATCTGGGCTGTTTGAATCACAAAATCCCAAGAGAGTTAATCTGCTTCCTTCTCTAGAAAGAGATACTCTGGTCAATATAGATAGAAATCGTTGTTTATGGCCAAAATGTTGTTAAAACAGTGGCAAACCTAAAATTGGGGTCCTGATGCTTGAACAGATATGAGGCCCTCTTTGCAACTAGCAACAACAGATTCGAGGATCCAACTGACAAAATGTAGGCTATAAACAGATTCTGAGCCCAAACATTTAGAGTAAGCTCGCCCCTTCCAAATTTTCAAATTTGATCAGTTATAAGGGAATTTTGAGGCCATATGAAATTGGTATTAGAGCATATTCTAAGGCTAACATTAGTTACTTCAGCCCACTGCCTTATGATACTATCAATAAATGACCTTATTTTAATTATAAACACTTACAAAAACAAAAAAACAAAAACAAAAAAAAACAAACAAACATCAATTTTGTTGAAAAATTATTTCATTAAAAAAATTTGCTTCAGGGCTCTCTGAAGCTTACTAGTAGAGATAGAGATATACATTTCGGTGTTGGTTAGTTAAATAACCTAAGACTGAAAAATTTGTATACCTTTGATAGAATACCTCTGATAGAATACCTCTGATAGAATTTAAAATTAATTAAAATTTAGCTCTTAAAAGCACTCCTTAAATAAATGGGTACGTTCGTTGAAAAAAGGGAATAATTTGTTTTGAACATTTCTAAATTAGCATTTATTAGACCTTCCCCTACCCACGACATTTGTTAGAATCGAAAATATTGATTTAAAAAAATAATTTTAGAAGGGTGGGGATCCTACGTCAAATCGGTTCTTGACTTCTTACTCTATTTTTATTTACAAATTTCACATTTGAATCTATAGCAAAGTCTTTACGAATTGTGAAGAAGGAGATGAGTAGTACCCAGTTATTTATGACATAAATACAGTTCTATGACATAAGTATAGTTTTAAACTTTACATTTGTAAATAAAAATAAAGTACAGATAATTCTATTTATTTTATGTACAGGACTTCTCTTCTAAAATGGTAAAAACAATAGTTTTCGATTGTGACGAATGTATTGGCTTCAAGGAAAATTTATGCTAATCTAAAAAAACAATCCCTCCCGCCAGAATTCTTAATGTTTTTTTTTTTTTTAAAGAAGAAAGAAGTTAATTTAGGTAGTAACAAAGAAAGAATGAGAGAAGAAGAAGAAAAAAAAGAACGAGCTATATCTTTTTTTTTGTTTTTAATCGTATCACCCCGAGCAAGGCGGTAACGCCACTGATGTGCAGGGGGCTACGTAATAGTGAAAAGATTGGAAAAGAGAAAGCCGGAAACCACATCCTAAACAGGGAACAAGGGATGAGCCGCTTAACCTGTTCAATAGACGTGGGTGGAGTGTGAACCGGGCGATTTTCAGTCTATCTACTCCAATTCGAGAAAGGATGATAATTTCAACTTATTTTTATTTGGAATTCAATTTTCATTTTTAACCCATGATATGAATAACTAAACAAACAGGCAAATGCTAAAATGGAATAAATATGGCTAAAAAATACAGAGAAAAAGAAACAAGGCTCAAGGAACGTGTCATGAATAAAATCTAGGAATCCGCTTCTAATTTTACAACTTCAGTTGGTTTGACTAGCGTTTAACGGGCACACGTTTCTAAAATAAAAGAAAGATTTCAATAAAACAATCGACGAAATGAAAAAAAAAAGCCTATTAATACAATTTTGTTACAATATTTTGACAAGTTATCCTCAGGCTTTATTGAACAATCGAATCACCGTAATTGAACTGTTGTTACTTTTTAAGTTATTGAATATAACTGTTCTAGAACAATAATAGGCGAAGTTATAATGTTTAAATTATTAGTTGCTATTCTTAGGTTTTCTTTGAATTCATTAATCGCCACCGTAACCATTAGCACTAATTGTGTTTCCTGTTTATCAATTCCGTTTTACTCAAGTTGTCTTCCTCCCGATCCGTGAGCTGGGTAAATGGTAGTTAAATCGTAATTTTTAAGAAAAATCTGTTCTCTTTTTTTTTGTACATAGTAGTAAGCTGTTGATGATGCAAGTCAAGAATTGCAGTCTATGCTGAAATGCGTGACGTCACGGAAATATGTGATGATTTAACAGCAGTAGTTGATGGAATTAATGGGAGACGAAGAAATTAATTAATTAACTTATTGAAATAACAAATTGCAATACTAAAAAATTACAATTTTTTTGGAGTTAACCAAGCAATAAAAGAAAAAAAAGAACAATGCGATGCAAAGGGTTAAATTCTGGTTAAAAGTGGCTGTGAGACTGTGTACTTGGCTTGTTTTCGTGACGTCATATGCATTTCAGCCCAGACTCATGGAACTTGTACCACTGTAAAGATATACGTAAATCTTTCGCGAAACAAACTTCAGTGACTGACAGAACAGTTCCATCATAAAGAAAACACGTTTTAATTTAATCGACAGGGTAGCTTAAATAACTATTCGGTGGATAAATTTTAATTAAACACCGGAGTATTTGTCTATATTTCTGAGATGTGGTAGCCTCTACATTATTTACACTGTTCGCACTGTTGTCCTCATCTTTATTGCTATATTCCTGACGTTTCGTTGGTTAGATTTAGGGACTTAGCCTAAAGAGTAGTGAGTTCAATACCTGGCTACAGCAGTGGTGAACAAATAGCTTAGAGAGTAGAGTTAAAGGGAGATAACTACATGGCATCCGGAAGTGGCATCGCACATGGAATGAAAATTATATACCCCGGTGATCAAAATAAAGGGTTCGGTTCAAAATTCCTAGAACATAAAGAAGTCCGGAGCATGCAACAACCGAAACTTCGTAAACAGGGTAATAAAGATGTGGACAACAATCCGAACAGTGTTAATAATGTAAACTCTGGAGATTCGTATATTTTACAAGCCTATTCGAAAATTTAATATTTTGCATATTTGCATATTTTACAAGTCTATTTGTATATTTTACAAGGCTACCAATGTTATGGGGAAACACACCTATTCCTCAGATAATGGACTCTCCCTCCTATATTAATAAGAGTTAACAGGAAGTTCTTGGGAAGTTCATAGGAGTTATTTAGACTTCTATTGGAGTTCAGTAGAACTACTAGGCAGTTGATATTAGTCGGCAGTTAGCCGAATACTAAGAAGTCAGCTTTCAGTGGAAGATTATCAAGTTCCTAACATTTTGGGTGCGTTACGTCGATTAGCAACCGACATAGCACGATTATAACCTTCAGTGCAAAAACTACTCCACAACAACCAACGAATTGACCGTGGCCATGGATATGAAAATGATTTGTTTTAATTAGCTTCAAAGTTGAAATCAAATCAAATAAATTTGATTTTTTACGGTTTATCAACCATTTTGTTATTTAAAGCCGAAAAATATTAGGGATAGTAAAAGTTATTATTTTCTTTTTTTTTTAAATGATTATTGCATTGATAATTTTTTTTTTATTAGAATAAGAATAATTTTTTACATATAACCCATACCTGGATGGAAGAAATACTTTTCCTAGAGGTATTTGCATGTATGCTATACAACGAACCTATCTGGAAATCGGCTAATTGATTTCTCATTGCGAGCGGCTATCGCATATATATTATGTATTCAAGAAAAATATGTTCTTAACTCATGACACCAACCATGTTGAAATTTGCAATCAAATTTGTGCCGCGTACTCTCGGATGTGTGTTGTGGTACAGTGGATATCGACTCGGAACGAAAATTCGGGGAGCCGAATTCCAGTTGAATTCTTTGTATTCACTTACGCGCAAATACCCTTGGGAAATGTATTAGTCCGTCACTTCCTTCTAATTATGGGTTAAATAACAAGACAGATTGAGTTTTCTAGCATTGGTCGGCAACCAGTCTACCGCAGAAAGCAATGGCAACCTACTGCGGGATAATCTTCTGCCCAGTCAATGATGTCTCTTTCGGGACATGATCGCCCAATCGTGTATCACGTATGGCACTTAACTGACTGACTCTCGGAAAGAAGTGAGTGCTAACCTAATGTCTATTGGAAAACACAACAGATGAATCGAATCATGTTTGAATATCGGCTGCGGTTAATTGCCTGGCTTACACACCGAGCTTCTAGGTGTTCAGTATATATAGGACATATTCCTTTATTTAATGATTTTGTCTTGTGTATTGTCTCTGTAGACTTCGTCAGGATACCTTAAATGTGTGGTGTTAACTTTCCTTCCTCTTTTCCTAATTAGTATATACCCTGCTTGACCGGTCATGAGACCCTTAACTGCCTGTAAGTGATGCCTTGGACAGAGAAAAGTTTTTGAAATAGACCCAGTGCAGAGAAAGAGTTCCCGGTCACAAGTTCTTGCAACATGACGTGCTAGATTTATGATGACATATTTTGTAATATTCGCAAACTTTCCTTTTCAGTGTCAGAGAGAAGTAATATAACACATTTCTAAATTATTCTCTGTCTGGCCGTAAGAATCGCATGACTGGCCAAGCGCGGGACGTACTAGTTAAGAATTGACTGATTCTTTTTCCTTTTTTTTTTTTTTTTAGGGCTTATCACTATTTCGTGGGTTATTTAAAGTAGAAACATGTATTTGATTTTAACTATTTTTGCGGGGTGGGTGTGAATATTGCATGAACAATTTCTTGGAGATGATAATTTCTGCTGATACAATCCTGCTATTTAACCCATAGTTAGGAGAAGATAACGATTATTAGGAAAGATAAAGAAAAGCTAACCCGACAAGAATATTAGAATTTCTAAAAAAAAAAAAAAAAAAAAAAATTAATTGAAAATTTTAAATTTAACCCAGTTTCTATTATATAAATACTAGCAGTATAGCCCGGCGTTGCTCGAGTGTAATGAAAGCTTTAAAACTAATCCATGGTCCTGGAGCTCAGACTCTTTGGACGTTGGCATGAAAGACTAAAAAGCAATAGTTGTATCCAGTTAAAGCGAAACCGTAGACTGAAAGAAAAATGAATGGATGTAAGTCAAATTTTGATTTCCTGGTATCGATATCAAATGAGTTTTTTTCGTCGTAAACTGAATTTTGAAGGCTAAATAAGTCCTCTGAGTAATTGGTATCATGGCTGACACTAAGAACTACAATTATACCTACTTAGAGCCAAACCCGAAGCAAAAACTAAAATAAAAAAGGCTGAAAAAATACAGACAGATAAACACACACACACACACACACACACACACACACACACACACACACACACACACACACACACACACACACACATCTTGCCTTTTATATATATATATATATATATAAATTAACTGGGCATCTTCTCCAGTCCAAAAAGCTTTCTCATTAAAAGGTGAGAATACAAATGCTGCTTTGATGCCTGTGGCTGATACGTGAAGGGAGAGGATCAAAGATTTTAGAAATACATCTTTTCAGTATTCACCTACACTTTATTAATCTTTTTGATGAAAGCCTTCATGGACCGTAGATTTCATCTGAGACTCGTAAAGTAAGATACGTCTGAACTCTGGGGAGTTAATCTTCAAGCAGAACCTCCATATTGCAATAGAAACGTAGAATCAGAACATTACCTGATGTCTGCAGCAAATAAGAATGTTAGCCCTTTGAAAGCGATCACGTTAAAACTAACTATAAAGAAGGAAATTCTATATCACATGGGACATTTAATGAAAGGGTAGCAAGCTGTGGATTCCTTCGTTTCCTGTTATTAACTAATTTGTATAGGAACTGAATATTGTCAGTATAACACACACGTATTTACATCGCTTCCTTCCTTTCTTCCTTTTTTTCTTCCTTCATTCATTCTATTCCATTCTGCCCTTTTCAATCACACACAATGGACTCGTCCACTGATTAAAACACTGCGTATATTCGGCTCTGAATTCTGTAATTGTTTTTGACAGGATAGTTTTATTTTCTTTCTTTTTCTTCTTTTCTTTTTCATTCTTTCTTTTCTTTTCTATTTTCTATTTTTACCTTCTTTTTACTTTTCTTCTCTTTACTCCTTGTCTTTTCTCTTCGCGTCTTTTCTCTTTTATTTTCTTCTCTACTCTTCTCATTCCTTTCCTTTTCATTTGTTACCCCCTCCCCCATTCTTTACTTCTTTTTTGCTTTCTTCAAGTCTTTCATGATTTTTCGAAATGAAAATGATTTATGTCTCAGTCATGTAATTACCACATCGCCTTTGTTAATGTTCGCATGGTTTCCAAGGTGTAGATGTCGTGGCCCAACTGGTAAGAACGTTAATAATTTAGTTTGTAGTTTGGGTTCAAACTTAATATCATTTGAACACTCGCGATGTCTTATTTTTCACGTCTTAGCGGTTTAACCAGCTAAAAAAGTTACACATATGAGGCAAACGTGTACTAAATTCTAAAGTTACAGGGAGCAAGCTCATCAAAAAAACCACAACACAACCCATACTAGATAATTTTATATTCATTATTTTATTTTGTATTTAAGATATATATTTGGGGATTGGGGAAAAAAAAACTGATTTTCGATTCCGGATAGACGTACGCATGAGACCTCCACATTAAAAAAAAAGAAGAAGCTTAGTGCCGTATTTGAAACGAGTGGGCGTTCTGTTAAATATTTCAAAACACAAAGAAGATTACAGTTTTTAAGACACTTGTTATTTTGTAGTTAACATGAAAATATAATTCAAATCGATATTACGGTGAGCTCATAAAGCTATATTTAATTTAGAATTAAACACGCTTGTCAAATGATTATTCTACATTTAAGCGTAAATGAAAATAGAAAGCAATACGAAATATGAAAGATTGCAAAATATGAAAGATTGCAAAATAAACTTTCATCCAAGCTTAATTTTTGCAAAGTTTAATTTTTTAATCATTTCAGCCTAAGCGAGGCAATAAAGCCACCAAGACACAAACGGTTAGTGAATTTGAGAGAATATGAGAAAAAATATGTAAGAGAGAGAACAATAAAAAACAAAAAACAAACAAACAGAAATTAAGAAGACAAAAGATAATGGTTAACATTGCATTTAATTTTCCGAAAATCAAACTTGATTGCGAAGCAAGAAGCCGAAAGAGAGTTACACAAGCGAGAAGTGCGAGAGAAGAAACTGTTAACTTAGAACTTACAACACACACATCAAGTCCAGGCCCTACTGTCTCTATCCTTTCTCTAAGTCGCTTCCCTAATCCACACAGAGACATACCGCATTACTACTCTATATCTGCAGTAATACAAATAATGTTATCTTAATTCTTATCTTTTTCTTTTTGAATCACCAGCGGTACTTGTAGTTTCGTTTTTTCTCTCGTATTACTATATGCGTGTTTATAACATCAGCAAAAGAAATATCATATCATTCACAGAAAAAGAAGAAACAAAACTGATAGCAGAATAAAGATAAAGAGAGCTGGTAAAGGAAAAAATTGGTAAATTTTTATCTTGTTCCCCAAAGGCCTTTACCCCTTCAAATCTTTCCAAAACATCCTTATTTCCGTGCAAATGTAAATGCTGAACTCAAATCGATAATTGTTTATTGACGAAACCGACCTTTTTTCAAGTTTACAACCAGAAAAATATCGAACTTCTTTTCGCTGTTTATCTCACCTCGTAACCACGCGTCAAAAAATGTTATTCACTGCAGAATGACTTCACGCGTAGTTTGCCTATTTTTCGACCAATTTACTTCCTTTTTGCAATTACTACGAGGAAATTGAGTTCCGAAATCAAACAAATCGCGGAGTATTTGCTCAAAGGAAGTAAACAGGCTGAAATAAGTATCCTAGGCCTCAAGTCATTCAGAGGTGAATCAGATATAAGAATGGTGGTAAGGGGTGAAATATAGTCCGATTTTTTTCTGGTCGATAACAGGAAAAAAGGTAAGTTTCTTCAATAATCAATTATCGATTTGAGTTCAGCATATACATTTGCACGTAATTAAGGAAGTTTAGGAAAGATTTGACGGGGTAAAGGCCTTCGGGGAACAAAACAAAAATTTACCAAAAAATTTACTTACAGTAATAAAAAACGGGAGTTTTTTTAAAAAATAATTTTACCCCAAGCAAAGCAATAAAGACGCAAGGAAATACTGAGTGTTAGAGAATATATATATATAAAAAACATTATGAAAAACAAGAATTAAGAATTAAAGGACAGAAATTAAGAAGACAGAAGATAACGATTGACTTTGATTTTAATTTTTGTAGATCAAAGTTGGCTGGGAAGCAAGAAGCAAAAGCCATAAAAGTAATAAATTTCAATATTTACACGAAATTAAAACATGCATCTATAACTTTATTTCCATCAGTTTATTTCATCTTTCAATGCTAAAACACTGTTCTTTGCCCTACAAAGAATTTTGCATAGCGAAGTACAAAACTCAACTCGTTAAAACTTTGTTGAGACAGATGGTATACTTAAAGAAATCAGTGTATAAAGCATATTTATTTATTTGTTCATTCATGGCTTTCAACCTATCCGAATACTTACAGAAAAGTTTTTTTTTTTTTAATCATATCACCCCAAGCAAGGCGATAACGCCACTGATGCGCAGGGGGTTATGTAAGGGTAAAAAGAATGGAAAAGAGAAAGCCGGAAACCATATCCTAAACAGGGAACAAGGGATGAGCCTCTTCACCTGTTCAATAGACGTGGGTGGAGTGTGAACCGGGCGATAGCTTAGTCTATCTACTCCAATTTAAAAAAAAATTAAAAGAAGACAGTGAAAAGATTGGAAAAGAAAAAACCGGAAACCGCATCCTAAACAGGGAACAAGGGATGAGCATCTTCACCTGTTCAATAGATGTGGGTGAAGTGTGAACAGGGCGATATTGTGAACATCTCTTGTGATTGCAGAGTCAAAAGGAACTTGTATGAAACTTGTGATGTCTGAATGAATTTAGTACTACAAGATCTATATAAGTTTTCCCTTTTCTCAATGTCTATACATTTTTTTTTACAGATTCTGTGTGTATGTGTGTGTACACATACATACATTGCACAAACAAGCCAATCAATCAACTTCCTAATGTTGATAGTAGGAACATTACAATTTAAATGTTGCAAGGTTTTGTTGGATACAGCTTTATAATATCAAAAATTTTCTTTTGCATTTGGAAAAAAAAATCTTTATCTAATAAAATCTAAACCTTAATGGTTTGAGCAGAAATTCCATAAAATGGAATTTTTTTCTTTATGTAATAAAAGATAGGCATATTCTTCATTAGAGGACAAAGAAATGAAAAGAGAACATCAAAATTTGTTAAGTAACTTAGCCAGATATCAAATATAATATTATACTTAGTCTATTAATGCTGAGAGGCAAAGAAAAATATCACAACTAATTTATTTTTTTCATACAGTCCCACTAATTTACTATTTCTCACCAATGTTTCTTTGGCATGATAACCATTTGAAATATTTACATTATTAATGTTAATTTCAAAGAGAGAGATAGGAAAAAATGAAATGAAAATTAATTTGAACATACCACAGACATTGTAGAGATTGACAAATCTAGCCAAAACAGGCTGGTTCAACTCAACACAAATCTAATAGGTATTATTAAAACTTTTAGAGTGTAAAAAAGATTCATTGTATCAGATTGTTCAGGTTTCATGAACTTACCATAAATTTTGCAATAGAAAGAAACAAAACTGCTCAGCATTCTAAGTACTAATAATGGCAGCAAGTATTAAACAGGGTCTTACTATAAAGCATGAGAATCATTCACCACACCATTATTCTAATATATCCAAGTCATTTTGTTATCAAAAATACAACATTGAGAAACTAGATTCAATAAAATCAATTTTTAATAACAAGATGATAGTATTAAATAACAATTCGTAATTTTCAAGCCGGCTTAGATACAAGGAGAACATCGAAAATACTGTTCGATTTAAATATACATTTTCATCAGTAACAAAACAAAAAAAAAGTGTTCTTCAAAATACACATTACAAAGGTAAACAATCACAAAAACAATTGTAGTTTTGATACTCTGGTATCAAAACCAATGACAGACTGAACCAGAAGGGTAGTCATCACCAAACAGCTTAGTCAATTTATTTATAAACACACACAAAAATATCACAATGTTATATTAAATTTTTAAACTAATTTCCATTTTGTTTCCTATGAAATGATACTTATGGCTTTTAAACAATATTTATAATAGTTATTGCAGATTCATTTTAACTGTAGCATCAGATATTGCAAAGTTGGACTTCATTTGTTAGAAACCTTTTCCAACCAATAAAAATTTTGCAATATACAAAACAGAGCACAATTTTTAGGCTATTTTATCGATTTTATTTATAAGAAACAAAAATAAAAAATTCAGTTGCTTGTAGAATAAGTGCGTACATCCTATTAAGGAAATAGGTGTTTTTTTGAGTTTTTTTTTCGTTTTAAATCCCATATGCTTTCACATGTGAATCCACAACACATTGTTTAAACTTTAGATTTTCAACACTCTAAGCAAAAGCAGCCTTTTATATATTCTTGTAAGCAATACATAGATATTGATGAAAAAAATCAAAGACATGGGGAAAATAAACATTAAAATGTTTAGATAAATATCATAGACAAATTTGGCAATTTAAAATTAACTTTTCACAAGTGACTGAAGTTATGTAGTGTTTTAAGTAGTCAATATCTGGTAAGGAATTCTGATTTGATTGATCTTCCCGTAAAAAGTTTTTAAAATAAGCAATCTCAGCTCAAAAAAATAGAAAATAAAAACAACAGAGGTTGCGCGAATTTTGGTATTTCTATTTCTTTTTCTTTTAACTGAAATTCAAACTGTTTGAGAATAGTTCTTTAATTGGCTATGCAGAATTCTTTGTAGGGCAAAAAGCACAGAGAACATAAAAAGATTCCATGACGAAGGCAAATGACCCTCGAAAGTATTTCATACTTGAATCCGTGTGACTGTCTTTATATTCTACTATCAATACTAGAGAGAGTTCCACTCGCGAGAAGTGCGAGAGAAGAAACTGTTAACATAGAACTTAGGTTACATGTAGCCATTTCAACTGTAAAATGATGAGATCTTGTTGTCAATCTAGCATTGCACTTCAAGTCATAACGTCTACGTACCATAGAAGAAAGTACACTAAAACAATTCAGTCAGTTAATGGCCATACGTGATACACGCTTGGGCGATCATGTCTCTTTCAAAACATGACTGACTGGGCAGAAGATTATCCCGCAGTAGGTTGCGATTGCTTTCTGCGGTAAACTGGTTGCCAACCAAGACTATAGAAGCCAATATGTCCTATTATTTAACCCATAACTTGAGGGAAGAGACAGATTAATACATTCCCCAAGGGTATTTGCGCGTAAGTGAATGCAAGGACTACAACTGGAATTCGAACTCAGCTCTCCGATTTCTCGTTCCAAGCCGATATCAACTGCATCACAACGCACATTACAATGCAATTTTTTTTTTAATCGTATCACCCCGAGCAAGGCGGTAACGCCACTGATGCGCAAGGGGCTACGTAATAGTGAACAGATTGGAAAAAAGAAAGCCGGAAACCACATCTTAAACAGGGAACAAGGGATGAGCCTCTTCACCTGTTCAATAGACGCGGGTGGAGTGTGAACCGGGCGATAGTTAGATTTATCTACTCCAACAGCTTCTTTTATCGCATTTCCCGCCTGTGAAATTTCCTTCCATTTACTTGATTCCCCGACAGCTACAATCTCCAAGAAGTTAAATGTGAAGTCAATAATCATCTCCTAACTCACTAACTTGCATACTCTCTCATGCTCTCATCTCATTTTTGCAGTATTCTCATCCCTCTTCTACCCGCTTCCTGACACCTCCTTTATTCTATCACTCCTCATAATTTTCCTTTTATGCACAACAGTGGCAGTATAATGCCTTGCTTGGGGCGATACGATTATAAAAAAAAGTTCAATTTTACTAAGTATTGTGTCTGAGTACGTAAGCATGAAAGGTTCTAATTTAACATTATCGTTTGATTTCTTTTTTTTTATTAATCAGTTAATCCCCAATAAATGCGATAATGCTACTAAGACTCAAGAGGTTACTAGGCTTAAAAGAGAATAAGACTTTAAGAGAAGGAACCAGAAGCTTAATACTAAACAGGAAACAATGAATAACCCCCAACCAATCCTGTTCAGAAGGCGAGGAAGTTGTGTGAACCGGGCGATAGACAAACCTATCTACTCTTACGTTATCAAAATGTTTGGGATTTTGGAGTACTTAAATTGGAAGCCGATTTTTTTAAAATGCTCAAATTTCTTACCTGTACTATTGATAGTAGAATATAAAGACAGTCACACGGATTCAAGTATGAAATACTTTCGAGGGTCATTTGCCTTCGTCATGGAATCTTTTTATGTTCTCTATGCTTTTTGCCCTACAAAGAATTCTGCATAGCCAATTAAAGAACTATTCTCAAACAGTTTGAATTTCAGTTAAAAAAAAAAAAAAAGAAATAGAAATACCAAAATTCGCGCAACCTCTTGTTTTTATTTTCAATCATTTTGAGCCGAGATTGCATATTTTAAAAACTTTTTACGGGGAGCTCAATCAAATCAGAATTCCTTACCAGATATTGAATACTTTTCTGTAAGTATACGGATAGGTTGAAAGCCATGAATGAACAAATTAATAAATATGCTTTATACACTGATTTCTTTTAGTATACCGTCTGTCTCAACAAAGTTTTGACGAGTTGAGTTGAGTTTTGTACTTCGCTATACAGAATTCTTTGTAGGGCAAAGAACAGTGTTTTAGCATTGAAAGATGAAATAAACTGATGGAAATAAAGTTATAGATGCATGTTTTAATTTCGTGTAAATATTGAAATTTATTACATGAATACCAAAGAGTGTGAAGGGTGAATTTGAAGCGAATTTCGTATTCTTTGTTCAAAAGCCAAATTTCGTCTAACATTGTGCTTACTCAATCGCAACATTGATTGTAACAGCCATTCGCTTATGGTCTTTGAAGGTTATACTTAAGATTAGAAGGAAATATAGTTGAAATGTCTGGATACATAAGGAAAGCGAATTTGGAGAATTTGACACTCACAGTACATATTGAAGGCAAGAAAAGCAGAGAAAACAGTGAATAATCAACTTTTTTGGTACTTGGGGTTATCTTAGGTGTGGCACAAGGCCGAAAGTATGGAGTTAACCAGTGAGGAACGACGTTACAACTCAGTTGTAAAAGATTCTAGCAAGGCAAGCTTGTTAACCATTACACGACGTCGCGGTTCCCAGTCTGGGATGGATAGTAAGTAAGACAAACATTGTTTGAAACTAAGAAGTATACGAAGATGTGGAGCGCCATAACCGCCTAAGTTCTGTGTTAAAAATCATTTTACGGAATACTCATTCACTGTAAGGATAAAGTAAACTGATCTGTTCTGCAAATATCTAAACTTATATATAAATGGAACTCTGTGTGTGTGTGTGTGTGTGTGTGTGTGTGTGTGTGTGTGTGTGTGTGTGTGTCCGTTACCTATAGACCCCGAAAAGGCTGAACCGATTTTCTTGAAAATTTGTAACACAGTTGTACTATAAGCGTCTGCGAGTGTTCTTAGCTAGGTTTTGTGTCGAGGTACCTCCGATAAATATCGAAAATCGATTATCGAAAAAATCAGGTTATAGAAGGAGTGGTCCGATTTTAATAAAAACAATTATTTGATATCGATACCAGGAAATCAAAATTTGACTTACATCCATTCATTTTTCTTTCAGTCTACGGTTTCGCTTTAACTGGAAACAACTATTGCTTTTTAGTCTTTCGTGCCAACGTCCAAAGAGTCTGAGCTTCAGGACCATGGATTAATTTTAATTTTAAAGCTTTCATTACACCCGAGCAACGCCGGGCTATGCTGCTAGTCACTAATAGGTGAGAATTGCTGTAAAGGATTTAAAGATCTTTCTTTCAGGTATAATCTTCTACAGAATTGGCTGATGAAGAATTTATTAGATAATTTTGTATGTCAGAGCTTAGATATATTTCAATTTGACTATTCATTAATAAATGTCGATCTATCAATCACTTTTTTTTAAACAGTCAGTCAGTTAAGTCGTGACCGGTAATATAGGAGGCCTTGGTTAAGTGCCATACGTGATACACGCTAGGGTGATCATGTCCCTTTCGAGACATAACTGACTGGGCAAAGATTATTCCGCAGTAGGTTGCCATTGCTTTCTGCAGTAGATTGGTTGCCGACCAAGCCTATAGAACCCAATCTGTCCTATTATTTAACCCATAACTGTAGGGAAGAGATGGATTAATACCTTTCCAAAGGGTATTTTTTCGCAAATGAATGTAAGAAATTCAACTGGAATTCGAACTCGGTTCCCCGATTTGTCGTTCCGAATCGATATCCACTGCACCACAACACCTTAATAAATTCCGAAAACTTGAATATGACTGCTTTGTTCTTAAAGTATTGAAAGATGAATAGACTAGACTCGAGTTCTAAAAATAAAAACAAGTTTGTTTTTAAAATTGGAATATGGCACTTAGAGCACTAAGAAAACCCACATTTAAATTAATGCTTTCCAGATCACGACAAACTTAAGCTTCTTCAAGCCGAGAGTTAACCGTTATTGTCGTGGACCCGGTCAAGAGTCCAGCAAGAAAATAATACAACAACAACCAAAATAGGAAATAACGAAATATATATTAACACAGTAGAACGAATAAATACGGGTTAGGAAATAATATATAATAATATTATAATTCGGGACTCGCAATAGTTGTACGGTAGCAGTCTTGGCTATCCTTGCCTATCGCTCTCCGCTGATCTGCTTATACTGATCTCCTGCGGATCTCTCTGCCACCTCTTGTGAGGGGAAGTATATGTAGTTGTAGGAAGACTTCAATCCGTTGAATGGGTGATGCCACCATGACAGTTATCTTTCCCTCATAGCCGCGTAAACTACACCCCTTACTCTTACTGAACACACAAAAACATTCTTCAGTAACGTTCTATATTGAGTAACAATTGGGCCTTGTATAGAGTGAACATTGGTAAAAAAAAATGTGATCAGTAACTAAAGATATTTAGTTAGTTGGTTGTTTTTGTTTAACGGCTTATCGATATCTATTTAATATCGATTAATGTTATTATAAATATCATTAAATATCAATCATCATTTGTTGGAACAAATTTATTATATAAATATATTATATTTAATTTATATATAAATATATTATATTTATATATAATAAATCATCATTTATTATATATAAATATTATAAATATCGATTAATGATTATTAATGTTATTTAATACCGAAATCTAAATATTTTGTAAGCAATTTTATATTTTTAGATAATAATAGCTTTTGTGATACATGTCTTACTAATTAACCCATAGCTTGGGAGAAGAAGAGGTGGATTCATACCTTTCTCAAGAGTATTTCCACATAAGTGAATATAACGAAATATATATATATATATATATATATATATATATATATATATATATATATATATATATATTTCTACTAATTAACCTATAGATAAAAGGGGATTTGAATTTATATCTTTCCCAAGGGCATTTGCGAGAGAGTAGCTACAATGAACCCGACTGGAATTGGAACTCGGCTCTTCTATTTCCAATTACAATCCGTTATCTATTATGCCATCTACACATCTAAGATCACAGCAGCTGGTATTCCGAAACAGTCACCAATCTAGGTTCAATGTTGCTTAGCTTCGATGATCATATAGCGGGGTGCTTATCTATTCTTTTCTATTTGTAGTAGGATTCCGTTCAAGTGAAGAGTAGTATTATATTGTTGCAGATTAACGGAATTTGGCCTTGTGGTAGATAGCCCACTATAAGTCATAAAATGATTATAAAATCAAGAAAGGCAATTTAAGTAGAAAATAACATTTATATATACACATGTCAATTAATGTTTTACAATTAAAGTAATGCTTGAAGGATAGGTCCAACGGAAGTTAAAGTGTTCATGACAAATAATAATGCTGAAAAAGATAATTAGTGCTTAGGAATGTACAGGCGTCTTGTAGGTAAGGAATGTTCATTTTGAAGTTGCCACTTCTAGGGTCCGTAAGTCAGTAAGTTGGTTTGTGAGGAAACAGTCGTTGAAATAGTCGCTCCTGAAGTGAAGATAGGTGAAGGGAGGCGAATGTAGTAGCCGCTCGACTTAAGTCAAGGGGATGTTAATTACATTCCTATCCTTGGTCTCTGCGTCAGTCTGTCGGACGATGCTTTGTGTCTCCGCTTTTTATATCTGCTTTTTGGATCAAAAGTAGCTCGTTTGAGATTTTCATACTTTTATTTGATTCTGGGCTCCCCAGTGGCTGGTAAATAAAATTCGCGTAGGCTCGCAAAATGGAAATTTGATATTTGATTAATTTTTATTTTTCAACCGGAACATCTGCGCGAATACACCTGCGCAGAGACGATTTTTGTTTATTTGCTCCCCGGCGGCTACAGAGCAAACGTCCGGTCTCTCGCTTTTGCTCGGTCGGTATCACCACAATCATACTGGAATTGGTGATGTGATCATATGAGCAATTTCCCGATTCTTTCTTTGGTGACCAGTTATTTCTGTTTTCTGTCGTTATTACGCTTGCTTCTTCGTAAAACCGACTCTAATGCATCACTAAAAAGTGTTCTAATTTTTTGATTGCTGGAAGATTAATGTTGAAAAACATCTATAGCCTTTGCTTCAGATAAGTCGCTAAATTGTATGAATTCTTTTACTAGACCTCCTTTCATTTTAACATATTCAAAAGAACAAAGAAAACTGGCTAGCTGTGCTGATATCAACAGTAGATTTCACAATTATTATTGTAAACGATGGGATGTGGTTTTCCTCTGTCTTTTCTACAAATATTTTCACGGCTTCAGCTCTGACGAGCTTTTCTCTCTCGTACCCCGACCACATTAGTTTTGCTCGTGCTACTAGACTGACAACTAGGTCCCACCCTTTTAGCGTCAAAATAGTTGGATGTAACCGCCTCTTCTACTCTAATAGTTTCTTTTCTCGTACTTCCTGCTTGTGAAACTCCATTCCATATACTTGCTTTTCTCTCTAAAATCTTAAAAATTTTAGTGCAACATCAATTACCACCTTGTAACTCTTTGATTCCAAACTTTCTCGTGTTCTTTCTTCAAACTAATCAGGTGGTAGTTTATTATGCAGCAGGAAAATAACACAAACACAAGTAATGAGTTCATTAGAGGGTAAATATTTTTTAAAACTGGCCAAGTCAATAATCGGGTCATAAACGAATAGAGAATACATTTGATTTCTTGAAAACACTCCTCCACAAAAAAAGAAGAAAAATAACCCCCTCCCCCCCAAAAAAACAAAAAAAACCCAAAACAAAACAAACGTTAAAAGTCCAGAAAAGCACCACGAATGAAAAATGATCAGTTTGGTAACATAAATGGGTCACAGGCTTGATGCAGTTATTGCTAGCAAATGTTATGCAACTAAATATTAAATGTTATTTATTTTAAGGCTATATGTTCCTTTACTTTTGCTCACCTAAAAATTGGGGTGATCTAATACAATGTTATGTCCTAAGCTGTTTAACGCATCAAATTTAAATACCAGGAAACAATCTCTGAAATTCTGAACTCTTTTCTCATATTCACCTTTTGATCTTAAATCCAAATGTCTTCATTGAACAAAAAAAACAAAAAAACAAAAAACAAAAGCAAAAAAACAAAAAAAAAAAACAAAAAACAAAAACAAAAACAAAAAAACAAAAAACAAAGGAATTGGCCTTTCCGTCCCAATACTTTTGGAGTGGGACTATATATATATATATATATATATATATATATATATATATATATATATATATATAGTCCCCACTCCAAAAGTATTGGGACGGAAATATATATACAGAAATAAAAACGAAATTTAAAGTCTAAATTATTTTATAGTTTTACAGGAAGTGTCTGGACCTAGCAGCTGATTTTGATAGTGATAACGACTTGGAAGAAAAGTTTCACGATATTAAACATCAACTTCATTTAAAATTATTTTTCAATAAGTTTGTGCACTTTTTAAAAATTCATGTCTATATCTAGGCTAGGTAGTCTTACAAAGTAAATCCATAATAACGACTCCAGTCAATTTAAAACAAAGTAAGATTTAAAATTTTTGTTTTCTGAGCTGGAAAAATATTTTTTCTTTATAACCCCTCAGCAATCAAAGTGTGAACATAGTGTTTAAATTCAATGTAATACATTCAGAATCAGATTGACCTTCCATTGTAATATTAGAAACATTGTCTCGATAAAAATAGATCAAGAAAAATAAAATTAAAAAAACAAAAAAAAACAAAAATAACATTTTTATATTTTCGCCATATTAAAATTTATTGTACTAAATTTAGAAAGAAAATAACATTCTGGAATAAAAATAGGTTATTCAATCATATAAAAATAGGTTATTCAATCATCATCTATGGTTGCCTTTACCCTGAGGTAAACTGGAGAATCTGAACGGTTTCCATGGTGACCAGCAAGGGAAGGTTAACAAAGGTGATGAACAGATGGGAGAAGCGACCAGAAGCGAAAAAAGCAATGATTCAGACCAGACAGCCTATATCAGTATGAGATGAGGGGTGGGTTATTCAGTTATCAATTATTAGAAAACAGTGTAGATTAATGAGGCATAGACTCGGGTCGTTTGTCTTATTTATCTTCTTTGGAGGAAACCAAAAAAGATCACGCCTTTTTTCTCAGTTGTCTTTTTGCTTTTTTGAGCTAGTGTGGCATTATTTGTTTATTTTTTATTTTCGTTTGTTTTCCTATTTTTTATTGTTTCATTAATTTCGAAACACGTTGACTGGAATATTTGTTCAAAATTGGTTGGCAATTTTCAATTAAAAATAAAATGCAATAATGTAGAATATCTTGTACATTTAATTGAAATTGTTCTTAGCATGTTTGAGATTAATCACCCGTAATACGATAATATAACGATAGGCCATCGTACCATTTAATCTACAACCATTAATAACTAAGGGTGTATAAAATTAAAACGCAATATATCTCCACACACACACACACACACACACACACACACACACACACACACACTTATATATATATATATATATATATATATATATATATCCGAGTGAATAAGTGCTTGATATATAATATAGAATATTTATTATAAATTATATTTTAGAACATGTACAAATTTTTTTTATATATATCCACTACAAATTGTATTGTACATTTTGTTTCGACATTGGACTTCTAGTGTCTCATCAGGTGGTGTGGAAAGGAATGGAAGACCTCTTTTCTTATATTTGGGCGTTGTGTGTGGGGTGTTGGCGGGGGTTAGCGATAAGGGAATAAAGCTTGTATTGTCCGTTAGAATTTTGAAGAAAGTGGGGTAAGTAGGGTATGTAGTTGATTCATGAAAGTGTGTTTTATGACCACCCGGCTAGACTTTATTCTTTGGTTTTATTAGAGGGGGAGAATAAGGAGGTGTAAAGGGTGGGAAAGGATGGGATTGGACCTATCTTTAATGTTTATTTGTACAACTATAGAATATTTTTGTATTTAAGCACAGTTTTATAATTAATCTAATTTTGTATATTGAACCTTAATTTTAAATTTAGGAAATTACTTTTTTCGATAAAAATTTAAATTAAATTTGATTCTAGTTCGTGGTGTGTAACAGGTAAAATTTGATATAAGAGGGTTGTTAGTGCTATAGGTTTATCATCTCTAGCGGGGGGAGGGTCCTAGTTTTGGCTTGTACAGTATTTTTTAGCATGATTGCAAGGTTAGTTCTTTAATGTGTTTGTAGTTTACTGTGGTTTCATGCCTTTAGTTTAAAAGCTTGTCCCTATGTATTTAATGATTTCAATTTTTTCTTGAAGACACAGGAAACATGGTTCCTTTATTGATTTAGCTGTTCTTGCTTGTTTGAGGATTTTACATTTAACTTTAGGTGTTTTATTTTCGTTTTTTAATTTCCAAAAGTGTTTGGAAAGATACGTCATGTTTTGTTTTTCTTTGTTATTGAAGGATGAGAGGTGATTGTAAAAGTGCCTTTTAAATACGTTCATGGTGTTTCCGGTATACATTTTTTCATCTTTGGAATTCTCCATGGATGAAATCGAACACATATATATTAGGGATTTTGTTAAACATTTATTAGGAACGGGGCATTGGTTTGGATTTCTACAGTTACAAAGTTTGTTATTATGTGGTAGACTGGTATTAGTGTTGGAGTTATTTTGTTGTGTGCTTTTAATATTTTACTGTTACGTAATTTAATTATTTTTTCTAGATTGTTGGAGCAACTATAGCTTAGTTTTATTGTATATGTATATATGATATATATCATTTATATATAAGAAGTGTGGACATTGATGTCAATACTAAGTGGCGAGAGTAAGTTTCATGCTTGACTGCAATCTACAAACCATGTTTCCCTGAAAATTACGTTCAAGCATAAAACATACTGCGGCCATTAGGTGTTGCCATTACTGTCTACACTTCTTATATTTACTCACGCTTATATATATATATATATATATATATATATATATATATATATATATATATATATATAATGGCTGGCCACTCGTATTCGAGAATAACCGTCCACTGGGGCGGCTAGCTAATCCCCATTACAGACGCTTACTCGGGCACACTTGTGTTTGTTTAACATCCACAGAACCTACCTGTGGTTTATTCCGTTCTGCAACTTTGCTGAGAAAACCTTAGTTACGATTTCTGGGCGTTATCTAGCGTGAACAGCAAAGAACAGGACGCTCAAACCCTCGACTAGCACAACCATCGTCTATTCAACTTCACTCACAAGGCTTGGGGCAACTCGTGGTATGGTTTTCTGAAACTTTCCAAAGGTGCCACCCGCTGGGATCGCCTCCTCTAGACCTATAAAATCAAGAAGTTACCTTCTTGACAAATCGACAATAGTGAGATTCGAACCCGGGCTCAGTGGTAAGAAAGCGAACTACTCGGCCACGCACGCGCTCATATATATATATATATATATATATATATATATATATATATATATATAAAATTCAACGGACACAAATGATATCTTCATCCAAATCTATATTCTATAAAGAATTACACAACATTAAAAAAACACTTGTTAACAATGGATTTCCTAATTCCGTCATTGATCAACATATTAAAATGTATCTTAATAAACTTAATAATACCTCTAACAATATTGATAATAATAATAATAATAATGTAAAAATAAACATAACACTATTAACTTATACTATTGCAACCAAATGCATAATAATTACAAAACACGATGAAACACATAATAGGTAGAAATGTTAAACCAATTAATAATAATCAAATTAAGGTCATCATATATCATAAAAAATTTAAAACAATTGACCTCATAGTCTCTAATAACCCTACACCCACACAACTAAATCATCTACAGAAAACCAATGTAGTGTATCAATTTACATGCCCGTTCAGAGATTGTATCTCTGGTACTAATAATAAACACACTACATATATTTGTTTTACTACAACCGCGCTTTCACATAGACTTACCTGCCATCTTTCTGATCATACTTCAATTAAACAACATTTCTTAGAAAAACATAACTATGTATGTAATATTAGAAGGATTTTAGTCAATAACACAATCACACTCACACATACACACAGTAAAAAGAACCTTCAGATATTGGAGGCCATCTACATTAAATCCATGCAACCCACACTGAATAAAATCACACTTCAATCTAGTCACAGCACATTACATTGCATTTAGAAATATGGTTCTGTTAACATTTCAGTCTCTCACGCGGTGTGACGACATAAAATCACATTACAAATTTATGACCTGCATCTCCTATTCGGTGACTACTGTTATCGTTGCATAGCAATGTTTTATGTCAACACAAGATAATATTATCATTGATGATTGATGTCTTTATGTTAACGCCCCTGTAACATCTCTGAAGATGGCTTATGTGAGCCGAATGCTTACTACCAGCATAATAAAAAAATATCCAAATGTTGGACAGTTTTTGCCTTTATTTTCATCTGAAATTAAAGCAAAAATACGATGTTTAGAACGGCTCAGGATTAAACATATTATACATTCATTGTCTGTTATATTTAACAATATATATTTAGAAAATTATTTGCTGCCTCGATACACTATATATATATATATATATATATATATATATGGATTATGGTTAGGTTTTGAGGGCTGTCACAATGCGATTAGTAAAATAAAGGAAGGTAAAGAAGTTGTTGGGTATTACCTATTTATTATACATCAATATTTCGTGATTAAAATATCAACTTCAGAATGGCGGTAGAAGAGCTTGTGTTCGAGTCCATGCCTTTCAACGAATGGTCATCCCTGGCTGCTGCTGTCGTTAATTGTAGTGAGTGCGCGCGCGCGCGCGTGTGTGTGTTTATGGTATATATATATGTGTGATTCATAGTTGGGATCTTTGTATCCTAACCATACTCTTACAAAACTTTATATATATATATATATATATATGGTATGTTCTCCATATATATATATATATATATATATATATATATATATATATATATATATATATAAATATTGAAAAAAAAATACGAATTTTTATATATCAGAACAATTTGGGTGAAATCTATGTTAAAGTGAAAAAAGTTTTTCGTGTGATCAGATTTCGGCTTCATCACACTAAACTGATATTTACGTTAATGTGATTACACATGTGCATGAAGGAAATTTTAAATTTAGTTGTTTTAAATGAAGTCTAGCCGAATTCATTTAGTTTCTTTTTCGTTACGTTTTATCACATTTGTTATTAAATATCCATCATTGTGATTATAGAAGATCAGCAAAGAAAGGTGAAAAACTGTTAGAACCGGATCGTTAGTTTACTGTGGATGATCCGGTGATTAAAGCACTTTCTATACATTTACGTCTCAATTCCAGAAGTTAAGTAAAGTATTAAGAAACAGGAAAATTTCGCTAGAAACAAAGAGGAGAGTACTGGATTGATATGTGATGTCGATTCTTCAATATGGCAGCGAATGTTGAACAATATCTTCGAAGATGAAGGAAAAACTTGAAGCAGCTGAAATGGTTCTACAGAAGGATGCTGTGGATATCATTGATCGAGCATGTGAGCAATGACGAGGTTTTGGAAAGGATGGAAACGTAAAGGAAATTAATACTGAGCATCAGGAAGACAACTAAAGTTCCTGGGACATGCAATGAGGAAGGAGGGCTTGGAGAACCTGATACTAACAGGCCAGATAGAGGGAAAAAGAGACAGGGAAAGCAGCGGATAACATATTTGAAGGACCCGATCAGGTGGTTGACGGAACGAGGGTTGCGTGGTGCAACAGGAGAAAGCGTGCTAAGAGCCACCAGGGATAGAGAGATGTGGAAAGCCATGATCGCCTACGTCCTGAAAGGACATGGCACATAAAAGAAGAAGAAATTACTATCTCTTTTAATTAAACATACATTCTTTAAATCAAAATTATGGCGAAACTCATTACAACTAGCAACTAAAGCCTTAAGTGAGTTGTTTAGCAAAAGTCCCTTTTTGTGTCCATAAAATCTATTCTTTGCGGTCTCCCCTATGCATTTAGTCAGTCAGTTAAGTGCCATATGTGGTACACGCTTTGGGCGATCATGTCTCGAAAGAGACATGACTGACTGGGTAGAAGATTATCCCGCAGTAGGTTGTCATTGCTTTCTGAGGTAGACTGGTTGCCCTCCAAGGTTTGAGAACCCAGTCTGTCCTATTATTTAACCCATAACTGGAGGGAAGAGACGAATAAATACCTTTCTTAAGGGTATTTACATGTAAGTGAATGCAAGGAATTTAATTTGGAATTCGAACTCGGCACCCCGATCTCTCGTTTCGAGTCGATATCCACTGCACCACACGCACATCCATGTATTACTTGTGTCAATTATTACAGATGATAGAGTAAATTCCTGCTCCAAGTTTTAGTTTATTATTCTTTTGTATTAACGAAGTCTTTTCTTGTTTTAGAAATAGTAAAAATAAAATAAAAAGTAAAAATAAAAAGAGGTGAAAGACAAGGATGTATTTTCTCACCGGAAACTTTTCAACCTGTACAGCGAAGCAATTATGATAGCCTTGTCAGGATTCGTCATTGGCGGCCACAATCTGAACAATATCAGATACGCGGATAACACGGTGCTGATAGCAGACGCGGAAAGGAAAATGCAGAACCTTCTACAGAAGGTAGCAAAAGAAAGTGAAATGAAATGGCTGAGCATAAACTTAAAGAAAACTGAATGTCTGGTCATCAGCAAAAAAGAGGAGCCAAACATGCCAACTACAAGTCGGAGAAATTAAAATAAAACAAGTAAAAAAATTCAAATATTTGGGAAGTATTTTGACAGAGGATGGAAAGTGCGACATGGAGATCCAAAGACGCATTGCCATGGCCAAAGACACATTTCAGAAGCTACCCAGAAAACTGAGACAGGAAAATCTCATTAAAAACAAAGAAAAGAGTGCTATATTGCTATGTGATATCTATCCTTCTCTATGGAAGTGAATGTTGGACTATTTCACCAAGGATGAAGAGGAAGCTTGAGGTAGCAGAAATGTGGTTTTACAGAAGGATGCTGAGTATTCCATGGACGGAGCACGTGTGCAACGATTAGGTGTTGGAAAGGATGCAAACGAGAAAAAAACTCATACTAAATATCAGTAAGAGACAAATAAGTTTCCTTGAACACGTAATGAAGAAGGGGGGTCTTGAGAATTTAATACTCACAGGTCGGATAAAGGGAAGCAGAGACAGGGGAAAGCAGCGCGAGACGTACTTATTATGTCTGAGCAAATGGATTGGGGAGCGGGGCTTGAAAGAGATACAAAGAGAAAACATATTGAGAGCGCCAAGAGACAGAACCAAGTGGAAGTTCATGATCGCCTACGTCCTGAAAAAACACGGCACATGAAGAAGAAGAAATTATTCAAGTGTAGTTATGATATCAGTTTATTAACGAAAATGTGCATTGTGGATATCAGTTCGGAATGAGAAATCGGAGGGTCGAGTTCGAATTCCACTTCCGTTCGTTACATTCACTTACGCGCAAATAACCTTGGGAAAAGTATGAATCCATCTCTTCCTCCGGTTATGGAGAGAATAGCACAACAGACTGAGTCCCATAGCCTTGATTGGCAATCAGTCTACTGACGAAAGTAACGACAACCTACTGCGGGAAAATCTTCTGCCTTGTGAATGGAAAGAGACATAACTACAAACCGTAAACGTGTATCATGGAAAACACGTAACTGACTGAAAGAAAATGTTATTCTCCACAGGAATCGAACCTGCTTTGCCTTTTTCAAACGCGCATATCTATTAACATAATTTTTAGTGTAATAATAAATAATGTCGGATAAAAATACATTAACTGCTTATGTTTCGCTAAAAACGACTGACAAGGAGGATTTTATTAATTTTTGATTTAATTTTTCCAGTGTTCTTACATGTTTTCTTTTTGCTGGAGATCAGGAATGTAAAAATGTCCCATAATTTTCGACTTTCCAAGCGCTTTCAGCCTCTTCACAGGCCATTTTCAAGGATGTTATTTTTCCGGTGTTATGTCTTCATGTTTGACTGTCATGTAATTTGTTTGTGTTTCAGTGTTTTTGTTTTTTTTAATTACAGTCAAACATGAGGACATAACAAGAATAAAGATTGGGACAACAGTCCGAATTATGTAAATAACACACACACACATACACACACACACACACACACACACACACACACATATATATATATATATATATATATATATATATATATATATGGGTGTGTGTGTGTACGTGCGTGCGTGTGTGTGTGTGTTTCTTATGTGTTTTTGTAATTATATATATATTTATTTACGCTCTCACACACTCTGGAAGAATGGTAGACTTTGAAAAACAGTAGCTATTCTGGCATCTACGTATCGTTCATTCAGCAATGACTTAGAACACTCTCAGCTATTGGGTGTGCATAATGATAATATACACGCTAAAATGTCTGCCTCCTTCTACCGAGCGCCCGTAGCTCAGAGGTGGATCGCCGACTGACGCCAATTCGGTCGGGTTTCAATCCTGGGTAAGAGGCAATCGGCTGTCTGACCGTACTGATGAGCTCTGATACAGCGAAACAGATCTGTCTGCGGATGACTATATATTTATATACACTACCGGCCATAATTATTAGGTAACCCCAGTGTTTTAAAAAATGATGTATATTTCATACTATTTTTTAGTATTTATTGCCAAGTGAATAATTATAAATGAAAATAGAATGGTTCTTTTGTTAATATTGCACAATAACATGTGCATCAAATGAATTTATAAATATTCAATTAATTATCTATATTGCAGTTTTCATCAATGAAAGAATGAAGAAAATTTAGGGTGATTCGGACGAGTTCATCTTTGCTTCCTTCATTGTAAAATTTTGCAAAGTAATAATAACAAAAAAAGAATCATTCTATTTTCATTTGGCAATAAATACTAAAAATAGTATGAAATACATAATTTCTTAAAAAAAAAACAAAAAAAAAAAACACTGGAGTAGCCTTAATTATGACCGGTAGTGTATATATCCTTTACAAACTAAAATTATATGAAGATATTGATCACAAATTGTACCCTTCATAGATCTTTGCATTTGTTTCGTACCACTTCGAGAGGGTGCTTAAGTTAAAATCTCTCGGTTTCACCCTCTTTACTAAAAATCTGACCTAATGACTGAACGGAATTCATCATGAATGTCATTTTTGGCTTAGCCGACAGATTTCCAGTAATCCCTGTAAATATGTGTATCCAAATGAATAGACACACACGCACACGCAAACACACACGCACGTTTGTGTACGTGTGTACGGTCGGGTACAGGGATGATTTTCACGTTTGTCTGGAAAACCGTCGTTCATTTATATTGTAACTGGAAACTGGATATTTGAGACAACAACACAACAATTATCAGTCAACACTTATAATTTTGATTAATGTCATCTAATTGGCTTGCTTAAATAATGTTCAGTATTTGCAAAATAAATGTTGATTAATTATTTTTCAAATAAGCGTTTTTCTCTTTAGTGTTTACTGTTTTAAAGAATAATTACTTGAAATTTTGCTCAATAATTCTTCACATGAGTTGATGCTTAAAAAGTTCCAAATAGAACGAAAAAAAAAACGGAATTATTTGCAAAATAAATAAACAAAATTCTTTTTTTTTTTTTTTTTTGCTAAATCAAATTTCTGAGATACATAAATAATCCTGTAGGATCGCTTGCCGCATTTGGCGTGTAAGGAGGAGAAAGCGTGAAGACAAATTTTATTCTTATTTTGGGTAAATCTATCTATCTATCTATCTATCTGAATCTGTTCTTTATCTATCTATCTATCTATCTATCTATCTATCTATCTATCTATCTATCTATCTATCTATCTATCTATCTGAATAATATTTATTCTTTATCTATCTATCTATCTATCTATCTATCTATCTATCTATCTATCTATATATCTATCTATCTGAATATGTTCTTTATCTATCTATCTATCTATCTATCTATCTATCTATCTATCTATCTATCTATCTATCTATCTATATCTATCTATCTATCTATCTATCTATCTATCTATCTATCTATCTATCTATCTATCTATCTGAATATGTTCTTTATCTATCTATCTATCTATCTATCTATCTATCTATCTATCTATCTATCTGAATCTGTTCTTTATCTATATATCTATCTATCTATCTATCTATCTATCTATCTATTTTTATGTCTATACATATAGTTTCGATACGAATTTTGAAATGTTGAGATTTTCTTTGTATCGTTTAATGTTTATTAGTCATAGGGATAAGTCCTAGATGAATTCAAATCGTCAATTTTCTTTTGGTCAAATCAGAACACTCACTTAGAGAAAATATGCTATGAATCGTAAAATACAAACTACAGTACAGCTAAGATATTATTTAATTTAAAAAAGAATAATTGATTTAATTAATAAAATATATCATGGACACTATTGTCTTAGGAGAAAATATTTTGTTAAATAAAATCTTTTTACAAGAATTTATTATTTTCATTAAAAAAATAATTATAAACGTTTAAATCTGTCAAAATTCTGCATTAATTTTTGTGGTTAGGTGATATTGTTATTAAAAGTAAAAAAACAAACAAACTATATGTACTAATCATAAATTGAAAAGTCTACTACAATTCCTTGATCCCTCATATTTTATAAGGAATTTTGGATTTTTTTGAGCGTGTATAACGTATCAGTTTTTGTAGTTACGGTCGTTCATACATAATATTATCAGAAGATAAGAGTGGTTAGTACAGTAAATTTAAAATTTTTAGGTAATCTAACATTTTTCTTCAACAAGCGTCTTCGTAAGTAAGACTATAAAGCCATAGTACCTAAAATTCAATAAAATATATTGCTATGCTTAAAATATTTACCATTTTATATATTACTGGGTAGTTAAAAAATATAAAAAAGCGTCTTTAAGTAATTTTATAACAGTTATCACCTCCTTAGATAAATTTCTCAAACACGAGATTGTCGATAAATGTGTCCACACGTAATAAAATCACCTAACTCTGTGTTAAAAATGTTTTTTTTGGGATATTTTCAACAAGAGATAAGTAATATTTGTTTCAATTCAGATTAATTAAATTTTGAATCAGTTAATTTTTTTTCTCAAGTAACGTTTCAGAAAAGCATATTTTATTTTTTATAGATTTTATAAAAGAGAATTGTGTTGAGAGATTTGTTAATATAGACGATTTTATCAATATTCAATGCAGGAGGACTGCTACAAAAAACAAAAAAACAAAATAAAAAAAAATAAAAACTCTATTCATCTGTCCTTCTACCGAACCAGGCCAAATTGAGTAATTGCTCTATGCTTAAATTAGCTGCACAATTGTCAGTGAACTTTTTTCACAGACTGATTTGCTATTGTGTTGTGATTAATTCGGGCCTCAATCTGTGTTTTACAATTGAACCAAACACAGCTACGATTAGCAAATAATGTCCATATTGGTCTTTCCAGTTACTTAAATATTCTTGTTCGTTACACATACATTCATTAAAAAGCTGATCTTAGCTAAAAGAGACGCGAGTGTCGGCAATTATTACAAACGAAAACATCAGTCATTATTGCTCCAAGAAAAGAAATCATTATTGAATATGAAAAAATATCGTGTCTGTGATCATTTATGATTAAGTCGAGGTTATGAGGTGCATTACAGAACACACACACACACACACACACACACACACACACACACACACACACACACACACACACACACACACACACACACACACACACACACACACACACACACACACACACACACACACACACACAGAGCCCAGGGGTAGAGTCACCGACTGACGCCATTTCGGTCGGGTTTCAATCCTGGATGAAAAAGCAATCGGAGTCTAACCGTACTGATGAGCTGTGATACGGCGGAACAGATCTGTCTGCGGATGACAATATATATATATGAAAATTTATAACACGTATACAATCTATTTAATTTAATTTATCTATTTTAAATATACGATCTTTCACTTTCTTTCTCCTCTCTTTTCTACTCTCTCCTACTTTGTCTCGCTATATGCATGTAGATATTAATTCAAATATTGTTTCAATTATTGTTATATTGTTATTATTATTTGAAATAGGATATTTATTTCAAAAAGAAGTAAAGTAAGAAAAATGAATTAAAAATATATCCATTAAAATTTAATGGGTATATTTTTAATTCATTTTTATTACTTTAATGATTAAATAAGTCTTTAATTTAAGGTGTGTGTGTGTGTGTGTGTGTGTGTGTGAGAGAGGAGAGAGAGAGAGAGAGAGAGAGAGAGAGAGAGAGAGAGAGAGAGAGAGAGAGAGAGAGAGAACGAAAAATTCTAGGTTTGACCAGGAAAGAAATCCAAATAAAATGCTGATGCTTGGTCGGAATTTGGTACTATGAGTCCCATTAGATATCCCAATCTCTGAAGCCTATTTGGGGCCCGAGATGGACACGATTTCTCCCCTGTAATAGTAGTTATAGTAGTTCCTTTCTGATTCTATCTCTTGTGAGTTGGAGACATTGATTCAACTCATTTTACGAAAAAAAAAAAAAATGCTGATTTTATATCGTAAGCATATTCTTGCTTTTTGAAATTTGATTTTGCTCCATACACTCATATTATTATATGGAAAAAATGCTATACTCTATCTATCTATCTATCTGAAACTGTTCTTTATCTATCTATCTATCTCTATCTATCTATCTATCTATCTATCTATCTATACAGTATACCTATACGAGGGTCTAATATTCTTTAATTATGTATTTATCTATTCATATGTAAATTTACAATATGCAATCTATTTATTCATAACTTAACTATTTCTAAATTTACAATATGATATCTATCTATCTATCTATCTATCTATCTATCTATCTATCTATGATTTAATGGTTAATGTCAAACCATTTAGCGAGTTTTTTTAATTTTTCCCGATTCGTATCCCACTGAGATAAGCACGTTAAATTAGTTAGAAGTTCGCTTGGTTGTATCCAGTGTCCATTTGTGAAGTAAAACGTGTTACTACTACTACTAGTACTAGTGATACTGTTGAGTGTTACTACTGCCCCTTTCACTATCACCATAGCAACTATTAAACTATGTTTACTACCAATCTGGTCGAATCAGAGAAAAGGTTACCTTAACTTTAGCGATATACACATGATAATGCCAACAAGAAAAATCTGATCTTTCTTAATCTGAATTCTATACTGTCGTCTGATGAAAAACAAAGACCAACCAATCATTAGCAGCATCATTAAGATAAGGATAAAAACTCAAATAACGAAATTTCACTGCTCCAGTAATTGATTCATTATCCGATAGGGTTGCATGTTATTTAGGTACTTGGAACTAACACATTATCCGGTAATCCTTATTGCCTTTTAAGAGAGGGTGGAGTAGAAATTAAATATTCAACCTTCTTGTATCTAACTTCTATTTTGGTACTCACCGAATTGTAACCTTTTTAGAGTGGGGCCGACCATTATTAAAACTGCTTTGCAGATCTTATATTCAAGGCAAATATCTTATTTATACTTAGTTTTAATGCTAAAGATTTATTTGTTAAATGTCAATTGTATTTATGAAGTCAAATTGCATACTTTAAAGAAAAGGCAAATAATATAATTACATAGCAGTAAATCTGTAAGAGGCTAGATTTTAAGCGAGTAAAAAATATTTCCGTGATTTCTTAATGTTTTTAGACTAAAACAGTAATAAGCTGGTTATGTGAAATTGGCTGATTAATATATAGACTATAGAGCAACAAGTGGGCTCGTGCCGTAAAAAAATGACGGCAAACCGTAAAATATATTGAAATGCCGTCTAAAATGACGGCTATACTGATGCACCTAGTATTATTGAGTATCTTACATTAAGATATAAGGAAAAAAAAAATCAAACCCACCCTGAAAATGACAGAGACAGGAAGGATATATATATATATATATATATATATATATATATATATATATATCCTCTCTATTAAAGACCCTTGTGTTTTTATTTGTGTGTGTATATAAGGGTCTTTAATAGAGAGGATATATATATATATATATATATATATATATATATATATATATATATATATAATGACGCAAATTAATAAATATACATATGAGGAGGGTGTATAGTATTATTATTCAGGTGTTAATAAAACAGTGCACAATGTATGAACAGAGCTGTATTATATATATATATATTAATAAATATACATTATCCTACGTCTATGGTACGACTCGGAGTTTCAAGCGTTTTGCAATCATCAGATGCATCTTTCAAACTGGAAATTCACCTGATAATTGTATAACGCATGAAACTCCGAGCCGTGCCATTGACATAGGATAATATATATATATATATATATATATATATATATGTTCATTCTTTACAACTCGATGACATAATTATTGAAAAAAAAGGCACTGTTAAAGAGCGAACACGCGACAAGAGCTTTTATAACTGGTAGTAAAGTTTAATAACTGGTAGTAAAGAGAATGAAGTGAGCCGATGCCGTCTCACTATTATCTAACTAATGAACTGAACCGACGTTGCCTCGCTATTCTCTTTTTTATCTCTCTCTCTCTCTATGAACGTGACAGGACGCACACACATATATGCAACGCAACGTTCTTTATTATAATAGAGAAGATTTTTTTAATTTTTAACTGGGGCGATGTCGCAACCAGCTTCCAACGGCAGAAGCTAAGCAGAAAGTATATATTTATTTGCACAAAAGTACAAAATTTGGCACAAGGCCGAAAAAGGTGCGTGGGTATCAGGTGGTACTCATGAACTATCCTATTCCTAGCTAAACACTTTCACGACCCTATCACTCATTAACAATGTGCATATTCACCACAAGAATCCATCCAGCACTTCCCAATCCTTCATACACCACAATACCACAAGGGGCACCTAAAACGTGAAAATGAACCCATGACATAAAAATTTGCTACTATATACAATAATATAAAATATAATTAAAAAATTAAAGAAAAATGAAATGAGGGGAGGGGGATGAAATATTCAAAACGAAATAAAATACAAAATTTAAAAAAAAAATGAAATAAACAAATGTTAGTAAGACCCGTCCACCCCACAAAAAGAGAGTGGCAGCTGTATTCCGCCAAACAGCGAAATAAAAAAAAACACTCGCTAAAGGGAGTGGGAGAGGATAAAATAATTAATGGAATGGGAAAATCAAAGACTGACCCAGTCGAGATAAAATGGGACCAAAAACAAACTGGGGAGGTTGGGAATCTTGAATTGGATCATAACAAAAGAGAAAGCCGGGAACCCATTCAATCACGTTAACTAGGCACACAAAAGACGACTAACTTAACCAGGGAAGGGTTTACAGGAAACCGCCCCGTTGTGCTAAAAGGAACTTTAAAAAAGAAAATCAAGACTGGCTAAGCAGAGAGAGCCGATAGAATGTTACAAAATAGCTTAAAAAGCCCCTTCTTTAATATCGTAATAACTCTAAGTAGAAGCATATGAAGCTTTATTTGTCACATTCAGTTTTAATGCTGAAAAACGTTTATTTTATGGTGATGAATGGTTAGAAGCGAGAGGGGAGATGGGATGTACTTATTTTGTTACCACAACCTCCTTTTGTACATTGAGATGTTTGAACACCTCACAGAATAAGTTCCTTAATATTTAGTAAATGACATGGCATATTTTCATGATTTGTCAAGAACCTTTCCAAATTTATTGTTTACACAAAGAAGATAGCTCATTTCTTAGTTATCTCCTTCGTTCTTGTCCTTAAGAGGAACGTCAGTCAGTTAAGTGCCATACGTGAAACACGCTTGGGCGATCATGTCTCGAAAGAGACATGACTGACTGGGCAGAAGATTATCTCGCACTAGGTTGCCATTGCTTTCTGCGGTAGATTGGTTGCCAGCCAAGGTTATAGAACCCAATCTGTCCTGTTATTTAACCCATAACTGGAAGGAAGAGACGGATTAATACCTGTCCCAAGGGTACTTGTGCGTAAGTGAATGCAATGAATTCAACTGGAATTTGAACTCGGCTCCCCGATTTCTCGTTCCGAGCCGATATCCACTGCACCACAAAATCTGACAATTACAACCATATCACGTTGAATACACCGGTTCTCGTCCGATCACCGAAATTAAGCAACATTGAATTTGGTCAGTACTTAGATGGGCGACCGCTTGGGAATACTGAGTGCTGTAAGCGTCAATTTATACCTACTGCGGGATAATCTTCTGCTCAGTCAGTCATGTCTATTTCGAGACATGATCGCCCAAAGCGCCTATCACGTATGGCACTGAATCTGACAATGCCAATTCTCCCTTGTAGAAAGTTTCTGCTTTAAACATTTAACCTAAAAATAGATAGTGATTAAATATCACTTTAATAAAAGTAGTTAATCAGTATGAACATTTAAGCTACAACATATTATTCATTAGATTTTCATATACTCCATAAATAATCATGGTTGCTGAAAAGAAGTGTATACAATACAGTATCCGGAAGAGCATTTGTTTTATGTCTTTGTTGAATACCTATTTGAGAGGAGAGCCAATGTCTTTTATATTTAACAGGATATTTACAAATGACGCTATGATCGTATTACGAGCTTAAGTCACTTAAAAAGAAAATATTCCGATAAAATCGAAATGCCCACTAATAAGAACTGAAAAGTGATTTTGAAAAACAAAACCTGTTCCTTTTTTATTCAGAAAAAAGTACGCAAACGAATCTAAATGGAATAATTGCATCTTACTAAATAGTAAAAATAATTACACACACACACACACACACACACACACACACACACACACACACACACACATACTAGCAGTATAGCCCGGCGTTGCTCGGGTGTAATGAAAGCTTTAAAACTAATCCATGGTCCTGGAGCTCAGACGCAGCCTAAAGAATATTTGTGTGAAGTTTGGAGAGCATCGGATAAAAATTGTTGATTTGTATAAAGGACATACAGACAGATAAACACACACACACACACACACACACACACACACACACACACACACACACACACATCTTGCCTTTTATATATATATATATATATATATATTATCGATTTTCTGCACTATTGTAAGAACTGCAACCTTGAAACTTCTGAATATCTTATTTTTATGTCTTTGTCTAATGAGCGTATCAAATTTGATTAAAATCGGACCACTCCTTCTATAACCCGAATTTTTTTATTATTGATTTTCGATATTTATCGAGGATACCTGGACACAAAACCTACCTAAGAACACTCGCAGACGCTTATAGTACAACTGTGTAAAATTTCAAGAAAATCGGTTCAGCCATTTCGCAGTCTATAGATAACACACACACACACACACACACACACAGACAAAGTTCCATTTATAAATAAGTTTATATATATATATATATATATATATATATATATATATATATATGTGAATGGAAATGTATGCACCATCGCTGAAAATATTACACGGCCTGTCTTTAAGAATTCTCGTAAAACTATGTTCCGCTAAGTTCTATGAAATATGTTTAAGATATCAACACTGAATAATCATTTGATTCTCAGAAGAATTGATGAAAAAATGGCATCTGATGCAGAAAATCAATTCGTTGAAAAATAAGAAATTCATATATAAAATTTTGTAACTTCTGTTCGTAGTCCGTCATACCTTGTAAAATATCTACACATTGACCGATCGAAACTAAATTTTGTGAATTGCAAACGGGTAAAGGGGTACAAAGTACAGTATTAGTATTTTTTAAACGACTTTACACGTAAGCTATCTAAATTAAATAAAATCAGTTGTTTTCGAGCGAAAACAACTCGATTTTGATTACATTTTAGTTGTTTTCGTAAATTTGCAAACACCATTTAAAACAAATCCTGTTTCCTGTTCGCTTTGCGTATAAAACAACTAACTAGGCAAACATTTCAAAAAGTTCGAATTTGGCTCCAGAAAGAAATATTTACGCACGGCCAGTTGTATGTTTCATTAAGAGTAAGAAATCCTAAGAATTTATTCTTCTTTGTTAAAAAGGAAAAATAATAATAATAATAATAATAATAATAATAAATTGTTTACCATAAAGTCCCATAAAGTTAAATTAAAGAAATTATTAAACAGCGAAGTAGGGTTTTCTTTTTTGTCAAAGTATTTTTCCAATTGAATCATCTTCTTATTCAAATTTCATCTATTGGTTTACGAAATTGAACGAAACATAGAGTTTGTAAATCTCGACAAAAATGTTACCGATAACTTCAATAACATCAAATACTGCGAGAATTGCAACACGCGCTAGCATGGTACAAAAATGAATTTCTAGTAATAATAAAAGGCAGATTTTTTCGATTCAAATTGATGAATCAAAACATAAGTAGAACTAAATCTTATGCCTTATGTCATAAGATTATGTAAGCTGCAGACTGTAAAAATGTCGTAAATGCTTTGGAAATTACACATCGGAGTCATCCATCTTGTGACTTTGAGGTTTGTTTAGATAGATAACATGAACCCTTTAAAAATTGAGCACTTTAAAATGTTCTTCAATTCTTACAGCGAATTGTGTCATACACGATTATCATTTAGTTGCCAAAAATATTAGTCGATTTTTTTTCATAAATCACTAGCAACAGGTATAAAAAAAAGTTAATAATATTTAGTTTCACAGTAAGTAAGACAAATGTTTTCATAATTTTTCCGCTGATAACAAAGAGCAGCACATTACACTTTTTAAATTTTCAAGGCGGGAAATTTTGACTTTGAAATAATATTCAATTCGTTCACAAAGAAAAAGGAAAGAAGAAAGTAAATTGTGGAAGTATTTTAGTTTTCTTTCTTTCTTCAAGTTTCTTTCTTGAAGACAATTTCGTACAACAGGAAATAGATTATACACAGAAATTTCTTAATAACTTTTTCGAATCAGACTTTTACTCGGGCTGTTACTCGGACTGCTACTCGAACTCTTACTCAGACTAGCTACTTGATATGTTGGTTTTTATTTATACCTTGTTTCACAGACATCATGAATACATCCGAATATTTAACAGACTAATACTCGGCTCTATTTGAATGTGTGCTACGTGAAGGATGTGGAATCTTTAATAACTTAATTACTATATATACCTAAAAGGTGACACTTTGCAGGATAAGAATTTGATAGATGCTTTGAATGTTGTGTAAACTCTGTCTTTCTACATAAATTATTAGTTAATTAAAATTGATTTTAATTTGGTATCCAGCAGAGATGACTTAATAATTTTCAATAATAAGAAGTTTTTTTTAATTTTTCTAAAAAGGAATCGACCGTAATTGGGATCATCATGTCAACACGAACGATTTTTTCTGAGTTGCATAGTATGTGTTTTGCTAGGGCTTCATAAAGTTTTCAATTCAGAATTTTCTTGATTTTGCCACCCAGGATATAAAACACAGCCTGACCCGCTATTTACTGATACTTGGGGTATATTTACTAAAATTCACACCAAAATTTAGAAATGTCCTTTAAAATGTGTTCAAAAATGCATTCATTGTTACTTTTTGCTTTACCTCTTCATGTTTGACCAGAAATAGAGGAATAATATGATTTTATGGTAGAGCAGTCGTGACACTTTGGAGACAATTTACTTTCATTAGCGGCTTCTTCTCTTCACGGCATTCGGGCACCTTGACGCTGAATCATTACAATCAGTGGCGATTCTACGTGGGGGTGGGGGAAGTCAGAAGCGCTCCTGAAATTTTGGCTGGTCCCCCCACTTTTATAAGCTTCAAAAATTTATGAAACCGATCAGTCTCTGATTTTGATAAGATTTGAACTTCAGCACTTTTCCGCCTGCGTTTTTTTTTCCATTTAGCTTTTTAAGGACATATATAGAGACCAGTTTGAAAGAAAAACAAGCAAGATAAAACAATCAGATAGATAGAAACAGGCATGTTGTTAAGAAGAGAAAGAGACTTAATAGTCATATTTTCATATCTGAAGAAAGACGTTAATTAGAAATAATGTCCCCAACTTGATATGTAGATACACAGGTAGTCAGTGATTTATGGCCGAGTGAAAGAATTGGTCAGTAATTACGCTGTTTGAGTTTGCCCCCACCCCCTCAGAAAAATCTTGGCCTCTAAGTGCCCCCAATTCAGAATTCCACAATCGCCACTGATTACAGTTGTTTCAGTCAGTTAAGTGCCATACGTGATACATGCTTTGGGCGATCATGTCTCGAAAGAGACATAACTGAATGGGCGGAAGATTATCCCGTAGTAGGTTGTCATTGCTTTCTGCGGTAGACTGGTTGCCAGCCAAGTCCATAGAACCCAGTCTGTCCTATTATTTAACCCATAACTGGAGGGAAGAGACGGATTAATACCTTTCCCAAGGGTATTTGCGCGTAAGTGAATGCAAGGAATTCAACTGGAATTCGAACGACTCACCGATTTGCCGTTCCAAGTCGATATTAATATAACTTCAATAGATAACTCCTAACACACTAACTCGCATCCATTCTCTCAAACACTCTTCCCATCTGCCCAACCCTCAGCCTCGGTATCCTTACCCGTCTATCATCCTCCTTCTGACATTTCCTATATCTAACCACTCTTTCTCTTCACCTTTCCCTATGCAACACCCTGCGCAATAGTGGCAATGCCTTGCTTGGGGTGAAATGATTTTAAAAAAAATTCCCTGCTCCACAACGCACATTCTCGCACCACAACGCAGTTAGCTCAATTCCCACTGGGTGCCCTATACTGTTAGCGTTGTACCACGTCTAAGCCACTCTTAGAAAATTACCTTTTCACGGCATTTACTGAAACGACAGCACCATCTATCATGTCGATCAGGTAAGCTTAAACGCATATGTCCTTTGGAACATTTCATCAACGCAGGAAGAATATTTACCCTCTGTAAGAAGCAAAAGCATCACTCCCCTTGTCGTTACATACTTTGAATCAACTACAAGAGAGAAAAGCACTTCGGTGACATCAATAGCCTAATGGAGTTAACAGAATTAATTGAACATCTCTCAGATGAAACACATAAATATTATGTTGAATATTTATTGTCAATGAAGAAAAAACTTAATTGCCGATTTTCAGATATACTTTCTTTTTCAAACTTTAGATACTGACTGTGCGTATTTTTTAAAAAAATGATGCAGAATCTGTGAGTGAATACATCCATGTAAACCAAAGTTAAAATGCAATGCTGAAAAAAATTTTGAAAGATCTGAAAGGATTCAGCTATGGATTAAATAGCACAGCAGGTTGAACTCCTTAGCTGTAGTAGTTAACAACCATAAAAAAAGATAACCATATAAAGACAATACTGGACTCAAAACCTTATATGGTAATAAACGGAGCTCATAATTGAATTGTAACTAAGATCCGATCAACAGAGTTACGGTATAAATTATAGGTTGGCTTTGTGGCGTTGAAGAAACAAAAACGGGTCCTAGCAGACGGCCATACTTGGAAACGAGCAGCCATGTTGAAGATGAAAAATCCCATTTGTTTATAGCGTGTATCGTCAAGTCGAAACAATTCTGATGATCAAATACACTTAAACAAGGTTAAAGTAAACTTTTGCTTTTCCAGTGTCATATTCAGGTGAAATAGATTTAACAGAATCAATTGAACATTGACAAAGTCAAAAAGCAGAAGCGATAGGTGAATGTGAGGAAAATAAGAAAATAACTTACAAATATCAATCCAAATATTGAGAATCTAATAGAAGACACAAGGGTCAAGCTAAGTGGGAAATTTAATTTTAAATGACATTTTAGTTTTGCTAAGAAATTCTTGTGGCAATGGCGTTTAATTTAAGAAGAGTAAATAAAGAGAATATATATATATATATATATATATATATATATATATGTTAGCAAAATAATTACGCTCTCACACCCTGATTGAGCACTCGGAGTATATATATATATATATTAACACAATAATTGCGCTCTCACACCCTGATTGAGCACTCTGGAGGAATTGTAGACTTTGAAAAACAGTAGCTACTCTGGCATCTACGCATCGTTCATTCAGCAATAAATTAGAACACTCTCAGCTATTGAGCGTGTATAATGATAATATACACGCTAAAAAGTTTGCCGCCTTCTACCGAGCGCCCGTAGCTCAGGGGTAGAATCGCTGACTGACGCCAATTCGGTCGGGTTTAAATCCTGGGTAAAAAGCAATCGGCTGTTTAACCGTACTGATGAGCTGTGATACAGCGAAACAGATCTGTCTGCGGATATATATATATGAGTCATAGTTTAGAACGTGTATAAATGTGTACATGTTCTAAACTATAACTTATAATAAATATTCATAGCTCTATTTCTATATTGATCACTGTTTTGAACGTTGTTAATACTTTCCTCAGTCTTTATTCACTTGGAGATTTTATATATATATATATATATATATATATATATATATATATATATATATATGGAGAGAGAGAGAGAGGGGGGGGGGAGAGAAAGAGAGATGAAGAAAACCAATAGGTTTAGAATCCATATTTCTCCGGCAGTTACTTAAAAAAAAAGTGCTCAATACAACGTAGATTGTAGAGCGTAATATAATTATAATTAAATTTGCATATTATTTAAAATTAATTTAATCTACATTGCGACACGGAAATTTCTATGTTTCGAGATTTAAAGTTTTTATCTCGCCATCAGGCAATGTTCAACTTACTTTGGTGAAAATCATTTACATTTGCTTATTAAAGAGTTAATATGGAGGATGGGAATTTTAGAATATTTTAGGTTTTTTTTTTTTTTTATTTCAGGCGATTTAATTTGGGGTCTTTTTCTTTTTCTTTTTCTTTCAACCGCTTTCGTTCGTCGGAATCCCACACTGTGATGATTAAAGAACGGTGAAATGCTGTAAGAGCCAAGTTTACTGTAAATGACCTTGCGATCAAGGCTCTCTATAGACATTTACGTCGTAGTGAATTGTTTTATCATTTGAGAAGAATTTTTTAATGTCAAATTCTTACAACATTTCACCATTCCTGGTACATCTATTATTATCAGTGTGGTAATATTTACTGTCAAAAGTGATGGCAAGAAAAAGAAGTCAGTCAGTCAGTCTGTTAAGTGTCATACGTGAAACACGCTTGGGCGATCATGTCTCGAAAGAGACATGACTGACTGGGTAGAAGATTATCCCGCACTAGGTTGCCATTGCTTTCTGCGGTAGATTGGTTGCCAGCCAAGGCTATAGAACCCAATCTGTCCTGTTATTTAACCCATAACTGGAAGGAAGAGACGGATTAATACCTTTCCCAAGGGTACTTGCGCGTAAGTGAATGCAATGAATTCAACTGGAATTTGAACTCGGCTCCCCGATTTCTCGTTCCGAGCCGATATCTACTGCATCACAACGCACATACACTCTAAATGAAATCGACTGATAAAAAAATAAAATAATTCTAAAAAATTCTAGAAATATGCTAAA
>JBBBDQ010000118.1:3800000-4102500 GCA_037127315.1 Ascarosepion bandense
AATTTTTATATAAATATTAAGAAATACACATATGAAATAATATTGAGTCATGTATGTATTTTTTTTAAACTGTTAATTTGTGTTATGTAATATCTGTCCTCCTATATAGCAGCGAATGCTGGACAATCTCCTCATAAATGTGGTTCTGCAGAAGGATGCTGAGGATACCATGGACCGACGATGTTTTGGAGAGAATAGAAACGAAAAGGATACTTATGCTTAACATCAGGAAGAGACAGTTGAAGTTTCTGGAACACGTAATAAGGAAAGGAGGCTTGGGTAATCTGATACTCACATGGCGAATAGAAGAAAAGAGAGACTAGGGAAAACAGAGCGTGTCATATTTGATAGGCTAAAGTAAATGGATGGGCAGAAAAGCGTTTGGGAGATATAACAAGACTAAAGGTATTAAGAGCTACAACGAGAAGGAAGATGTGGAGGGCTATGATCAGCTAAGTGCTGAATGGACACGAGACATATAAGAAAAACTTGTATTGGTTTCAGTAATCACAAAGTACACATATATACCAAATGTTTTAAAATCACGCCACTTTTAAGGAAAACTTGGTATCTAAAATGTACCAACGGTGGTCTGAAAGGTTTAACGTCTTGTTTTACACTGAATTAATGTACATGACGTGAGTGCGTTCCTATTAATCCCCTTATCCATGATCTCAGTTTTCTGACATTCCTCTGCAGCCTTTGCTAACCGGAAATTTCTTTAATCTCTCTGCCTCCGACCATTCCTTTCCTCAGTACTAAAGCACCTTGCCTAGATCTAGGATTAAAATTAGGATTTAAATTCTTAAATAATTTTACTAACTAAGAACATTAAACCGACATTTTAATCCAAGAGGGTGTTCAATTTATACCAAGTAAATAATTATGTGCGTTGTGGTGCAGTGGATATCGACTCGGAACTAGAAATCGGGGAGCCGAGTTCGAATTCCAGCTGAATTCCTTGCATTCACTTACGCGCAAATACCCTTGGGAAAGGTATTAATCCGTTTCTTCCCTCCAGTTATGGGTTAAATAACAGGACGGATTGGGTTCTATAGCCTTGGCTGGCAACCAGTCTACCATAGAAAGCAAGGGCAACCTACTCTTCGGGATAATCTTCTGCCCAGTCAGTCATGTCTCGAAAGAGACATGATCGCCCATAGCGTGTATCACGTATGGCACTTAACTAAAAAAAAAAAATAATTATAGTCACGTGGATGTGCGTTGTGGCGTAGTGGATATCATCTCGCAACGCGAAATCAGAGAACCGAGTTCGAATTCCAGTTGAAATACAGTGGCGAAATGTACGAATCCGTCACTTCTCCCTCCAGCCATTGGTTAAATAACAGGACATATTGGTTTCTATATCCTTGGTCGGCAACCAGTCAATTGCAGAAAGTAATGGCAACCTACTACGGGAAATTTATCTGCCCTGTCAGTCATGTCTCTTTCGAGACATGACCGTCCAAGCTTGTATCACGTATAATACTTAACTGACCGAAATAATCATGAAGCCTGAAATTTATCTTTGATATTAATTGTGTTAGCCCAGTCAACATATTTTCACGAGCTGCATATTAATGATCAAAGAGAGATATGTGGATCGCAAACCCAGTTTGCACCCGCCCCTGCTTTATCCGAATTCAATAAAAAAATTTTCAGTTATATTCGGAGGAGTTTTTTTTTTCTTTTGGTTTCTGACAGAACAAAACGAAAAGAAATTGAATCAAAACAAACCAGGACAAGACAAGATATCCAAGAAATAAAACAAATATGGATTTATAAGTTTTACTTACACCGAATCTCATTTAAACAGTTCAAATCAGACTGGTATTTAAAACCTGGTTCATTTTAAAGGTCATTTCGCTGAGAATGAGTTGTAACAATCTAAACTTAAATGGAACTTTGTCTGTGTGTGTGTCTGTCTGAGTGTGTATCCGTTACCTATAGACTCTGAAATAGCTGAACCAATTTTCTTGAAAATTTACATAGTTGTACTATAAGCGTCTGCGAGTGTTCTTAGCTAAGTTTTGTGACGAGGTACCTCCGATAAATATCGATAATCGAAAAATCGGGTTATAGAAGGAGTGGTCTGATTTTAATCAAATTTGATGCACTCATAGACAAAGACATAAGAAACGATATTCAGTGGTTTCAAGGTTGCAGTTCTTACAATAGTGCAGAAAATTTGATATCGATACCAGTAAACCAAAATTTGATTTACATCCATTCATTTTTCTTTCAGTCTACGGTTTCGCTTTAACTGGAAACAACTAGTGCTTTTTAGTCTTTCGTGCCAACGTCCAAAGAGTCTGAGCTTCAGGATCACGGATTAGTTTTAAGGCTTTCATTACACCCGAGCAACGCCGGGCTATACTGCTAGTTCTTCATAAATACCAACATTCTCCTTTATTGCAACATCAAGTTTTCTAATATAAGAGGGTGGGTAATAATAGGCGGAGTCGAGATTTTTCTCAATATGCAATAAACAGGAAGCTCTTAATAAAAACTGTGGTTGAAAAATAATTTCTTTATGTGCCGTGTCCCTTCAGGACGTAGGCGATCATTGTTCTCTACAAATTCCTGTCTTTTGTACCTCTTATAAATGTTGTCTTTTTCTTATTTCTCCTTTTGTGGCAGGTGGGGAACATCATCTTTCAATTGCGTCTCTGTCCTCGGGTGAAGTGTGGCCCCCTTGAACCGAGGACAGACATGCAATTGAGAAAAATTATACTGAGAGAGCAAATTCTGGCGTTCGGTCGCCCAACGTAAAACCGCGACCTTGTGTCTTTGGGGGTGGGGCGGACGAGGTAAATATCATTATATGTATTTGTGCGAAATTTGTATGCTTTTTTTTTTGCACTAAACATAGCTTCTTCTGAAACAACCATCAATCACTCGGTGATGATCGGACTCATTACTTAAATCAAACTTGCTTGTTAGACATTGCGGGATGCTGATGCATATAAGTTCTGATGTTGGTTATTAGTTTTCATTATTATGATGTGTTTGTGCACATCTGGCCATGGTTAAGGTGAACTGTTTTCAACCCGATCAATTTCCCAAACTCTGAACAAATGACCAAGCATTCTTGGTCAAACTGAGAACTTTTAAGCAGTCTTCTTATTGTTTTTAGTTAAACTTACTCTTTGTCTCCATTTCTGAAATGAGACATTGTAATTATTTACATTATTCGTACTGTTGTCCTTATCGTCGTTGTCACATTCACGCCGTTTCGGCCGTTGTACGTTCCAGCCTTCTTCAGGTGATTTGGTCAGACTGAGAACTTTTAAGCAGTCTTCTTATTGTTTTTAGTTAAACTTACTCTTTGTCTCCATTTCTGAAATGAGACATTGTAATTATTTACATTATTCGTACTGTTGTCCTTATCGTCGTTGTCACATTCACGCCGTTTCGGCCGTTGTACGTTCCAGCCTTCTTCAGGTGATTTGAATTTCAAACTTAATCCTTTATTTCGTCCACCGGCTTGATTATTTTAGTTCCATGAATGCTTCTTCCAGATGTTTCATTATCAGCCATCTCCCTTTAACCCAACACTTGACGCTCCGACAAACTGGGATCTGCAAGAGGATAACAAAACTCAGAAAACAGCTTCGGCCTACCTTACCCTATGTGAAGAGATTATTGGAAAAAATACAAAAGGTCTATGGCCCATATAACATCAAAACGACATTCAAACGTGAAACAGCCTCGGCCTGCCTATTCTAAGTGAAGCGATTACCGAAAAAAAAATACAAAAGATCTGTTGTCCATATAAAATCAGAACGACCTTCAAAAGTGGTTCAACACTTCGCAGACACCTCTTCTGAATAAGACCCTCCCAAAGAGGAAAACATGATTAAGAACTGCGTCTACTTGCATTCCATGCAGCTGTGGTAAGACATGTAGATGAGAAACAGGCTGCTCCCTTAAGATAAGACTGCAATAACACCATAAAGCCGTAACAAGAGGTGTAGCTGAACACATGTGGAAGAAAAATCAGGTGTAGCTGGTCACATATGGAAGGAAAAGGGAGATCACCGCCCCCTTGAGCAATGAAGAAGAAACAATAGACATAGGACATCACTAGTAAATACGAAAACTTAAGAAATCAGTGCATAAGCTAGGCTACAAAATCTCCTAAGTCGACCAGCATAGAAATGAATACAATAGAGGAACCAGTAATACGGAGAGCTAGAGAAAAACAATAATGACACCAAAATTGTAATATGAGCTCATGTAAAAAATAATTACTGATACATTATTTTTATAAGTACAAAAAAATTCATACACTGATGTTCTCAAGGACACACACCCAAGGAGATAAACGCGTTGGTTGAATCTAGTAGCTTGAGTTGAGTAAAAGGTAAATAACTGATACTGAGACAAAAAAGGCATCATCCGTGGAACTAGAACAAGCTACCCCGGTAGACGAAATAAAAAGTTCAGTTCAAAATTTCCAATCACCTGAAGAAGGTCGGGGCAAACAACGGCCGAAATGTCAATATGACAACGGCCGAAATGTGAATATGACAACGAAAATGAGGACAACTGTTCGAATAATGTAAATAGTGTAAATAAATTCACTCTTGTTAAAGAAGTGGTAACTTTATAATGTCGGCCTGGAAATCACGCCAAGTTACTAGCTATGTTCCAGAAACTGCAGCCTAGGCTCGCACAGCGTTCTTGCTTTAATCTTCTACGTGTGGAGCCATGACTCTCAAAATCTTCCTCTCCCTTTAAACTCTTTGCAATGTTTATCCCCTTTAGTTAGGTTACTCGCTGTTTCCTTCTGACCTTCTTGCCTTCAATATGTCCTGTGAGTATCAAGTCCTCTTTTCTCATTATGATTCTAAGTCTTCCTGATTTTAAGTGTGTCTTTTTGTCTCTATTTTCTTTAAAACTCTCCCGTTGCCCACATCTTCTGTCCATGTCACTGCGAGTATCCTTCTGTAGAGCCATATTTAGGTATTTGTTGTCTTAAGTCTCCACTGCATCAGCGGAGAAATTGTCCAGCATTTACGGCCATGTATGAGAATTTATAAAATATATTTGTGACCCGACAGAAATATGATTGACATCAAAAGCAGGACCGACAGAAATGTAGTCGACGTCGAAAGCAGAAAATATAAACAAGACCGACGGAAGTGTGATTATATCAAAGGCAGCCGGCTTCAAAAGTAATAATCGGCGAAAATGATTGACAGATGTTCACAGCCATAGATGACACAAGCGAAAATTCGAGAAGGCGAAATACGTGGAAATTTCAGTATATATATGTTCGGGGTTTTTTTTCAGGCCAAAAGGAGAACACCGGAAGAACACCGAGAGGACGCAGAGAGAACGCAGACAAGAGTGAAGAAGAGAAGACAACTTCCTCGTATGTGCGTGATTCCCTCTGACAACTGCTCTAAACAACCGTCACTGACGAATAATAAAAATATAAGTTTATATTTCTTACATATACGTGTCGTTGTTCGGTGTCGCTGATGTCAAGACGGTCGTCTTTGGAGAACAAGGTATCATACTTCAGATTGAATTCATTACAGTTCAACAGACATTTCTTTGTTTCTAACGAAAATTTCCCATTTTCTTATACATTATTTAAAAGGCGTCTTTCGTTACTTCGAATTACGGTGTCACTGTTAAAACACTCCTAAGATATTTAAGTTTTCGTACTTGCTTGATTTTGTAGTCTCCAATTTGTAGCTCGCATCATGGGGCCTGTCCTCTTGCTGACGAGCATTCATTCTGTCTTCTTTCAATTGATAGTCTTTTCTTTCTTCTTTCCTTTACTACCTTGACTGGGATTTTCTGCAGTTTTCTTTCTGTATCTATAAAACCACAGTTTGGCTTTGTAGCTGTTGAAAATACACAGGTGTGCCTGAACAGAAGTTTGCAAAAGGATTAGCTAACTGCCCTAGTAGACTCCATAGTCTTCCGAGATTGAAGGATGCCTAATAAATAATAATAAATTCATATTTTATAAATTCAGACCGAAACCTTTTCTTTTTATTATATTATAAATGATAGGTTTAAACTATTTCTGACAAGTATGGCAATTGATGAGCCGCTCAAAGCGCGAAACCGGTGAAAAAATTTTGATTTCCAATCGAGTTCATTACATTCATTTTCGTTTAAATACACTGCACCTCTTCTACTCGTCTACTCCAGGCTAGGAGTTAATTAACAGAGTTTCGAACCCTTCAGTCTTGCTTCATAACCAGCCTAGGAGAAGGGCAATTCTAAACTGGTTGTGCCTAGTACCGTAAAAACCTACTTGCTACGGAAAACATAGGAACAACGTTTAGCGTATTAGCTTTGACTCGACACTCTAGTGTCGAGCCAAAGTCCCGTAGACGTTAGTCTACGGAACTTAGTTGAAAGTAATAGTTTCCAGATCAGAGAGGCAAATATTTTGAATTTTATTAACATTTTGTTGATTTCCCACTCGAGAGGATGGGTCATGACAAACTGTCAAGCTGTTGTTAGCTGCTATAATGCGAAACTATATCAATAAACTGACCCGTGGAAGGTTAGCTAGACAGTAACAATGATAAGATCTCATATATTATAACCTAGCTGTAAATAAAGCAAAATAAATAGAAATCATTGTAAAGCATCTGTTGCACAGAGTATTAATCACACAAGAAACCAGAAAAAAAGGAAGCTATTTCCGGTTTCTTTTGTAGCAACGAGGTTAAGTAATCAATTCCCTGAAGCTCGTGAGTTCAATGGAGCCAGCTGAAATCTCTAGGTCACCGATGAACGGTTGTACTCGCAATGAGGCTTGTTGCTCCGAACGTTTATTTGGAATTTAAAAAAAAAAAAAACTCAACCCAGATCTAAAATGAAACTCAAATCATCAGAATGTGATCGCCAGCTCAACGAGTTCATTTTCCGTTTTACATGAACCGAATCAAATCTAAATTTATTTATAAATGGAACTTTGTGTGTGTCTGTGTCTGCGTCTGGTCTGAGTGTCCGTTACCTATAGACTGCGAAACGGCTGAACCGATTTTCTTGAAAATTTACACAGTTGCACAAAAAGCGTTTGCGAGTGTTTGTAGTAAGGTTTTGTGTCAAGTTACCCCAAATAAATATCGAAAATCGATAATCGAAAAAATCGGGTTATAGAAGGGGTGGTCCGATTTTAATCAAATTTGATACAGTCATAGACAAAGACATAAGAAACGATATTCAGAGGTTTCAAGGTTGCAGTTCTTACAATAGTGCAGAAAATCGATAATATATATATATATATATATATATAAGGCAAGATGTTAGTGCGTGTGTCTGTTTATCTGCCTGTATCTCTGTATTTTTTTCAGCCCTTTTATTTTAGTTTTTGTTTCGGGTTTGGCTTTAAGTAGGTATAATTATAGTTCTTAGTCTCAACCATGATACCATTTACTCAGAGGATTTATTTAGCCTTCAAAATTCAGTTTACGACGAAAAAAACTTATTTTATATCGCTACCAGGAAATCAAAATTTGACTTACATCCATTCATTTTTCTTTCAGTCTACGGTTTCGCTTTGACTGGAAACAACTATTGCTTTTTAGTCTTTTTTGCCAACGTCCAAAGAGTCTGAGCTCCAGGACCATGGATTAGTTTTAAAGCTTTCATTACACCCGAGCAACGCCGGGCTATACTGCTAGTTGAAAATAAAAAGAGCCTGACTTGCTAGATCAATTACGACTGGGTCGTAAGTTCGATTCACATTGGGTGCTCCACAATTTCAATTTTGCGTCAACATTTCAGTTAATCTTCGAAAATCATTGTAGCTCTAGAGAAGGATGCTGAGAATAACATTGAGTGTACATGTGAGCAACGAAGATGCTTTAAGGAAAATAGGAACAAGAAGGAAACTTATACTTATATTCAGAAAAAAACAGTTTGAATTTATGGGACATATACTGAGGAAATAGGGCATAGAGAATTTAATACTCACTTAATATATTGTAAGCGAGAGAAACAGTTGGAAAGAGCGAGTTACCTACTTAAGGAATTTGTGTGAATGGATGGCAGAACAGGAGTCACATAGATAGTAAAATGGTCAAAGATTTTGTGTAAGCAAAGACAGAGAGTCATGAAAAGACATCATTGCCGGTGTCCTGAAAGTATTACCGACCTATAGTGTGTATTCACTTCTCTCTGTCCAATAAGGTTTGATAAGATTACACTAGATTATTCGCACATACGAAGCAGTTCCCTTCACAAAGATTCCCCTCCCTCCACTGGTGTGTAACGTTCGTCCTGAAGACGAGGTTTATCAGTGGTCCCCACAGATCCAGTCCATGCATAATATTGCACCCATAAACGGCTTGAAACAAAAAAAAGTAAAACATTTTATGCCTAAACCTTTCTTTATATATTGATTAATTTATTTTCTACGGCATATCAACTTTTTACAGGTTATTTAAGGCCATAGTTTTTTATATATTTTTTTTAATCATATCACCCCATTCCACTGCCACTATAGCGCAGGGGGTTACATAGAGCGATTGGGTATAGGAAATGTCAGGAGGAGGGTGATATACGAGTTAGGATGTACATAGGGAGAGTGTTGGAGAGAATGTGTGCGAGTTAGTGTGTTGACCCTACATTTAAACTCCTGGAGGTTGTAGCCGTCGGGTAAGCAATCATGCGGAAGGGAATTCCACAAGCGGGAAATGCGAGAAAAGAAGCTGTTGGTGTAGAAATTGCGGTTAGATTTCATCGGTTTCACTGTAAAAGGGTGGGACCTTGTTGCCAATCTAGTATCTCGTACAAATTCACAACTAGTGGGCACCAGTGATTTAAGTTCATCATAGCAGAAGCCGTGAAAGTATTTATAGAAGAGGCAGAGGGAAGCCACGTCACGCCGGTGAGAGAGTGACTGCAGGCTGTCAGCTAAGTCGGTATCGATCACATTACAGATTCTCCGCTGTATTTTGTCAAGAACCCCGAGGAGAATAGCAGGGGAATCCGACCAGATGTGACAGCAGTATTCAATACACGGGCGGACGGTAGATTTATATATGTGCAGGATATAGCAGCGGATTTAGCAATGGATTCGGCGTAGTCATTCCACTTGAGGTCCGCTGAGAGTGTGTGGCCAAGCAGACGTAGTGTTTTACTCTCTGGGAGGCAAGCCTGTCCCATGCTAATGGGAGGGAGGTGCGGTTGTCTGTGGTGGTTAATTGACAGCAGCTTCGTTTTGGAAGAATTGAATTTTACGAGCGATTTCGTACCCCAATCCACCATGGATTGGAGGTCCTTTTCAAGCTCGGCGGCGAGGTTCGCCTGGTCACCAACACCACATTTTCGATCGAGGCGAGAGTAAACTGTGTCATCGGCGTACATGCCTACTTGGGATGTTATGGCATCGGGGAGATCATTGATGTAGATTAGAAAGAGCGTAGGACCTAGGATAGAGCCTTGGGAGACATCCGCGTTTGTAGGGTAGTTCTGGGAGGTATGTCCGTTTAATACCACCTTCAGTGTGCGGTTAGAGAGGAATGACTGGATTAGATCCAACAAAAGTCCAGTTATGCTGTAGCTTCGCAGTTTCTGTAGAAGGCCGGTATGCCATACTCTGTCGAACGCTTTAGAGATATCCAAGGCAATGTTTCGGGCTTCACCATTCTTGTCGAGAGCCTGGAAAATATACTCGGTGATGGTCATTAGCATATCAGCAGTAGACCTGGTGAAGCGGAAGCCATACTGTTTGTCCGAGAGGAGCCCGTGGGCTGTGAGATGCTGAACGACCTCGGTGTTGATAATGGCTTCGAACACTTTGCCAAAGATCGGAAGAAGGCTGATAGGGCGGTAATTTGCGGAGTCCGAGGGTTCACCAGTGTTCTTAAATATTGGAACCACAGAAGAAAACTTGCAACAGGCAGGAAAGCAGGAGGAAGATAGGCAGAGGTTGTAGAGCTTAGAAAAGACAGAGGAGAGTTCAGGACTATGATTGGGATTCCGTCCCCACCACTCGATTTGTGAGGGTCAAGTTTTGAGATTATGTTAGAAATCAGCGAAGGGCGTGATGTGGACGTCATTCAATTGGGCCTCAGTTCTAGGTGGGAAGTCGGGTGTATAGACTCCAGACGAATCCAGACTCGAATTGGTCGAGAATCTACGAGCAAAGTATTCAGCCTTGTCCGCTGAGGAGGTGAGAACCTCAAACTCATTGATTAGTGGGGGTATTGAGGACTTACTCTTGTTAAGCACGCTTTTACAGAGGCGCCAGTAGTCTTTGGCGCCGAACTTAGAGGATGCTATGCGTTGCTTCATGCTGGCAGCAAACAGCATCTTAGCTTGGTTAAGTATCTTTTTACACTTATTACGAGCTGAGGCGAAAAGGCGCCTATTTTGGTCCGACGCGTGGCTACGATAAAGTCGGAAGAAATGATTCCGGTGGGCAATGGCGGCCGAGCAAGCGGGCAAGAACCAGGGAGACGAATGGAATTTAAGCTGAAATTTCCTTAACCCAGGAGGAGACCTCTGATGCACAGTCTTCGACGGGAAGACTAAAAACATTGTTCCAAGGGACGTCGCAGAGGAAGTCAAGGAACGAATCCCATTCTGCTCTTTGATAGCAGTAGGATAGTCTGCTGGTCTGGGTTTCTTGGGTAGGGGTGGAGTGGAATGAGATGTTGACAGAAACTACGGCGTGGTCAGAATTTCCGCGAAGGCAGAGCTGTCTGGTGGTGCAGTCCACCATTTGCGTAAGGGATTGGGAGATTGAAAAATTAATTGTGTGGACATTCCACTTAGTGTGGTGGGCGTTAAAGTCACCAAACACGAAGATATGGGCAGATGGGTGAGAAGAAATGGCCTTGTCGATATTGTCAGAGATGCTGCCAAGTACTGAACAGTCAGAGGAGGACGGGGACCGGTAGAGGAAGAAGAGATAGCTAACTGAGCTTAGAAGTGAGAGACGGAAGCACATGAAAGACTGGTCCAGGGATTCAAGAGATGTCACTCTAGCTAGGGGCAGGTGTTCGCTGACATATACACCAAGCCCATGCATATGGACATTGGAGTCCTTCCTGAAGAGGGGAAGGTAATCAGGAACAAAAAACTCAGAGGAGGGGATAGAAGGGTCAAGGTTAGTTTCACATAGGGCTAAGATATTAGGGGAGTTAGTTTGGAGGAATGCTTCTACGCTATAAAAGTTAGTGCGGATACCGCGTATGTTAGTCAAAGAAACACGGACAGTTTTGAGTGTTTTCCGAGTTTGGTTTTGCTATTTTTTTTTTTTCATAGTGTTTTAGTTGAGGAGAGAGGTCTAGAGTAGAATCAGTCAGTCACTGTTGCAGCATGTGAGGAATGGAGACTGGCGCAGCTTGCAGCATAATGTGGCCTCGGTGTTGCCCACCGGAGGTTCATGAAGGGACGCCCGTCCATGCGCGATATGGCACTACAGGAACCCCGATATTATTCAACTGTTGATCAAAGCAGCCTCTCAAGACGATACGCAATCGGGCTCCTAACTACCAGTCGGAAGCAGCAACCAGGAAACTGCTAACCCGGTACCCTCAGAATGGAGAGACATTACCACCATAGTCAATAACTGCAAAGAGTTTCTAGCTGAACTAACACTAAGACCGAGGGAGGAGGTAGATGGACCGGGAACCCCTTCCTAAACAAGAAACAAGGTGATCACCTTTATTCCTGTTCAAAAGAAGGGGGTGGAGTGTGAAACCGGGCGATAGTAGGTACAAGAAGTTTTTAAAAATAATGATGATTTAGTGATACAAGTTTTTACTAATTAACCCATACGTAAGAGGAGAATTCATACCTTTCCCAAGGGTCAGTTAAGTGCCATACGTGATACACGCTTTGGGCAATCATGTCTCTTTCGAGACATGACTGACTGGGCAGAAGATTATCCCGCAGTAGGTTGCCGTTTCTTTCTGTGGTAAACTGGTTGCCAGCCAAGGATATAAAACCTAGTCTTTTCTATTATTCAACCCATAACTGGAGGGAAAAGACGGATTAATACCTTTTCCAAGGGTATTTGTGCGTAAGTGAATACAAGGAATTCAACTAGAAATCGAACTCGGCTCCCTGATTTGTTGTTTCGAGTTGAGCGTAAATAAATATAACGAAGCCAACCGAAATTAGAACTCGGCTCACCGATTAACAATTCCTAGCTATTATCCATTACACCACTCCGACATCCAAACTTGTAGCACCTGGTATTCCCAAGCAGTCACCCATCTAAGTACTGACCAGGCTCGACATTGCTTAACTTCGGTGATCGTACCTGAATCTGTTTCAACGTGAGATGGTTGTAAGCCGAGGTAATATTCACAATATATGTTCGTTGGTTGTTTTGTTTTATGGCAAATCAACCTCGGCGGGTCATTTATTGCCAACCAAATTTTATTTATTGCTGGTAATACCGTTTTTCTTTCAACAATTTATTGTTGTTGTTTTTTTATATAAGTTTTGTGTCTAGTAATACTTTTTCTTTTCGAGTATCAAGATTCATTAGGATTTGTTTTTTAAGGGCAGGGTTCCCAAGTCCTACCCTGATATTTAACCCATAACTGGAGGGAAGGGACAGATTAATACCTTTCCCAAGGGTACCAGTGCTTAAGTGAATGAAGGGTATTCAACTGGAATTCGAACTTGGCTCACCGATTTCTCTTTCCGAGACGATATCCACTGCATTACAACGCATATCCGTCACTAAGCGCTTACAGCACCTGGTATTCCCAAGCGGTCACCCATCTAAGTACTGACCAGGCTCAACGTTGCTTAACTTCGGTGATCGAGCGAGAACCGGTGTATTCAACGTGATATGGTCGTAAGCCCCAGGATATATGTAAAGAGCATTATGATAAAAACCCGTATAACGATTCTCTTCAAATCCTAGAAAAATGATCTACATTCCCGTCATGAAAAGGTTCAATTATGAAATGGTTAGCAAGATTATCTCACTGGATCAGTTACGACTGAGTAGTGAGTTCCGTCATTACTGATTCATATTTTCAGCCTTATACTGCATCTATAAAGACCACAGGTTATGGTGATTTACTAAGCGCAGCCGAGTCGTGGCAGTAGGCTGAAAGTAGGGGCCACCCAGTTAGGATCGAATTCACTAGTAAGTCGTTATTGATCTAGCGAGGTAAACTTGCTAACCATTAAATCGAAGTACCTAAAATCTTTTCAAACATTTACTTTTTTTTTTAATTTCATGAAATCACGCGGTTTGAACCTATTTTCTTTCTTTATTTTTGCTTCTGTTGGAGATCAATGAACAATAAATTTACATTGCAAATTTTTATTTAATTTGACAAAACTTCACTTGAAGAAATAATATTAAGAATGTGAAATGTGTAACCTATACAGGGTGCGATGGGTAAATTATCGCAATCTTATATTTTTTAAATTTCGCGCATGCGTTGCTTTGTTTTTGATTTTGTCGACCGTACAACATAGAAGGGTCAGTTGGGCACCGTCTGTGTGAAAAAGTGCACCATGACGTAATTCATACCGTCAGAAATTTGGAAACGGCATGCTGTACTGCTTGGCATTCGCGCCAAAAGCTCTAATACGAACATTTTAGAGTGTTTGTCAATCTGAGGACAGTACAGAGAATTTGAAAAGAGTTGGGTGAGCTTAATGGTGATTAGGAAGTCATTTAAAGTGATCACTAGTAACGGGGACTTTATGCCTCCATTCTTCTTCCCACAGGACCTTGGGCCCAATACGATGGTTTTCATCAAGTCTCTTGAGAAGGTAGTGCTGCCCTGGGTCAAGAGAATGGCTGCCGGAACACCCTATGTCTGGCAATAGGACATTGCATCATTTCACACCAGAAGAACACAGTCATGGCTCCCAAATAATTTCTGCGACCACATCACCCTTACATCTGACCACTAACTCCCTAGACTGCAACCCCCTTGATTATCACGTATGGGGCATAGTTGAGCAAAAGACCAAGAAAACTCTTTGTAACACCAAGGATTCTAGCATCATTCACCAACTTAAACAAGGGGACCGTCCAAAAGAAATGCAGTAGATTCCAAAGTCTTTTGGTAGCCGTGGTTGAAGCCAATGGCGAATATATTTTACGGATTTTAGGATATTTTTATGTAAATATATCAGTTAAATAAAATGTCAGTGTATTTTTAAATTTTTGAGGAATTTAAAAGACAATTCACCCATCGCACGCTGTACAGTAATATTAAAAAAATGATTATCTCTAGTCGCCGTGCCTATTCTAAAACTTTACCGAAAAAAATAAACAAAGAAATCACTTCATTGTTTTTTTAACCAAACTTGTATAAAAGATTCGGAACAAATCGGGGTGCCGAGTTCGAATTCCAGTTGAATTCCTTGCATTCACTTACGCACAAATACCTTTAGGAAAGTAATCAATCTGTCTCTTCCCTCCAGTTATGGGTTAAATAACAGAATAGATTGGGTTCTATAACATTGGTTGCCAACCAGTTTACCGCAGAAAGTAATCGCAACCTACTGCTGGACAATCTTCTGCCTAGTCAGTCATGTCTCGAAAGAGACATGATGGCCCAAAGCATGTATCACGTATGGCACTTAACAGACTGACTGACTAAAAGAAAAACTGTTGCCCAAATACACTCAAGCTATGGCTTCATAAACGATAAACGTGACCTATTCTCGTCTTTATTCCAGTTGTTTTTTGTTTGTTTTTTTATATATAATGTTTTCGCAATCACAACTGGCATGTAGAACTTTTATTTATTTCCAACGAATATCCTGACTTTAATTTCCTATCTGTTGACATGCAAATAAGCTTGACATTGAGGTGGGCTGGTAATAAATTTAATTGCTAATGTTAATTATAAAGCATTCTTCATATCTTATTATCCTCTCTATTATAATAAAGACCATTGTGTATTTATTTGTACACATACATACATATATATTCGCAATGACTCTTCTACCCCGGTTAGCGATTTGAAAAAAAAAACATAATTTAACAAATTCAAGTGCCCTTTGGGAGATTGTATTTCCATCGGATTAAACAATATTTATGTTGATCACACTACAAACTCGCTCTCATGATGTTTGACACTTCATTTAAACCATAATTCTAACATCTTTAGAATTTAAAACAACATACCAGGCCACATACAAAATTTTATGAAATCTTCGTCGAAAACAACCATATGAAAACAATAAACAAAAACTAAAAATTCCCGAAGTCATATACATAAAACAGTTGAAATCTAACCTGAACAAAATAAACTACGAAATCTCCACAAACATTATTAAATGCCTATAATAGATAACAGAAGCGATTGGTTATCCCAATGGCTTTCCACACTTAATAATTCTCGTCTCCACGCTCGCGTGATTATGTGTGACGTTACAAGCTATAGTGCGATTTTCACTTCCAGCATGCACGTCCGTGTTCGCCGTTGCTTTGAAAATCTTTCATGCAAACAAAATAGACGACTACTACTGTTGTTCGTTCGCGAATTGCTTAATACACTTAATATAATTGTGATCTTTGATAATGGCTGATGTAAGCCGAAAGCTCAGAAAGGATTAATAAAAAACAAAATTGTGATTTTCTTTCTTCTTTCAGCGATAATGCTATTAAGCTTATCAGACGATGTGAAAAGAATTTACATAAAATATATAGACAAAATTTGTTTATAATATTTAATGAAATATGCATCAATATATATATATATATATATATATATATATATATATGTATATATATATATATATATATATATATATATATGTGTGTGTGTGTGTGTGTGTGTGTGTGTGTGTGTGTGTGTGTTAGGTATCTCCACTCATTTTCGATTAGTAACTTTTAAGTTGTAACTTAAAAATAAAAAAAAGTGTCTTGAAACTTTTATTTTAGTTTTATTTTTAGTTTTAACTGAAAGTTAAAAGATTAAATTTACTATTTTCAATAAGCAAAATACTCAAGTGTATTTCCAACAGAAATTATATTGATTGGAAACTAAAATTTTTCAATTAAAAAAAAATCTTTCAGTTTTTCGGCCATTTTCGAGCGATCGACACATTTATAAACAAAAGTTAATTTTCGGTATTAAAAATCTTGCAAAAATAAAATATACATCAGTGACACATTATCTTTGGAAAATTAGCAAATATAATGTTAAATTAATCTAGGTACCTCCGCTCAATTACCAAAAAAGCAGCATTATGTTAAAAAGGCTCAAACTCAATAAAAAAAAAAAGTTTAATCATCAAAATGTTTATGCTGTTATTAAGTGAAAAGTTCAAATGTTGTCATTTTTTTAAAAAATTTTAATTCTTTAAGCTTACTTTTTTAAAACTTTTTTCCTTTACTTCTTTTTTAAAGAGATTTAATTGTTTTTGTCTTTTGCTGATTGAAAAAAAAGCTTTGAGAGTTTTGGAGATTAACAAAGATGGCCGACCACGAAGCATGCTCCAGGATTGAACAGAGGTCAGTTATCAAGTTTGTGGTTGTTGAAGGGTGCAAACCAGTTGAAATTTCTAGGAGAATGTCAACTGTGTATGGTGCCACATGTTTCAGCCAAAAAATGTCTACAAGTGAGCTAAATTGTTTAAAGAAGGACGGAGCAGGATGAAGACAGGCCTGGGAGGCCTACAGAAGTGAGGTCTCCTGAGGTGATCGAATCAGTCAATGACCTCATTCAGTCTGACAGAAGGGTGACAGCGGATGACATTGCAAGGTCTTTGAGCCTATCTGTTGGAACAGCACACAAAATTGTCCATGAAGACCGTGCCTACTCGAAGGTCAGCTTCAAAGCCTCACACAGCAGCCCAAACGGTGCAGACCATCAACGAGTTGGGCTGGGAACTGTTCCCTCATCCCCCTTACAGCTCAGACCTTGCCCCTTCAGACTTTCACCTGTTTGATCCCTTGAAAGCGTTTATGAGAGGCACGAAGTTTGAAAGTGACGATGAAGTCAAAAGTGCTGTGAGCGATTGGCTGAGACATCAGTCCAAAGATTTTTACGCTGAGGGAATACGGGAATACGTAAGCTGCTGGGAAAAGTGTGTGACAGGTGGGAAAAGTGTGTGACAGTGCTGGGGCTCTACATTGAAAAATAATAAAAAGTAAGCTTCTATCTGTATTAAGTCCTTATACCGAAAAATTTACCCTATTTATTGAATTACGCTCGTAATATTATGCAAGTCGTTTTTTGGTGTTGAAAATTCTTGCAAAAATCAACTAATTGTCTGATTTTAATGAAAATTTCAGGACTTATTCGCAAATAAATTAAATTATTTATTTAATTATTATTTTTAGAAAATATTGGTAAAAGTATTTTTTGCACCTGTTAACCCCAGTTTCAATTAATTGCATAAAATTTCTAGAAATACATTAACTATACAAATATTTTTATTAGTTAAATGCAGGACTCAGAGGGGAATATAAATCATGTATCTTTTTTAAATTACGGGACCTTTTTCCGGAATTCTACTCCGAATCGTAAAATTAAAAATGCATTAAAACTACGCCATTTTTAGTGAAAATAAAGTTTTAATTGATTTTATAAATAATATAATTTTGATGAATAATGAAATTTATAAGAATTGATTTAATTTTTTCTTTGCTAATTAAAGTTTCAAACACCTTTTTAAATTTCTTCCAGTTGCTCAGTGTCTTCGGTTATTAATTCATTAAAAATAAACTTTATTTACAAATCGAAAATTCATAAGCTTAATACAAATCATTTAGAATTAATTTTTAAAAAATAATTTCTAATTTTTTCTTGTTATGTTAAACTGCACAGTTTCTTTTACTATAGAAGCTTATAAGAGACTTATCATTAAAAGGTTACATGTTCTAAGTGTTCGTCCCTTACGAAATGCTAAACTGGGTTATGTCAACTTTTGGTTACCATACGTTCAGATTGATTGATAGGTGCTGTCATCGCCTACTTAAAAGGTCAACGAGTCAGACCTTTGTGATTAAGAAATATTTTTATTCTAAGTTTCATGCCATAAACAAGTAATATTTGTTTCAAATCAGATTAATCTAACTTTAAATTATATATGTAAAAAAAAAACAACAAAAAAACTTTTTACCAATACTTTTAAAAATAATAATTTATAAAAAGGATGTCATTCATTTGTGAATAAGTCCTGAAAATTTCATTAAAATCCGACAATTATTTGATTTTTGCAAGAATTTCCAAATTAATGTGTTTGTCACTAGAAAAAAAAAGTGAAAAATGTAATTTTACGTTTACACCTGCCGTCACAAATGATGGCAAAATATTTACATATGAATACATAACGGTCTTTAATAGAGAGGATATATATATATATATATATATATATATATATATATTTCACTACATGACGACATAATTATTACAAAAAAAAATTAAGGCACTGTTAAATAGTGAACCCGCAGCAAGAGTTTTCATAACTGGTAGTTAGTTTTCATAACTGGTAATTATTACCAGTTAGTAAACTTTAGTTTACTAACTTGTAATAAAGAGAATGAACTGAGCTGACGTTGCCTCGCACTCTCTCCATGAACGTAACAGTAGGGATATATATATAGTCATCCGCAGACAGATCTGTTTCGCTGTATCACAGCCCACCAGTACAGTTAGACATCCGATTGCTTCTAGCCAGGATTGAAACCTGACCGAATTAACATCAGTCGGCGATTCTAATTCTGAGCTCGGTAGAGGAAGGCAACGTGATATATATATATATATATATATATATATATATATATATATATATATATATATATATATCTGTCAACCACCACAGGTAGTCCCTCTTGAAATCCCTCCATAAGCAAGGACCAAGTGAGTCTCCCTGAAAGCAATACACTGCGCCTGCTCGGCCTCACCCTCTCTTCTGACCACAAGTGGAACCATAACATTGAATCAATAGCTAAATCCACTGCTAGGAAGTTTGGCTCACTGTAACGGGCCAGGAAGTTTTTTTTTCGCCTGAGTCCATCTTGCACATATACAAATCAACCATCCAAATGTGCATCGAATACTGTTGTCATATCTGCCCGGGTGCACCTGCTATTCATCTTAGTGTTCTTGACAGGCTCCAAAAGAGAATATGTAATGTGATCGGTTCCGAACTGGTAGCTCGACTCCATCCACTTTCTCATCAGCGGGATGTGGCTTCTACTATAAATATTTTCATTTTCCGACGAGGTTAGCCCACTGATGCTCACTCCACAAGAATTTACTCAAGCAACCAGAGTAGCAACAATGTCCCACCCTTTTACAGTTAAATCTACCAAATGCAGCCAACAATTCTATTTCACCAACTTCTTTTCTCGCACTTCCCGCCTGTGGAACTACTTTCCGTATACTTGCTATCCTGGCGGCTATAATATCCAGGAATTCAAATGCAATGTCAATTACCATCTCTTATCCACTTGACTCCATCTCTTTCTACATCACTCCGTGTATCTTGATCCTTTCCTTTCTCACTCTACCTTCGTAACTGTCATCACACCTGTATTCTCATTTTTCTCTTGCCTTTTCTCTGACACCCCCTGTAACTGATTCGTCTTTCCCTTCACTCTCCTCCTGCCTAAACTTTTACTTTTCTTTTATGTAACTCCCTGCGCATCAGTGGTGGTACCGCCTTGCTTGGGGTGAAACGATTAATGTATTTACGTTCTCACACCCTGATTGAGCACTCTGGAAGAATGGTAGACTTTGAAAAACAGTAGCTACTCTGGCATCTATGCATCGTTCATTCAGCAATGAATTAGAACACTCTCAGCTATTGGGCATGTATAATGATAATATACACGGTAAAAATGATAATATACACTTATATATATATATATATATATATATATATATATATATATATATATATATTCAGAAATTATAACATGGATATGTTACAATATCACTACAAAAGTAGCTATTTTGTTTCGACACTTCTTGTGTCTTGTCAAGTGATGTGGTTATTTTAAATTGAATGGTTTTAAAAGGTTAAAAACAAGCAAGACCCCTTTAATCAGGGAGGCATTAATGTATGTACAATGTGGACCAATCAGAGTAAAGCAACTCTTAATTTAGAGAATATGTGGGCAGACTAAAATTAATCTTGGTGGGAATTGGTATTAAAATTTGATTAAATTGAGATCAGCAATTATTGGTTAACTATTATATCTACTTTATTTTTGTTGCGAAATTTAAAAAAATATTTTTTAGTTTAACAATTTAGTAGATTTAGAAAGTTATTCATATTTTTAAACGAGGATGAGAAAGAACGCATACATAAATAAACCTACAAATATTTATACATGGAAAAATAGACGAGTATATTTACAAACACTAGCAAACACACATCTACAGATTAATACACCCACGCATATATACATACACAAATTACAAAATTTAGCCTTTATCGACTTGTCATTTTGTCCGTTAACTATTATTAGCTCTACTTTGTATTGAGCACTTTTTAAAAAATAGTGTTTCTTTGGACAAGGAATATTATTCCACCCATATTCATATATATATATATATATATATATATATATATATATATATATATATATATATATGCATTTGCACTCCTGTCACGCCCGGTGTAATAACCTGTGAGGAAACAGCTAATAATCATCTCGAATATTTTGCCGTCATTTTTGACGTCACGGTCCCACTCATATTTCAGTATTATTGACACGTTGCACTGGTTTCCGAGACACCGGACCACAAAGTAAAAAAAATCGATGGGAAGGAAATTAGATGTTAAAAGTAGGAAGATTCAAATTTAGATATTACAATTAAGGGATTTCAACTAACCAAAGATGGCGGGTAACACTACTAAATTTTCTGGGAAAATTAAAGAACAGAATCCTAGTTCGGTATTTCTGCTCAACTTTTTCAGTCTGTCTAACCTACCTGGTATGTTGATTTCCGCTTTTTATTTTAATTTTTGTCTGTTTAATTTTTGTCTGTAATTTGTCTGAATTTTTTAACAGGGGTTGTATTCTGATATTGTAAATAATTTTTGCGTTTAAATCTCGTTCCGACATATACTAAGTTAAATCTTAATTTTTTTTTATTGTTGGAGTAGATAGTACCCACCATCAACTGGTTTTACACTCCACCCCCTTCTTTTGAACAGGTGTAGAGGTGATCGCCTTGTTTCTTGTTTAGGAAGGGCTCTCCGGTACACTTTCCTTCGACTTCGGTCGTGGTTTCCGGCTTTCTCTTTTCCAATCTTTTCACTTTTCTTTTTTGTTTCTTTTTTTTTTCAATTGGAGTAGATAGACTAAACTATCGTCCGGTTCACACTCCACCCACGTCTATTGAACAGGTGTAGAGGCTCATCCCTTGTTCCCTGTTTAGGATGTGGTTTCCGGCTTTCTCTTTTCCAATCTTTTCACTTTCTTTTTTTAAATTTTTCTTCAATTGGAGTAGATAGATTGAACTATCGCCCGGTTCACACTCCACCCACGTCTATTGAACAGGTGAAGCGGCTCATCCCTTGTTCCCTGTTTAGGATGTGTTTTCCGGCTTTCTCTTTTCCAATCTTTTCACTTTTCTTTTTTGTTTCTTTTTTTTCCCCCAATTGGAGTAGATAGACTGAACTATCGCCCGGTTCACACTCCACCCACGTCTATTGAACAGGTGTAGAGGCTCATCCCTTGTTCCCTGTTTAGGATGTGGTTTCCGGCTTTTTTTTAAAAATTGGAGTAGATAGACTGAACTATCGCCAGGTTCACACTCCACCCACGTCTATTGAACAGGTGTAGGGGCTCATCCCTTGTTCCCTGTTTAGGACGTGGTTTCCGGCCTTCCCTTTTCCAATTTATTCACTCTTACGTAGCCCCCTGCACACTAGTGGCCTTCCTGCCTTGCTCGGGGTGATATGATTAAAAAAAAGAAGGTTAGGCTAAATAAGATTTTAAGTTTTAAAAATTATTGATACTGTAATTTTTGTGATCTTATCCTCTAAAGGAAAATTTGAAAAAAATGTACAGAGTTCCTAAAAAATAAAAAAATAAAAAATAAATAAATAAAAAAAAAGTGGTAAATTTATTATCTGGAATTTCTGATATTCACAGGACAGATAGAGAGCAAGAGAGGTAGAGGAAAACCATGCATGGCATGCATAGTGAGCTTGTGTAAATGGATGGCAGAACAGGGCTTAGGAGAAATACAACGTTTATTAAGAGCTGCAAGGGAGAGGATGTCGTGGAGAGCTGATCGATTACGTTCTGAGTGGACACGACACATAAAGAAAAAGATAGACAACTGGGGAAAACTAGATCTATATAAATTTGAGTTAGTCAGTTAGGTGTCATACGTGATACACGCTTGGGCGATCATGTCTCTTTCGATCCATGACTGAATATGAAAAAGATTATCTCGCAATACGTTGCTATTACTTTCTGCGGTAGACTGGTTGCTTATCAAAGCTGTAAAACCCGATCTGTTTTGCTATTCAACTCATAGCTGGAGGGTGGAGAGATGGATTAATACTTTTCCCAAGTATTTGCACTTAAGTGGATGCAATGAACTCAACTGGAATTCGAACTCTGCTCTCCGATTTTTCATTCCTAGCCGATATCCATTGTACTACAACGTGCAAATATATATATATATATATATATATATATATATATATATATATTTACGCTCTCACACCCTGATTGAGCACTCTGGAAGAATGGTCAGTCAGTTAAGTACCATACGTGAAACACGCTTGGGCTGACTGGGCAGAAGATTATCCCGCAGTAGGTTGCCATTGCTTTCTGCGGTAGACTGGTTGCCGGCCAAGGCTATAGAACCCAATGTCCTGTTATTTAACCCATAACTAGAGACGGATTAATACCTTTCCCAAGGGGATTTGTGCGTAAGTGAATACACTGAATTCAACTGGAATTCGAACTCGGCTCCACGATTTATCGTTCCGAGCCGATATCCACTGCACCACAACAGACATAGACTTTGAGAAAACAGTAGTTACTCTAGCACTTACGTATCGCTAATTCAGTAATGAATTAGAGCACTCTGACTTCTGGCGTATGATACATCATACGCTAAAAAGTCTGCCTCCTTTTACCGAGCGCCCATAGCTCAGAGGTAGAATCGCCGACTGACGCCAATTCGGTCGTGTTTCAATTCTGGCTAAAAGCAATCGGATGTCTAACCGTACTGACGAGCTGTGATACAGCGAAACAGATCTGTCTGCGGATGACTATAGATTTGTTACGCTGTATCACAGCTCATCAGTACGATTAGACATCCGATTGATTCCAGCCAGGATTGAAACTCGATGGATTTGATATCAGTCGGAGATTCTACCACTAAGGAAAGCAGACTTTAGCGTGTTATATACACAATGTAAACGCACGCCAATAGCCGAGAGTGTTTAAATTCATTACTGGGTAAACGATGCGTTAATAAGTAGCTACTGTTTACATTCATTAGTTTTTGGTCCTCATTAAATTAGACCAGTACACAGTTATTCCAGCTAAATCCATTGTATTCACTTACGCGCAAATACCCTTGGGAAAGGTATTAATCCGTCTCTTCCTTCCAGTTATGGGTTAAATAACAGGACAGATTGGGTTCGATAGCCTTGGTTGGCAACCAGTCTACCGCAGAAAGCAATGGCAACCTACTGCGGGATAATCTTCTGCCCAGTCAGTCATGTCTCTTTCGAGACATGATCGCCCAAGCGTGTATCACGTATGGCACTTAACTGACTGACTGACCCAGTTGTATTACAATTATATTATACAGTGTAACCCGGATATAAGAGAGTTATCGGGACTGGATAAAAGTTATCTTATATCCGGGTTTCCCTTATACCCGAATTTATCTTATATCCGGGTTTGGTCTATTTTATATACATTACCACAGGCTCTAATTTGGGACCAGAGAAAATATCTTATATTCGGGTTTCTATTATATCCGGGTTTATCTTATATCCGAGTTTGATCTATTCTATATACATTACCACGGGCTGTAATTTGGGACGAGATAAAATATCTCTTATATCTGGGTATATCTTATACCGGGGTCTTTTATATCCGGGTTATACTGTAGAACTTTTGAATATTTTTCATTTGGAAACGAGGCATTTCACGACCTCGTTTTCTACCTTTTGGTGTCTTCAGGTGATTTACAATAACTGATTTTACTGTTTATCAAACGCTCACGTAACAAGGATCTTTTATGAACGCGCAATTTTCAAAATAAGATGTTCCTTAAAAGTCTTAGAACACTTTCATCCATGATTGTATAAAGACCCTTAAGTAACTTCTTAAGGAAGATTTTTGGTGTAGATAATAATGATTTTTAGATACACGTGGTACTATTTAACCCATAGCTGTGGGCGTCAGCGAATATAACAAACCCAACTGGAATTCAAATGGATCTCCAATTTCTCATTCTCTTTCTCTTCACTCTCCTTCTGCCAAAACTTTTACTCTTATGTAGCCCCCTGCGCTTCAGTGGCGGTACCGCCTTGTTTGGGGTGAAACGATAAAAAAAAGAAAAAAAAAAGAGAAAGTGTGTCAATTGCACATTGCAATCTTGCATTACCCTAGTTTTTGGAACAGGGATAGAGGTTTATCCCTTGTTTCCTGTTTAGAATTAGGTTTCCGGTTCTGTCTAATATCTACATTCAGCTCTATATTCCAGCACGTGTCTTTTACTATAACATAATTTCACACAGTAAAAAGGCTCTTGGACTTTGTATTGGGTGCGTGTTATTGAAAAAAACAAAAAGAAAAAAAAAAAAAAAAAAACTGCTATTCCCAAGCGGTTACTCATCTAAGAATTGGCCAGGTTCAACGTTGCTTAGCCTCTGTGATCGTACGATAACCGGTGTTTTTTGTTTGTTTGTTTTTTTTTAGTTTAAAGTAGATAATTCTCTTGTAGGTCATTAACAAATCGCCTTAAGGAAATAGGCGATGAACCGGTCGCCCCTTTCCTGTAACAATTCACAACCATTTCTAACATAAAGCATTATCCCCCCCCCCACCATTTTATGGTTATTTTCTTTTTATTCACCGCTTAACCTTCACCTACTTTTATTTTCTTTTGCGTTTAGTGAGCGCAGATTTTCTTTTGCCTTTTCTTTTTGTGTGGTTCACCTCTTTCCCACGACACGTGTACAGTTGAATACATGCTACATTGTCGTACCTTTTTATCCCGACACCGAATCCGGGCTTACATTCATATGTATATCTATAAAGTACTTTGTGTTTTGTTGACAACATCGTTATGGGATAGCCTCAGCAGACAGCTAGCCGCCAATTCAATATCTTTCGATGAGTGAGTAAGGGTGACCTGCAAGAGTTAGCGGTTAGAAAAGAAACACCCTTTCAGTGTTGCCCAGAAATTAAGAGATAATGAAAGAAACAATTAAGATTTTGTTTATTGGAAACCCTTTCTGTGCGTGTGCCGATGTGTCGATCGCAAAACAGTCGAGAGTTAGTCTTAGATAGCTCTAATAATTTTCTGAAAAACAGTGTCGCATAAAGAAAAAAAACTAAAAGGCACCAAACTTATACAAACTTTTTCCATAATTTTATTGCTTTCTAAGGCGTTCGAAATTTTGTTAAAAAATCCTTTTTTATTTTTTTTTTATTTATCAGTAGGTAACTAAATTGCTACCAGAGTTTATTAATTCTGGATAATGTACTTTTTTACGCAACACTTTCCTTTTACGGTGAAAAACACATCAATTTAGAAAATTCTTGCAAAAAAAAAAAAAAAAAAAAAAAAAAATAATTGTTGGATTTTAATGAAATTATCAAAACTTATGTAAAAATCATATATATATATATATATATATATATATTGAAATTATTATTTTTATAAAATTTTGATAAAAACATTTTTTTTTACATCTGTTACATACCTCCGCGTAAATTTATTTTATGAAATTTCAAAAAACTAAATTTTGTATCGAAAATTTGTTTTATTAGTTAACACAAGATTTCTCGGGGAATGTATTGTAAATAATATTTTCTTGTTTTTTTCCTTTTTTGTTCAGTTGGTCGTTTTTTCGAAAATCTGCTCCGAACAGTAAAATAAAAATGCAATATAAAAATATTAATTAGATAAGCTTTTAAATTCTTATATATATATATATATATATATATATATATATAACAAAGACGTTATAGTCTGAAGAAAAAGATTTAGGTGAATAATGAATTTTTATAAGAATTGTTTTAATTTTTTTCTTGTTTAATTATAATAGATACCTAAATCGCTGAAAAAAAATAGTATGAATAAAAAAGGCCCCAAACTTAATAAAAGAGAACTTTTTCTATCAAAACGTTTATTATTAAAAGGAAAGATCAAAGTATTTTTTAATTATTTTTCAAAGTTTTTAATTCTCCTTAACACGTTCGAAATTTTGGTAAAAATCTTGTTTTGATTTGAGTTAGCAAGAGTTTACAATGGATGGGAAACAGTTTTTTTCCGGTGACAAACACATTAATTTGGAAATTTTTGCAAAAATCAAATAATGTCGGATTTTAATGTAACTTTACGGACTTATTCACAAATGAATGAAATTATTTTTGAAATTATTATTTTTTAAAAATTTTGGTAATTTTTTTTTATTTTACATCTGTTAGTTACTCTCTATACGTAAATTCATAAAATATTAAGAAATTAAATTTTGCTGCGAAAATTGGTTTTATTTGTTAAACGTAGGATTCATTGGGGAATGTAAACTTTCAATTAAAACTAAAATAAAAGTTTAAAGAAAACTTTTTTATTTTTAAAAATTCAATTTAAAATTTAGATATCGAAAATGAGTGGAGGTACCTTAATTATAATAATTCATATTTCAACAATATTTTTGAAATTCTTCAAAGCCTTGTCATGGTTATATTATTAAGTTATTAAGTGAAGACTATATTTACTAATCTAAAATTGAAAAGTTTAATACAAATCTTTGAGCCAAAAAGAAATTCAAAATAATTCTTAACCTTTTTTTATGTTTTTTTAAGTATGCTATTTCGTGTGCGACATTAAACGGTTACTGGTTTCACTGTTTCTTCCCCTTACAGGAAAAACAATGGGCAAATATGATCAACCATACTTACATGTCATCAGTCACTTAAGACGTCATCTGGCTGTCATCACTCACTTCAAAGTTCAGAAAGATCAGAGCTCTGTGATTAAGAAATAATTTTATTCTAAATTTCATACTTTCTAACCATTACAACACGTCGAAGTGTCCTGTGTTTTCTAAGCATTTGTAAACATAGCTTGTGGCACATGGCCAAAAATCTGGAGTACCCAGTGAAGATCTGACTCATTACTCAATTGTAATTAATAATGCGAGACAAGCTTGCTAACCATTACACCACGTCGACGTGTCAAACATATGTTGAAAGTGTTCGGAACATTACACACAATTTCGGCAGGTTTCTTTACAAGTTTCGACTTAGTGGCCACCAGGAAAATCTCATTAAGAAATTTACTTTTTTAGATAATAACATTTTTTTTAGTTAACAGTATGAAAACAAGCCTTGAAAGAAATATTTTCCTGAAAAATTTTTTAAAAGAAATATTTTATAAATTTCAAATGAAAGCAGTACTGACTGCTCAGTCAATGAATACCAAATGTTTCCTTACAGGGAAATACCAAATGTTTCCTTATAGGGAAATACTGTATCAAATATGATACGAATGGCCCTAGAGGGTTAATAGTAATTTAAGCATAAAGTCTGACCCATATCTGGGTGGGAAGAGGAGGAGGATTTACACCTTTCCCAAGAGTATTTGCACGTAAATATAACGAACCCAACCGGAATTTGAACTCAGCTACCCGATTAACAATTTCGTGCCATTATCCCGCACACCCAAGCTTACTGCATCTGGTATTCCCAAACGGGCACCCATCTAGATACTCACAAGGTTCGACGTTGCTTTACTTCGGTGACCGTACAACAACCGATGTCTTCGTGATATGACCGTAAGCCCGATCTAAGTAAAGGAAAAATCTGTATTTAAAACCATTGAGAAGCATCAGGGAACCTCTCCACTATCTTTCCCAAGAAGGTATGGCAGTTCACAGATAATGAAGAAAAGAAAACCGTGAAGAGTCATGATCACTTACGTCCCGAATGTTTGCCATCTAAATGTACTGTTTGTGCCCGTCAGATATTTGAAAACAAACTTTTATTTGAGGTCATCATATTATTTAACATAAAAATCAATGTATTTTTACAGGATTTAGTACATATGTTTTTACAAACATACGCAAAATGCATATTCAATATAAATGCCATCAGCTTCGATTATGGCCTCGATGTGGTTTCTAAAACGATTACATGCGTTGGTCAGATGTTCATGCTGACCATGATGTCCTCGATAACAACCGTCAGTAAGTCATTAGTATTGTAGGAATGCTTGTTGGTCTCCCTCTCAACGAACGCCCCAACGTCCATATATTTTGAAATCGAGAGAGCTAGGAGGCCAAATGTTAGGGGTAACATGAACGTGAAAATATCCTGCTAGATATTCATGGGTTTTGTCGGAAGAGAGACTTGTGGGTTTACGTCCAGACTCCCTTGATCTACTTCCCCCATCCAGGGCTTGAAAAAGATGCGCTGATTGTTGATCCAAAAATATGGAGCTGATTGGCAATTGTCCTCATTGATCTTCCAGAGTTCTTGTCAATGATATCTTCGACTTGCTCGACCTTCCTGACAATGTCTGACCACCGAGAATGTTTTATTCTTTTGGCGACAAAATACGAAGTGCCTGGCGACATTTGAGAAATCTGAAATCACCGGATTTGTATGGTTGACGAAAGCAACGGAAACGACACCCTAATTAAAACGCAAGATTTTATGCCGAGGCTGAAAAAAAAAGAAAAAAAAAAGAAAAGATCTCTAATTAAATATAGTCACTTATGACGCCTTCTTGAATACCGAAAACATTCTACATATTGATACGTATATATATATATATATATATATATATATATATATATATATATAATTCATCGAGTTTTTATTATTAGATCTCAACAGAATGCAGAAAGTACTGGGCGGACGTTTCGTCTTAAATTTGGGACTCATTAGCAGTGCGCATCCACTACCAGGAATTAAAACCCACACAGTTACGCTATTAAGCAAACGTCATACCAACTGTACCACGGGCCCCGGTGACGAAGAGGTAACGAATTAAACTCGATGACGCGCCGCTCGTTCACATATTCCGTGGTGGAATTCATCCAAGTTCCTTTACCCATAGGACAGTGCCTCCCATAGCCACAACTACTCTCACCAAGTCGCTCACTCCAGAGCATTATAAGCTGGTTTAAGCAACATATACAAACAGAAATAGTAGGAGGATTTGAAATAATTAAGTAATTCATTGAGTTTTTATTATTAGACCTCAACAGAATGCAGAAAGTACTAGACGGCCGTTTCGTCCTATATTTGGGACTCATCAGCAGTGAGCTAGGTTTCAATTCCTGGTAGTGGATACTCAAATCCTCCTACTATTTCTGTATATATATATATATATATATATATATATATATATATATAGAGAGAGAGAGAGAGAGAGATAAAGAGAGAGAGAGAGAAAGAGAGAGTATAAAAATACTTTTACAAAATTGGGTCGGGTTCCTCAGACCAAAACAAAGACAAATGTCCACATAAACATATGTCTGCAAATTCTTCGTTTTTGAGTTAAGTTTAAACAAAGTTTACGGTAGAAAGCGCTGTGTTGCCGAGGATCCGTGCCATCGCAAACTATGGATCGAGAAAGACCGAGATTTGTTCGTTAGCCTGACCACAGAACACATTCTACAGATTGTCGGTAACGATCCAGGTATCAGCACACGTTTAATGGCGCGAGAATGTCGTACATCTCATAATACCGCATGGAGGGGACTTCAAAAGCAATTCTGTATCCGTATCATTTGCAACGTGTACAGGTTCTTTCTTCCTCTGATCACTCGCCACGGGAGAACTTTTGCCGATAGTTTATTTCACAAACTGCTGATCCGTTGTTTGTCACTTCAGTCTTGTTTACGGATGAGGCAACATTTGTAAGACATGGATTAACAAATTAACACACTCACCATTTGTTAGCGGATCGGAGTCCCCATGGTTCAATACAGGCATCAGTTTATGGTAGTGCGCTGGAATTGTCCATATGTTCTCCTAATACGTCTTGCAGAAGCTGGCTTCAGGGCATTTATTTCAAACACACTTCTAGACTTGCTAGAAGATGTACCCTTGCTAATACGAAGACGCATGTGGTTCATTCATGATGAGGCTCCAGCACATTTTAGTCACATTGTTCGCTGACATCTAAAATGAAAGATGGATAGGTAGTGAAGGAATGGTTCCATTGCCTGCACGTTCCTCTGAATTCTATCGTTTGGATTCTTATCTGTGGGGGCCACCTAATGCAGACATTAACAATGCAGAGACGCTTCATTAACTTGTTTTGGGTGCCTGCGAAACACCGTGTGGGAGCATTTGAAAGGGTCCGCCAGACAATGATTCGACCGATGCATGCGTGTGTAGAAGCCGGCGGAGTGCATTTCGAACATTTGCTATAAGTTTCTGTGTAAAGACATATGTCTATATGGACATTTATCCTTGTTTTGGTGTCAGGAAGTTGCCCCCAAAGTTTGTAAAAGTAGATCTATAGAGAGATATGATAAAAATATAGTTTTATGGTTTGCGATATTTATGGGTTGGACTCAAAAGTCTCGACACTCCACGGATAGATCTACAATAGAAAAGACGATTTGCAGTAACGGTTTCCGAGGAACGGCAACAACCGTCAACCTGAAGAGGATTTACAACGGGCAGTCAAGAGGGCCTGACTCGCCCAACCGCGTCTACGACCCAAATTCTTCCGTGGCTTCTGCTCACAAACTCTTCAGGATTAGGCTGGGATTTCACAACCATAGGGGAGAAAGGGGAATAAAGATGACGATCCCGATTCGATGCTCGGGTATGAGCAGGTACCGACTATTTAGGGGTCAACGTGTACACTATCTGGGATAGAACGTATGTATTGTGTGTGTGTGTGTATAAATAGTTTTTTCTTTATATATATTAGCCATCCACATACAAGCCTGTTTCGCTGTATCACAGCTCATCAGTATGGCTAGACATCCACTTGCTGCCAGCCGGGATCAAAACTCGACCGATTTTGGTGTCTAAAAAATTATGTGTTAGCTAATATTTGTGACTACACATATTATCTATCCCCTTTTCTCTACCCTCTTTTTCTTCTTTTCTCTCTTTTTTTTTCATTTCCTTAAGTCTGTGTGATTATTTTGTGTATATTCCTACCCTCTTTTTTTGTGTGAAAATATTCTCTCCTAATAATTGTTTAGTGTTTATGTGATTTAATGTTTATATTCCTTCTTCTGTATTGTGTTATCTGTGTGATTTGCTGTATCTATTCGCAATTTATTTCCGGTTTAAATGATACAAGGTTCACTTCCTCTGTTAAAAGCCGTTTTTTATTTTGAGTAAGTTTAATTAAAAAAGGACTACCTACTCAAATACGAGTATCTATTAAAAATAATGTTCAAACAAATAAATTAAAATATGTCGGTTGTTAATCCATTTCGTAAATCTCTAGAATTTTCTGTAACATTGTTTATATTCGTTTACATTAAGATACGCTTTCAGAGGAGAGATGGATATTTACAAGAAATCGAAAATTTGTGTTTATAATGCTTGATTCGGCTACGTTTAGACTATGAAATAATTCGTGGTCGAGTGGTCTAAGACGCATCAGATCAATTAATGGCTTCCACTATGTTGTTAGGGAGTCGCAGATATTTTCCTAACAAAATTTCTCAAAACAATATTCAGGCGGGAGAGTTATATATATAAATATGCTGTTTAAGAACAAAGTATCTACTCAAATACGAGTATCTATTTAAAATAATATTCAAACGAATATATATATATATAGTGACGTAAATTAATAAATATACATATGAGGAGGGTGTACATATACATAGTATTATTATTTAGGCATTAATAAAACAGTGCTCAATGTATGAATAGAGCTGTATTGTATATATATTATTAAATATACATTTTATCTTACGTCTATAGCACGACTCTGAGTTTCATGCGTTATGCAATCATCAGGTGCATATTTCAAATTGAAACCCCGAGTCGTCCTATAGACGTAGGATAATATATATATATATATATATATATATTCTTGCTTTCGAGTTAAATTTGGTCTTCAAAATGTCAAATGAAATGTCGATCGTTTTCAATTCCCGTTCTTATTGTTGTTCTCTCTCCTTAACGATATTTTTTTCCTCATATTCTCTCACACTCAGTAACTCCCTTACGTTTTAGTGTCTTTACCGTCTTGCTTGGGTTGAAACGATGAATATATACATATATTCATATAGATAGGTGTGAGTTTGTAACCCTGGGTTTCACGCTTTTGCGATCGTCAGACAAACTGATTAATTTAAAAAAAAAAATTGGTTATATTCGTGTATTTTTGTGGAAGTGGGGAAAAATCTGTCGTCACGACAGACGCAGACATATATATATATACATTTGTACACCCATCAACGCGCGCAAGGACACACACACACACACACACACACACACACACACACACACACACACACACACACACACACATATATATATATTCAGTGGCTTAAGATATATATATATATATATAGAGAGAGAGAGAGAGAGAGAAAGAGAGAGAGAAAGTGAGGGAGAGAAGGTATATTTATTTGGACACTAATCTTTTTTTATTTATGTTTCTTTGAATGTGGTGGATGTACGTTGTTGGGCAGTGAATATCGACTCGGAATGAGAATTGGAGAGCCGAGTTCGAATTCCAGTTGAATTTATTGTATTCACATACGCACAAATACCTTTGGAAAAGATATTAATCCATCTTTTCCCTCCAGCTATGGGTCAAATAACCGGACAGATTGGGTTCTATAGCCTTGGCTGGCAACCAGTTTACCGCAGAAAGTAATGGCAACCTACTGCGGGAAACTCTTCTCCCCAATCAGTCATGTCTCTTTCGAGACATGATTGTCCAAGCGTTTGTTATGTATGGCACTTAACTGACTAAGTGACATTGAATGTAACAGACAAAGACAAGTTTTTTTTTATCCAGTTTTTCTAATGTATTACACTTTTTCTTTCTTGAAGATTAAGCGTATAGATGATTCAGCCTATCTATCTATCTATCTATCTATCTATCTATCTATCTATCTATCTATCTATCTATCTATTTCAGTCTGTTCATATCTATCTATCTATCTATCTATCTATCTATCTATCTGGAGGGAGTGTGTGTGTGAGAGAGATGCATATACGGTGTTCTAACAAGCACACACACGTACAGACGTGTTGTCTTATTTCTACCGAATATAAACAAAGAAAATGGAAGAAAGTAAATTAGTGTCTATTTCCATTCTCCGTGTCACGCTTTTGCAATAACCTTGGGCAATGGAAAATTTTGCTCTGGAGAACTCATCAATAAATCTGGCTGTGAGAAAGTTATTTGAAATATTTCCACGCCTTGATGAACCACTGAAAACTTTCTGCGCCATTTGTAGTTACGGATGTTGAATGTCAGTATCTCCAGGCGAAGAAACAGACAAAAAAAGACAAAAAATAAAATCAATGAGTGAAAAGGGAAAATATTAAAAAAAGAAAAGAAAAGTTAACCGAAAATAAGTGTTAATGCTTCTTGTCAATAGATTTCCTGCTTTCTCGATGGAAATAATCTCGGTGAATTCTTTATTTAGCAATCAGATTCTATATTAGGATCATGCTATTACATAAACGTCTGCCAAAATGCGCGTTCTATGCTCATTAGCGAACGTGCACACAAAGACGCGCGGACGAGCAGACGTACAAATTTTACAAGGTAACTCGAACAGAAATAGATGTAAGATAAACGAAAAAAAAATAGTAAATGCAACAAATGATAGATCTATCTATCGCCCGGTTTACACTCCACCCACGTCTATTGAACAGGTTAAGAGGCTCATCCCTCGTTCCCTGTTTAGGATGTGATTTCCGGCTTTCTCTTTTCCAATATTCTCACTTTTTTTTTTCAATTGGAGTAGATAGATCTATTTATTGCCCTGTTCACACTCCACCCACGTCTATTGAACAGGTTAAGAGGCTCATCCCTTGTTCCCTGTTTAGGATGTGGTTTCCAGCTTTCTCTTTTCCAATTTTTTCACTATTACGTAGCCCCCTGCACATCAGTGGCGTTACCGCCTTGCTCGGGGTGATACGTATATATATATATATATATATATATATATATATATATATACATGTATGTGTGTGTGTGTGCTTTACGCGGATTTGAAACAATGTATATGACTATAAATTCAGGAAAGTTAATTTACTTAGAAACAACGAATATGCACATATATGTGAGCCGAAAGCTTAGAACCAACTTAATAAAAAATTATTCAAATGTTGGAGAATTTTTGTCTTTATTTTCAACCGAAATTAAAGCCAAAATACGACGTTTAGAACGGCTCATGATTAAACATAATAGACATTCATTGTCTCTTATATTTAATAGTATATGTTTAGAAAATTATTTGCTGTCTCCATACATTAAATATGTATATATGTGCATATTTTAGCTAGTAAAGTTTTTTGTATGCATCGAAATGTACATAACCGTATGTGTATAACCATATGTAAAGAGAGAAAAGTAACGAGAAACACACACACACACACACACACACACACACACACACACACACACACACACACACACATATATATATATATTATAAGTTATAGTTTAGAAAACAGATTGTAGTAAATTATAATTTGTACATGTTCTAAACTATAACTTATAATAAACTAGCAGTATAGCCCGGCGTTGCTCGAGTGTAATGAAAACTTTAAAACTAATCCATGGTCCTGGAGTTCAGACTCAGCCTAAAGAATATTTGTGTGAAGTTTGGTGAGAATCGGATAAAAATTGTGGATTTGTGTAAAGGACATACAGACCGATAAACAGACACACACACAAGCATCTTACCTTATATATATATATATATCTATATATATATATATATATATATATATATATATATATATATATATCTTATCGATTTTCTGCACTATTGTAAGAACTGCAACCTTGAAACTTCTGAATATCCTTTCTTATGTCTTTGTTAATGAGTGTATAAAATTTGATTAAAATCGGACCACTCCTTCTATAAACTGATTTTTTCGATTATCGATTTTCAATATTTATCGGTGGTACCTCGACACAAAACCTAGCTAAGAACACTCGCAGACGCTTATAGTACAACTGTGTAAATTTTCAAGAAATCGGTTCAGCCGTTTCGGAGTCTATAGGTAACGGATACACACACAGACACAGACACACACACACACACAGACAAAGTTTCATTTATAAATAAGTTTAGATATTCATTGCTCTCTTTCTCTTTCACTGTTTTAAATTAATGTTTTAAACATTGTTAATATTTTCTTCGTTCTTTATTCACTTGGATATATATATATATATATATATATATATATATATATCGTTATAACAGTTCTCAGATGTTTCTAGTGCAATGGAGTTAGCTTTAATAGTGCAAAAAGTTACAGACAATAATGTTGAAGTTATTTCTTATTCATCATTATTTCTTATTGTAATAAACGTTTTTTTTTATTGAATTATCATTTTATTTTGTTTTAATTTTTTATTTACTGTGTAGGTAATACTGTTGTCCATGTTTTGTTTTTTTTATTAAAATTCCATACTTCCGAATTACAGTCATAAGATAAAAAGAAAACATGTCTGTGAAATACATCATTTGTTTTTGCATACATACACTCCCGATCAAAAATTTAAGACTACTTAAAAATCTTTAAAAAGAATTTTTTTTTTACAGATAGGTTTTAAACTCCTCCCATTTAAGGTTACCAATACTACAATCTAAAAGGTTATGGAAACAAAAAGCTACATTCCAAACATTTTATTTAGAAATTTACATTTTTATAAAATGAAGCGATTTACACATGATCGAAATTATAAGATCAGGGGCATCAATTGTTAGATCTATGGTAATTCCAATGTTTTTAGTTCAGTTAGAGGTTAGCAATCACTGCGTAAAGGTGTTACCATGCCTAAAGCAAGCAAACTTACCGAAGTTGAGCGTTCTCGAATTCTAGAATTCCATAAGCAAGGTTTGTCACAGCGGGCGGTCGCAGCTAAAGTAAATCGCAGTAAAACTGTGATTTTCAACTTTCTAAAGAACAGTGAGAATTATGGAAAAGCAAAATCCTCTGGTAGGCCCCCAAAAATTTCTCCCGCATTGAGTAGGAGAATAAGACGGGTTGTTATGAAAGATGGGGGACTTTCTTCTAGTCAAATTAAGACAGCCACAGACGCTGATTGCAGCCCCGTAACCATCAGACGACACTTACGCCAAAAAGGCATGGTAAATAAAAAGCGTCAACAAATTCCTCGGCTGCTTCCACGTCACAAGTTGGACAGCTTAAAGTTTGGTCGTGAATAACAAACATGGGACGTTAAGAAGTGGAAGAAGTCCTGTTTTCTGATGAGAAAAAATTCAATCTAGATGGTCCTGATGGCTTCCAACGATATTGGAAAACATGCCTCCTGAAATTTTCTCCACACGTCATAGTGGAGGAGGGTCCCTCATGGTATGGGGTGCCTTTTCTTACAGAGAGACGATGGAGCTCCAGGTGGTGCAGGGTCGTCAGACAGCGGCTGGTTATGTTAGCATGTTACAAAAAGCATCTTTGATGACGGAGGGCCATCGTTTGTGTGGGGATGGATGGTTATTCCAACAGAATAATGTTGCAATCCACGCTGCAAGACGGACCTTGAACTTTTTACAAGAAAATGGGGTCCATCTCTTAGGACATCCTGCATGCTCACCGAACTTGAACCCAATTGAAAATGTTTGGGGATAGCTGACAAGAGATGCTTCACGAAACGGCAAACAATATTCAACAAAAAATGAACTTCGTGAAGCCATCTTCGGAAGCTGGAGCAACATCCCCCGCACCTTAATGGAAACGCTTATTTCTAGCATGCCCGACAGAATTTTTGAAATCATCAAAAGCAGTGGAGGTAGAACTCATTATTAAATTTGGTTGTTGAATGTTTTTATACACTTTTTGTACAATTTCGTAGAATTTTTGTCTCTGGTCTTATAATTTTGATCATGTGTAAATCGCTTCATTTTATAAAAATGTAAATTTCTAAATAAAATATTTGGAATGTGGCTTTTTTTCCCCCATAACCTTTTAGATTGTAGTACTGGTAACCTTAAGTGGGAGGAGTTTAAAATCTATCTGTAAAAAAAAAAAAAAAAAAAAAAATTCTTTTTAAAGATTTTTAAGTAATCTTAAATTTTTGATCGGGAGTGTATGTACGTATATTTCAAAAAGTGAAAAACGAGTAAAAATAATTTTTACTTCAGTTAAAGACTTTTGGCAGTTGATACAAAGAGAAATTTTTGGTTTAGAAAAGACTTTTAAGTTTTCATAATACAATTATTTTTTCTCGAGAGTCTTCTTCTATGTGCCCTGTCCTTTCAGGACGTAGGCGATCATGGCTTTCCACATCTCTCTATCCCTGGTAGCTCTTTGCACGCTTTCTCCTGTTGCACCATGCAACCCTCGTTCTGTCATCCACCAGATCAGGTCCTTCAAATATATTATCCGCTGCTTTCTCCTGTCCCTTTTTCCCTCTATCTGGTCGGTTAGTATCAGGTTCTCCAAATCCTGCTTCCACAGTGTATGTTCCAGAAACTTTAGCTGTCTCTTCCTGATGCTCACTATTAATTTCCTTTTTGTTTCCATCATTTCCAAGACCTCATTATTGCTCACATGCTCGATCCATGGTATTCGCAGCAACCTTCTGTAGAACGACATTTCAGTTGCTTCAAGTATTTCCTTCATCTTCGATGAGGTTGTCCAACATTGGCTGCCATACTGAATAACTGACATCACATAGCAATCCAGTACTCTCCTCTTTGTTTCTAGCGAAATTGTCCTGTTTCATAATACTTCACTCAACTCCTGGAATGCTTCCTTCGCCATGCCAATTCGCCTTCGGATCTCTGTTTCGCACTTTCCGTCTTCTGTTAGAATTGTGACACGATAACTAGGCATATATGTATTTTATTATAATAGATTAAAATAGAAAATAGATTAGAATAGAAAATAGTTTAAAAACATATTTAACAAAAGTGAAAAAGAAGAGGAAAAAATAAATAAATAAACGCTTTTTCTTTTATGAGGAAAATTGTGGAAGAGACAACGGTATCCGATTACTGTTTTAAATCCTACCACTCTTCCGGTAAATATTTGACTCAATGATAAAGTTCAGCAGGTAGGTTTTCGAGTGACCCGGTCAAAGGTTGTCCTTTACTGTATCTTGACCACACATTAAGAATTTTCCGGCGGAAGCTTTATTAAGATAAAAAAAAGATAACTGAAATTTCAGACTTACAGTCGCCAATGTTTGTCACCGGTGGTCTAAAGCATTTCCGGATTTTCATTTAAATAAATAGAAGTCAGTTAAGTTGAGAGAAGTTAAGTCAGGAGAGTTTTCAGCCGGGTGTGAGCTTGAAGTAAGGATCTCCGTTCGTCTTGTTTCGTTCAGTTTGGATTTGTTGATCTCCATTAATTAGAGTTAGAGCTGTGTGTCACATTCGCCTGCCCCAACCGACAAGGCTAACTCTAAACGAATAAAGCATCCTTTTCAACTCATCCAAGTTGTGGAAGTTCGTTCCTTATAGTCAATCTTGTACCCCCAGCTGTCCGGCCGACATTTTCAACAAACCCCCGGCAAAATCACAGCGTGGAGAACGGCCGCCGGAGAAATTGTTAGGACTTACCGTTGGGGTGTTACAGAATACTTCCCAGGTATTTAAATTTTTGTACCTGCTTGATTTTAGTATCCCCCACCTGTATTTTGGCATTTGGGGCTGATGATCATGTATTCGGTTTTCTTACAGTTTATTTGTAGTCCTTTCTTGTCACTCTCTTCATCTACCTTCTATAGGAGGTCTTGTAGTGTCCTTTCCGTGTCTGCTATCAGCACTGTATCATCTGCATACTTTATGTTGTTCAAATTGTGGCCTCCGATGTCGAATTCTGGCATAACTTCTAGAGTCCTCAGAATACTCTCGCTGTACATGCTGAATAGATCCTCGAGAGTAGACTTGAGAAAAATAGGGGTTTTATTTTTTCTGATTAGTAATATATTTCATATGCTGATGCTAATTTTAACCAACAGACACTTTCATTTAAATGGTGGGTGTAGTCTTGTGGAATTTTTTTGTCATGTTTGTAAATATTGTCTCTTATTGGGTAGAAGATTTTGAGCGTGTGTTAACATGGTATGTATGTTGGTATGCAATTGTGTTGGAAAAATGGTTTATTTCCTTTAACAGTAAAATGGAAATATACCAGTATTGGGATCAAACGTTATTTCGGCAGGAATCGAGCGTGTTTTTCTTTTATCGTAGGAAACTATCTTCAAACCAGACGTACTTTATCGCTAAGTACTAGAAGCCATTATACCAAATCAAGGCTCTGTTATCCATTTGAAACACACACACACACACACACACACACACACACACATATATATATATATATGGAGAAAAGATGTATGAAAGAGTGGAAAAAAGTTTTCGTGCGAATCTTTTCGTCCTTCAGAAGTTCATCCAACTAGGTTTGTTTACGTTGATGCGACTACACATGCGCATAAGCAAGAGACGCTGGGAATTTTAAATTTAGAAAGAATAGTTTTTTCTATGTATTTTAGGTATACAATATATCCAATTCGATTTTGATTTTTTTTCCTTATTTTTTTTATCATTCTTGTTATTAAATATGATTCAGAATTAGATTCTTTATGATTCAGAAGATCTGCCAAGAATATAAAATCACAAAAGAGACATTAAAAAAAAAAAGAAAACACCACATTAAACGCATTAGTTTCTCACTGTCACGCGATTGATTACAATTTTGACATAAAAATGCTGCACTAATTAAAAAAGAAAACAATTCGCAAAGACGAAAATGTTTAGAAAGTGCTTTAATCTCTAGTTCATTCACAGTGAATCAGAGTTCAGGTTGTTGTGTTGCTTCGTTTTGGTATAATCAGAAGATAAAACAAACTTGAATTAATGATGTTTATTTTTGGTATAAAACTTTAGATTTTTACATCAAGTTACAACCTTTAAATTTTGTGTGTATATAGGAGCAGACTAGCTAAATTCTCTTCACTGTGGTATGCTAGTAGTAAACGAGCCTATCCCTTCTGGACTCTAGTGGTCAACTGACTAGCGTCTTCCCATTTTCAAAACTCCTGCACAAAACTACTGTCCTTAACTCCTACTTCTTAGTCCCACTCTTACTCCTACTCCTACCAAAAGAAACGGTTCCTTGTTTTGCCGCCCAATTTTGAATTCTTGGCATCAGTGTGTCTATCTTTTTCTATTTTTAGAACACTCGCCATTTTATAAACCTTAACAAGGTTATCACAAGGTTTCACCAAATCTTTTTCTTTTATTTGTTTTTGTTAAGCATACCTCCCGTGTATTTGTTCTGTCAAAGCAGTGTTTGTGTGTATAATTATTGTGTGCGTGTGTATCTCAATTCTAGATAGGCTATGCCGAATGCTGTTGATAATGTGTGTGTGTGTGTGTGTGTGTGTGTGTGTGTGTGTGTGTGTGTGTGTGTGTGTGTGTGTGTGTGTGTGAGCGTCTTGTGGACATTTTTATTTATGTTTGGTACTGTCAGTATGTTGATAGGGGCAAGTTTTGTGTGAGAGTTAAAAGAATATATGTTACACTGGTTGTGGTTGTAGGTTGGCAGATAACTTATTAAGTTAATACTGCATCTGAAAACGATTGGAAAGTGAATAAAAATATCGGCAAGTCTGTTTAGGTAGCAAGTTAATTTGTAACTGTAGAATCAGAATCTTAAGAGATGCGTACAATGCCTTATGAACACCGATGATGTGCACTTAAATGCAAGCAATAATATCTATTAAAATAAAATCTATCATTTACAAAGTTAAAGTATCATACGTATTTTTACAACAATCTCCTCTGGATATCAGTGGAGACGCGGTCAAAACTAAAAATGCTTTTAAAAGATTGAGCCCAGTGGGTTTGTCTTTTTTATGGATGTTCAATTGTCGCGCGCGCGCCAAAAAAAAGGCAAAAGCTCAATAAAACAGTCTACTTTACAACTAGTCTTATTAATATTTACTAAACTTATATAAAACATGGATATAAATGAGAAGAACTGACCGGTAATCGAACTCACTCTACTATTAATGACCTGCATTCCTAACTTGCAAACCGGTTCCACAATGCGTCACCTATGTAACAGATTTTATTAAATCAAAACTACTTTACAAAACGGTAAGTTTTTTTTTTTTTAAATTTTTCTGGAGAGACGGGTTAGATTCGGTTGGGTAGGATTATATATTGATATATGAAGCCTTCTTGAATTATTTAAATAGGAAGTGATTTTTTGTTTGATATACTTAAGTCTACAGGTCATGTTTATATTTGATTATATTGGCAAACACTGTTCCGGATCATACTTGGGTCTAAATACAAACATTTGTCGTGTTTATACTTGCTTGCTCCTCTGCTTTGAATGCAGTCCATGTATTCTCGGTTCGACGACATGATAGCAAGAGGTAATTGTTTAGTCATGCAAGAAACATTTTGAGCCTCACTGCGTGTCCTACACCTGATAGCATATATGAAATTGATACTTTACTACGTCTTCAATATTAGAAGGTTTGAATGCGCAAGTCTTTAAATATATGAGGAGCCTTCTAGAAGTTTGAAGATTTTTTTTTAGAGAGGCAGTTATAATAGTTAAAGATTACTGTAGTTTTTATTTACGAATTTTTAATATATCATTACTATACATCTAATAAACTGATTTGCCATCTTTTCAGATTGAAGGAGACGGACATAATAGCTCTTTGAACACATCCTGCTAAATACTGCTTGTCACAGCTAACTAGTTTGCAGAACACAATCGCGACGGGAAGACAATTTTGAAGCTCGATATGCAATAAAGTTTTCTGTTAAACTTTGGAAAACTTCTGAAATGCTCTAGACTGCTTATGGATTAACTTGTATGAGTCGACCGTTTATTTTTCGTTAGCACAAGAGCTTAAATAACGATGGAGAGGATGTGAAAGGAAGAGAGATGTGGGAGGAAAAGAGGCGTCAGATCATTACAGCTGGTTGAGATAACCCATAATATTCTGGATGAAGTTAGTGTGGTAACTGTACACATAATTTTTCACGAAGATCTGAGTGTACGCAAAATTTGTGCAAGTTCCCAGGGTGCTCAGTGACGAAAACAAGGAAAGGCGCGTTGGTGACAGCAGGGTGATGATTGATGGGCAACAAAACTGTCCCTCACCCTCTTGTCTACAGGCCAGACATTGCCCCTGTGACTTTACTTTGTTCCTCAAGCGAAAGTGGAATCTTAGGGGCAGTCGTTTTGAAGACATTGAGAAGATGAAAGAATCTGTGACAAGGGTTCTGGACGCGTTAACTTTGGATTAATTTCATGGGACGTTTACGAAGTAGTTGAAGCGCTACAAGACAAGCCCATAGAATTTGGAGGATCTATGTATCTATCTATCTATCTATCTATCTATCTATCTATCTATCTATCTATCTATGTCGGTACATATCTATCTATCTATCTATCTATCTATCTATCTATCTATCTATCTATCTATCTACACATACACAACGGTGGTGATGTATGCAGATTGTGCCAAGAAAAAAAGTTGGCTATAGTAATAATTCCAGAGCGATAAAGGTTGCTAAATGAAAAGTTCAAAATAATATTAGTCAGTCAGTTAAGTGCCATACGTGATATGTGCTTTGGGCGATCATGTCTCGAAAAAGACATGACTGACTGGGCTGAAGATTACCCCGCAGTAGGTTGCCATTGCTTTCTGTGGTAGGCTGGTTGCCAGCCAAGGCTATAGAACCCAATCTGTTCTATTATTTAACCTATAACTGGAGAGAAGGGACGGATTAATACCTTTCCCAAGGGTATTTGTGCGTAAGTGAATGCAAGGAATTTAACTGGAATTCGAACTCAGCACCCCGATTTGTCATTCAGAGTCGATATCCACTGCACCACAACGCACATAGGCTCATACAAACCCGGATTAAAGTATGTGCAATATTATTTCGCTAATCTTGGTTAAGTCCTTTCTTATTTTAAACTTCCTGTTATGTGTTCCAAAAAGGCGTTGGATAATCAGTTAATGTATAACGCCTGACGATACCGAAAGGTTGAAACCATCGTAGTTTAGTCGGCTGATTTTTTTGAATATATATATTTAAATCTAGATTTATCATTAATTAGATTAACTCAATTAAATTTAATTAAATCATATATCAGCTTTTTTACCCTAAATATGTTTTTCCCCGAAATATGTTTTTTCCTAAAAATCTTTTTGCTAATACTTTAGCCCATTTATAAACGCTAGTTTTGTTTGACACGTATCGAGCGTCTATAAAATATGGAAATATTTTCTTTTTTTCTTTTTTTCTTAACCTTCAATTTTTTTATTTCTTTTTTATTTCATTTTGAAATGTGGTAGTTGCCGATGAGATGTGAAATCTCTCTTAGGGATTTCATGTTGAAATGATCATTCAACAATTTTGAACATCGAAATTTATTTTATATATATATATATATTTATATATATATATATATATATATATATATATATTATCCTACGTCTTTGACACGACTAGGAGTTTCATGCGTTATGCCATGAGTCGGTAACCTACGATCCGCAAAGTCATTTTGACTGGCCCGCGAGCCTGATTACCAATGACTCTATTTTTAACATGAGAGACGATGCTCTCGAATTCGACAAAAGGCCTCCTGTTATCTTTCTCTGATCCACCCAACCGAATGACCGCAAAAAACACGATCAAAACCCAATCATTTCCATTTCTGCGTAAAAAATAAAACAATAAACATAAAACAAAAATTGAAAGCCGATTTGACCGAACGACCGGCGACAGACATTAGGCGGGGACACCTTCAAAGGGACAATGTTGTCTCAGTCGGCTTTCTATTTCATTCCTCCAACAGCTTACCCCTGCCACCTACTCTAAGTAATTTGCTGGAAACTTTCAATGGGCCATGTTATTTTATCATAGTTAAGTGTATATGTTTGCAACTGTTTGTACTCGTATGTATGGGTATATGTTATTCGTTTTTGTTTGCTCTCTCTCTCTCTCTCTCTCTCTCTCTCTCTCTCTCTCTGTGTGTGTGGTTCGTTTGTGGTACAATTTTCAATAACAGTTTCAAACCTACACGTCATAATTTCATTCATTTCAGTTCCATTGATTATTTTCACTTTGAAGTATTTTGACGTTCCTTGAGGAAAAGTAATTTTTGTTAAGTGTTTTTTAATTTTAGATTTTCTTTTATTTTTCTGATTTCTCACTGTTTATTTTCATTATGGTTTCAGATATTTAGGTTGACAGGAGTTGGCATATGTAATTTTCCTTAATTTTTCATTAATAGCTTTCGTCAGGCCCGCGACCCGTCATTATAACACGATCCGGCCCGCGTAATGTAATCATCAGGTGCATATTACAAACTGACCATTTAATAGATTTGAATTTAAGTTCACTCGATGTTTATGGGAATTAAATCTTATAAAGTTAAGTTACCGCATTTTTAATAACAAGATTAAAAATGTAAATATTCTACGGTTACATGTGGATAAAAATTTAAAATTTAAATTTGAATTTAAAATTAAAATTAAAATTAAAATTAAAAATAAGAAAATAAGAAAATGCATGGTGAAGAAATCAAAGGAGCGTAAATCAAGAATCTTAAAAATTTAAATATACAAATATTACATGTACATAAAAAATGTAGGGAAAATTAAAATTTTAAAAGTTTAAATAGAAATAAATATAAGATTAAATAAAAATGAAAAGAAAAATTCAAGAGTAAAATTGAAATTAAGAATAAAAAATGAAACAATGTAAGGAGCATATATATATATATATATATATATATATATATATATATATTCGCTTTACTTATTTTATTTTGTATTGAGTACTTTTTCATTCGGATGTGCGTTGTGGTGCAGTGTATATCGACTCAGAACGACAAATTGGGAAGCCGAGTTCAAATTCAGTTGAATTCCTTGCATTCACTTACGCACAAATAACCCGAGGAAAGGTATTAATCCATCTCTTCCCTCCAGTTATGGGCTAAATAATAGGACAGATTGGATTCTATAGCCTTGGATGGCAACCAGTCTACCGCAGAAAGCAATGTCAACCTACTGCGGGATAATCTTCTGTCCAGTCAGTCATGTCTCTTTCGAGACATGATCGCCCAAAAGCGTATATAGTGTAAGGCACTTAACTGACATTACTTTTTCATTATCTCTTTTGTGAGCGGTTGTTTACTACCATCGTCTGAATTATTGTTATATATATATAGGCAATCATTTTGCCCCAAGCAAGGCCGGACTACCACTGGTGCGTATAGGGTTATAGTGAGGGAAAAAACAAGGTAAAGGGGATGTCGAAGAAAGATAAAAGATGGATGGGATTCTAGTAGATAGACGATGGCAGTTGATATTGCATTGACAGTTTCGGAGATTGTAGCTATCAGGGAAGCAAGCAAAAGGAAGAGAGTTCCACAAACCGGAAGTATGAGAAAAGAAACTATTAAAGAAGAGATGGCTACATTTAATTACTTTGACGGTGTTGGGGCGCTCTCCACCTTTCCACGGAAAGGGACTATTCGAATCATCACATGAAATAGTAGTAATTATACCTCGGAGGAGGAAGTCGAGGAAGGAAGTCGAGGAAGGAAGTCGAGTGAGCGAGTCAGTAGGGTATTTCCGGTATTGCACCGGAAGTGTTCTACTAGTCAATCTATCACGTCTCTACGACGATACTGTATACTAATTACCTTGTTCTGTATTCTACTAATCCTCACCTCTTGTAAATACTTCTCTTTCCTGTCAATACACCTACTTTTATACTATTACGTTGTTTTGTATTATTTCACATAATTCTGTTACCCGACGTAACAGACGGTAAAAAGGTGTGACCTTGATGTAAATCTAGTAGCATGCGTAAATTTATGTGGTTGGGGAACCAGCGGAAAAAGCTTTTCAGAGCAGTTGCCATGAAAATACTTGTAGAAAAGACAGAGAGGAGCCACTTCACGTCGGTGAGAAAGTGACTGAAGGCGGGCTGCCATGTCAGGATTGATTATTTTGCAGATCTTCTTTTGGATTTTATTGAGAGTCTTAGTATATATATATATATATATATATATATATATGAAACAGGCTTGTATGTGGATGACTAATATATTATGCTCTCTTTACGATTGAGCTCTCGAGAGAAGAAAATTATAAAAACAGTTTCCACTTCTGTGCTATATGCGTGACTCTTCAGAAATGAATCGCGTTCTTTCGGTGACTGGCGTACGTATACACTGCTTATATACAACACGTTAAAATTTCCCTTCTCTGATTCCATGCCCCTATGGCTTAGGGGTAGCATCTCCGACTGATACCAAATCAGTCGAGTTTCGATCCCGGCCTAGAAACAAGTGAATGTGTCTAGCCACACTGATGAGCTGTGATACAGCAAAACAGGCTTGTATCTGGATAATTAATATATATATATATATATATATATATATATATATATGTGTGTGTGTGTGTGTGTGTGTGTGTGTATGTTTACAATTATTATTGTTGCAGTCTGGGTTTTCGATAGATCAGTCTCATCTACTGAAAGCCACTAACAATTGTTATAAGAGCAAAACCATTACCTGAGCGGTGTCGTTAGTGTAAGGGTAAAGTTACAAGCATAGTATTTCTCATTACTATAAAAAGGTTATATTTAGCGGTTACACGTTTTTGAGTAGACGTCCTTGTTTTTTAGGCAGTGACAGTGACATCTATTGTCTAGCTTATAGTTGTTTTCCATTAAATCTGGGAAGCCACTTTTAAGTTAGTCATATCTTACCACTCAGACACGAGAGACCTTTGCAGCAGAGCAAAGCTCAGTCATCATTTTTAAGAACTGCTCATCCCAAATTGGGACTTTTCGAAGATTTATATCTGTGCAAAAGAAATGCAGGTTAGATTCTGGCTGAGGAGCATATTTTCTTTTATAACACTTTCGATTTCCCAGGCCGGTAGATGTCATTCCCACTGCTTAAAAGACAGGGACGTCTATTCAAACACGTGTACCTACTAAGTATAGCTATTATAGTATTAAGAAACAAAACTACGCAAATATAAGTCACGTATTGAGTTTCAGTTTTGTTTAACGGCATATCAACCTCTGTGGATTATTTAATGCCAAAAAGGTAGGGTTTTAAGGTATTCTTTTAAATGTTCTGTTGTAAAGAGAAGGTTGATTTACTCAGTTTTTAATTATTTTTTTTGTTTTGTTTTTATTCTTTTTTATTTTAGAAAACAGGAAATGTCTTCTTGTTTTGTAATCAAAAATGTTTTGCTGAGAATATTTTTTTCTTTCAAAAATATCTTATGGTAGTAATTTTTTCTTCAAAAATGTATATTTTTCTATAAAATTCATTTTTTATGTATATATTTCTATAACAATCTATTTTTATACTTTCGTAGAGTTTTGACCCCAGTTTGGGGGGGTTAACTATTTGCCCATAGCTGGAACCCTAACAGATGCTACCACTCCGGGTCAGGGTGGACCTGGGAACAACAGTAATTAAGAGGTGGTTCCATGCTCCTCACAACCTCCAGTCAGAGGCCTTGCTGCCGGATGCAGTTTACCGTCATGCCCAGGACCAAGTCGCGTTTTATGCGCTTGATAACTATCATCGTGTTTTACATTATTTTTATTAATTAGTATTAAATTATTGTCAGTGGATCTGAAGGAGAAGAGTAAAAATCACTCAAGGGAGACAACTCTGCGATTAGCAAGTATAGATCTGGAGTTATTTCCTTTAGATAAACGTGTTTTTTGCCTTTTTTATGCTTAACGAATTAAAAATTACTCGAAATTTGAATGAACTAAAAATTGATTTTTTTTTCTCTAAATAATATTTGGAGAGAAAAAAAATCAATTTTCAGTTCATTGCGTTAACAAAAATAGCGCTACGATGTACCGTTTATGCTATATTATGGTAACAAACAAATAGGCAAAAAACAAGGAAGTCAGATCATTATAATATTCAGAAACAGATATCCCGTGACTACTTAGAGTCACTAAATGTACTACAGCCGCAGTAGAAGTGTATTTCTTTTGGCACGACAGCCTGACGGTGCCCAACTCTCTTCGGCTGGTCTGAATTCGGTGCTATCCTTCTCCATCTAAGGCTAAAGAACCCAGTCTGTCCTGCTATTTTATTTATAGAGTGGATGAGAAAAAATGTATTCATACTTTTTCCGGTAAATGTTTGATTTGTTCCCCGAAAGCCTTTACCCCTTCAAATCTTTCCAAAACATCCTTATTTCCGTGCAAAAGTAAATGCTGAACTCAAATCAATAATTGTTTATTGACGAAACCTACCTTTTTTCAAATTAACGACCAGAAAAATATCGAACTTCTTGTCGCTGTTTATCTCACCCTGTAGCCACGATTCAAAAATGTTATTCACTCCAGAATGACTTCACGCGTAGTTTACCGATTTCTCGGCTTTTTTACTTTCTTTTTGCAATTACTACGCGGAAATTGTGTTCCGAAACCAAACAAATCGCGGAGTAATTACTCAAAGGAAGTAAATAGGCCGAAATAAGTATCCTACGCCTCAAGTCATTCAGCGGTGAATCAGATATGAGAACGGTGGTAAGCGGTGAGATATAGTCCGATTTTTTCTGGTCGATAACATGAAAAAAGGTAGGTTTCTTCAGTAAACAATTATCGACTTGAGTTCAGCATATACATTTGCACGGGATTAAGGATGTTTTGGAAAGATTTGACTGGGTAAAGGCCTTCGGGGAACAAATAAAAAAATTACCCTTTTCCCAAGGTAATGAATCCGATTGGAATTCAAACTCGGCTCTCCGATTCCTCAATCCAAACCGCTATCCATTATTTCACCATGTCTCCTCCTCATTTTAATATAGATTAATTGGCGGACCTGAAGCAGAATACCACCACGTTTAACTTCGTTGTTTTTTTTTTGTTTTTTTTTTACATTTTTTCAGCGCAGTCCTATCGATTACCACCTTAGCTCTACGACTGACAAAAAAAAATTTGAAAAATTTCAATATTTAAACATTTTTTTGGGGGATCATTTTCTCATACAACGTTATAGTAAATCGAACCTCCATTTTGAAACCAGTCACTGGTACGACATTACCGCCACCTGTAAATGTGTTCATTCTCAAATTTTTTGGACTTTTTTCAGTGCAATATTATCTTTTTAACTTACTCCTTAAACTTTACGAATGACAAAAAAAAACATTTGCAAAAATTTCGATATTTATACAATTTGAGCGGGGCGGGGGAATTTTTTCATACAACCTATAGTGGATTGAAAATGGAGGTTCGATTTACTTTAACGTTGTATGAGAAACTAACCCTCGAAAAGTTTGTTTAAATATTGTAATTTTTCAAATTTTTTTGATAATCGGGAAGTTTAAGTAACAATCGATAAGACTGCGCTGAAAAAAGTAAAAAAAAAAAAATGAGAAAAAAAAATGAAATTAAACCTGGTGGTAGTCTGCTTCAAGTCCGCCGATTACTTTTATAATTCCGTATCTGTTGCCGAGACTTGCTTTTACTGGTTAACACATTTAATCAATAAGTTCTAAAACAATGCAGCTGTTACACGGACCTGTTATTTCCAGTATTCATGATTTGGGCTTTGCTGTGTCATATTTTATTATATTAAACACTAAAATGCTTTAAACGAAACTGATTGATCAATAAGTCACAAAATTCTCAACTGTTTCTTGATCTAAAAAATTCACTGTATACTGTTTGGATTTTGCATTTATTGGAGAAAGCTTCTGGTAAGTACGTTGATAAGGAAGGAGATTAAATAAATAAATAAATGTTTGTTATCCAAACTTAGTGAAATTTATGGGTTAAAGTGCCCAATATACATGTATACAGCCTATATAAATATAGAAGTGGTCATTGTGGTCAACACCCAGTGACAACAGTCAGATTCATTCTTAATTGCAAACTTCAGGCCTGAAGATTGCGCTTAAGCCTGAAACAGATTCTCGCCATTCGGTGTTGACATATATATATATATATATATATATATATATATATATATATATATATATATATATATAATTCCAAGTGAAGAGGACTCAAGTTTTTTTAATATTTTGAGTGCACTGGCATTTATTTTATTATAATCAGTGCTCAATATAATGAGTATTATAGAGCTTAATATAATATAATATAATATAATTATATAGTTATGTCAATTTTTCATTGCTCAACCACACCAGCATTGCCTGATAATGAAAATTAATCTCGAAACATAGAAATTTCCATGTAGCAATGAAAAATTGACATAACTATATATATATATATATGTGTGTGTGTGTGTGTGTGTGTGTGTGTGTGTGTGTGTAAATTCAGATAAAACTTAGAGGGGAAATAGCCATTTTCAGAATGTCATTTTAAGACATGCATTCTCAGCCCCATATAAACAAAGAATGAGGAAAAATTCTAGGCCCAGAAGTTTGCTCTAGTAAATGAAGGGGTTGGGAGATATTGTTTTTATAAGGTTAAGTTAGCGGAATTTTAGTAGTAATTTCTTCTTTAGTAGTGGAAGGTATGTGGCTTGACCCTTGAGTTAGTAGTAGTAGGTAGTAAGGAAGTAACTGCTTAGCCAAATTTAAAAAAAAATAATGATAATATGTGTAATGGTTACCAATGGAATTATATTCCACAGTTAGATGTTTACTTTAAGAAGTGCCCAATACAAAAGTAATTATATGGTAATTATTATTATTGTTATTATTATAATTGCATACTGCAACTTTATAGCTATCAAGTTTCAGTATGGAATAATAATAATAATAATAATAATAATTAAGGGTATAATAATTATTATAATAATAATAATTAAGGGTATAATAATAATAATAATAATAATAATAATAATAATAATAATAATAATAATAATAATAACCTATTATGGAATGGAACCTATAAGTCTGATGAAATAAACATCAAAAGAGGTATATTTCAAGGTGATTCTTTATCTCCCTTACTATTCTGCATATCATTAATAGCACTAACCAGTCAACTTAATAAGACAGAATGTGGTTATAAAATAGGCCAAAAGAAAATAAGCCATCTATTTTACATGGATGACTTAAAGTTATATGCTAAGAATGATAATGAGCTGGAAGGTCTTCTGCAAACTGTAAAATGCTTCAGCGAAGACATTGGAATGAAATTTAATTTGAATAAATGTGCTAAAGCTACAGTTTTACGTGGATCAATACAAGAAACATCCTCAATTAGCCTAGACCCTGCTGTAACAATAAAAGAATTGAAACCAGAAGAAGCTTATAAATACCTAGGTGTAAATGAGAGCGAAAACATTCACCATAAAAAAATGAAAGAAATAGTGCGTAAAGAGTACTATAGAAGGCTACGAATGATATTAAAAACTGAATTAAATTCACAGAATAGAGTTATGGCCATTAATAGCCTTGCAATCCCAGTTGTCCAATATAGCTTCAACATCTTAAACTGGACTCTAAACGACATCAGGCGAATGGATGCTAAAACAAGAAAGCTTCTTTCTAAGCATAGGATGCATCACCCAAAGGCTGATGTAGACCGTCTATACATACCCCGTAAAGAAGGTGGAAGAGGTCTTATTCAGCTGGAATTGTCATACAAGACAACAACTATTGGCTTACTAACATACATAGAAACAACAAAGGATTGGATGATACAATTAGTAAGGCAACATGAAGAAAGAAAGAAAAAATATTCAATAATAAAGAAGGCAGTAAATACAAACAAGAATTACAGTCAGTAGATTCTGTAGAAAAGCAAAACAGTAGCCAAGAACCAACTATTGCGGCAAAAAATATGAAAATGAAAGCCAAAGATAAAGCTCTTGAAAAGATGAAACAGCGCTGGCAAGACAAACCTCTGCATGGTCAATATCCAGTACGTGCCAATAAATCCAATGTTGACAAAGTTAATACTCATCGATGGTTACGTGCATCTGGATTAAAGTCTGAAACTGAAGGATTTATACTTGCAGCACAAGACCAAAGTCTTTTCACGAGAAACTTTCAGGCAAATATTATGCATAATAATATGGATCCAAAATGCAGGTTTTGTGATAAACACCAAGAAACAATAGACCACCTAATCTCAGGCTGTTCTGTGCTTGCCCCAAACGAATATAAAAATCGCCACGATAGAGTTGGGCAATATTTACATTGGGCAATGTGCAAACATTATGGAAAAGCTGTAAACAAACACTGGTATGAGCATCATCCAGCACCGGTTACAGAAATAGAAGATGTAACCATTCTGTGGGATTACACCATCTACACAGACAGAAAAATTGAAGCAAACAGGCCAGACATTATTGTTAAAAACCAGAAGGAGAAAACTTGTCTATTAATTGATATGGCTTGTCCAGCGGATTGTAACATAGCAATCAAGGAATTTGAAAAACTGTCAAAATATAAAGACCTGGAAATTGAAATAGAAAAAATGTGGAAATTGAAAACAAGAGTTGTGCCAGTGATAGTAGGTGCACTTGGAATGATAAAAAATGGAACAAAACAACACATTGAAAGAATCCCTGGAAACCCCAGCTTAAGAGATATACAAAAAATTGTCTTATTAAGTACAGCCCACACACTAAGGAAAACGTTATCTATGTAATGCTGGGGATGATAGGGAAGACAGAAAAACATGAAATGGAGTCATAACAACACGCCACTACCTGCCTTAGGTCTCCCCGCAGACTTGGTTGGTAGTGAGACCAATGCAGAAATCGAAATATGATGAAAAATGACATAATAATAATAATAATTAAGGGTATAATTATAATAATAATAATAATAATAATTAAGGGTATTTGTGCGCAAGTGAATGCAAGGAATTTGGCTGGAATTCGAACTCGACTCCCCTATTTCTCGTTCCGAGCCGATATCCAATGCACCACAACGCACATCCATATAGATAAACACACACACACACACACACACACACACACACACACACACACACACACACACACATATATATATATGTTTGGGTGTATTTCTTGTTACTGAAAAAATATTTTTCTCCTCTAGCTGTGAGTTAAATAGTAAGGTAGACTGAGCACTCTAGTAGGTAACAGCACATCTGGATCACACTTCTCTCCGATATTTTGTACGGGAGTAAAGGTTTATTCTTTGTTTCCTGTTTATGATTTGGTTTCGGCTTCCTTCTAAAATCTTTTTCTTCTCATTCACTTCCGATGGCACCCTTGCGTCTTGATGGCATTATCACCTTCTTGGGGTGGTGCAACGAATTATAAATATAGCATGCCTTAAAACGATTTATATCATATATATATATATATATATATATATATATATATATATATATATATATATATATTAATGCAGGTTTCATTGAATAATATAGACAAGTTTTGTCTATTAATTTTGTGTAGGATCCGTTCATATCGTCTGATATACTTGATGGTGATGTCGTTGAAAGACAACAAAAAATCACAGTATTTGTTGAATTTTTTATCGGGTCTAAGCTATCGGCTCACATAAGCCATTATCAAAGAGTAAATATTAACACACAGTAAACATAGAACATTTAAGCTATTAACGATAAAGATAATTGAATTGAAAATATAAGTCCATCCCTACCGTGGCGGATGGCCGAAGAACATATATATATATATATATATATATATATATATATATATATATATATATATATGTGTGTGTGTGTGTGTGTGTGTGTGTGTGTGTGTGTGTGTGCATATGTATTTGTAATTTTCTTTCTATGTACACTTTATCTATCTATGACTAGTGCTGAAAGGTTTTCGGTTCAGCTAAAAAGTCCTTCCTTCTGAAATCTGACATTTTGCAAAAGAAAAGTTTAATCTGGATATTTCTGGAAGACAAGTAGCCTTTGTAATGTGCGTTGTGATGCAGTGGATATCGGCTCGGAGCGAGAGATCGGGGAGCCGAGTTCGAATTCCAGTTGAATTCATTGCATTCACTTACGCGCAAATACCCTTGGGAAAGGTATTAATCCGTCTCTTCTATCCAGTTATGGGTTAAATAACAGGGCAGAATGGGTTCTATAGCCTTGGCTGGCAACCAGTCTACCGCAGAAAGCAATGGCAACCTACTGCGGGATAATCTTCTACCCACTCTTTCGAGACATGATCACCCAAGCGTGTTTCACGCATGGCACTTAACTAAGTCGTTGTAATTAAAGTTCTTGTTATCAAGAAATAGATCATTAATAGTTACGAATAAAATTGGATGTTAACTTATCTTATCCTTACTTTGTTTTGAAGTAGAGACAATATATATATATATATATATATATAAGGAGAGAGGGAGAAAGAGAGTTTGGCAAAAATGTATACACACTTCAAGAAAGGAAAAACTTGTATATTTATTATAATGCTAAGTTTATTCAGATCTAACGAGATTAATACAATTTAACATTGGGCTCTACAATCACAAAAGATGCTCAAAATGGTGACCTTTAGCTTCCAGATAATTATTAGGACGGCGAACTAATTTTTGGGCAGATTTATTCAATCGGATTGCTGCATTTGCATTTTCAACTTGTTGTCTATGAGCCGCCAACATAATGCAGTTTGTCAAGAAAATATTGTACTCCAGTAAGCAGTGTTATCTCAGTTTGATAAAATTATGAAAGTTTGATCCTTTCCTGAAGTGTTTATACATTTTTAAGACTCATATATATATATATATATATATATATATATATATATATATATATATATATATAAACAATGGCTACTTATAAGAATATCATGAGATAAAAGAAAATTTTAAATCGTGTCCAGTCGGTATTTTACGTTTTACGGAAATGAATAAAAATAAATAGCACGTAAAGTTAAAGAAAAAGAAAATATTATTTGTTCTGCATTTACAGTACACAAACCGAAGTGACGTACAAAATATAGAGCTTGTTTTCGAATGTTCTTAATACTTTTACTGTTCAATACACCATTGTACTCTATCCGAGTGCGCTGGCCGACATATGTAATAAGCACTGTTTAAAATAAAAAAGAAAAAATGGGTTGTCTATTTCAAATATGGGTATACACTAACATAAATAATGCTTGAACTAATAAAAATGCCGTATGAAAAGTAAATCCATTAATTCAACTCTTTAGAAATAAGTTTGTTTACTTTTCGGATATATAGGCTTTCGAGAATGACAGAACGAGATGATGTGCATTACTTAAAAAGGCAAGCAGGACCTTGCTGGACCGTGACGGTCCCTGCGGCCGAGCGGTCTGAAGCACTCCGGAACAAAGGTCGACGCAGATTCGAATCTTGTTGGAGAGCGCATTTCTTTTATAAAGTTTTCTCGACTGCTCAGCCCGATAGATGCAATACACGCTGTTTAGAATAAAAATTACGTGACGTCTATTTTAAGGCAGCATCTGCCAAAAAATAAATAAAATAAAATAAATAAATAAATAATTCAAAAATTCAAAAAATAGCGTTTTAAGTGATAAAATCTCGAATTTAAAATAAATCCACCAATTCTTTAGAAAAAGTTCTACTGTATAAACATTTAGAGTAGAAATGTTGCAAATGGTGCAAAACTGACTTCAGAGCTACCTGAAGCTGATTGACACAAAACCATCACACGCGTTGAATGCTTGAAATAGCGGCTAGGTGCAACGTCTTACTTAACGACCACCTTGTTGGAACTTAGCCCGGTCGTTAAGCGAGGAGTGAGTGTATTTCATTTGTACTAAACAGATTAATTGTTAACAAGATGTACTGTCGGTATTTTTGTTTTTACTTCGTTTTTTTTTTTCTTGTTTACAAACTAAAATACTCCCTTAAGATTCGAATATGTTGAAGTTGTCGGTGAATTGTACTTAAACCAGAGAGTAGCAAATATGCTCAAATGTCATGGAGCAATAACTGTGTCTCATTATGAGAAAAGAATTTATCAAATTTTGTATGTTAGCTAAGGAATGCTAACGCAGCACAGTCTCTGAATCACAGGATGTTTGTGCCAACACCCCGTTTTTTCGTTTATTTATTTATTTTCGATGATGCCGGGGAAAACCGGGTGGGTAGATAAATTACAAAACAGGCTGCATATAATCCAAATAGAAGTTTTAGCTGTGATGTCATTCATTCATAACGTCTGCTCGGCATCTTATTTCGCGTTACCACTGCTTTGGTTCTAATAGAGATTTGCTAACATGACACCCGTAACGATTTTGCTTTTTTTTAATAATGGCTTTTTTAAAAAATTTTTATTATTTACGAGTTCTTTTCATAGACTTTCTATTTTATTGGTTCAGGGCTTTCGATTTATTCGTCAGTGAAAAATTCTTCCCACGAGTTGAAATTTCCAAAAGATGGGATGACGAAATATTTTTCTTTCTTTCTAGCTTACTTTCTTTCAAATTTCTGTTTTTAATGATGGCGAACATAAATTATTTGAACGAAGTAGAATACAAGACACCCGCTTTAATGAATTTGTAATAATCTTTCGATTCGCAGAAGATTCAATGTACTGAATAAAATTGTTACTGGAACTCTGATGTTACTTGCAAAGTTTAAAATAGGGTCGAAACAAAACTTCGTAGCGTTTTATATCAAAGAGAATAATAAATAAATAAAATATTTCTTTAATCGTTACACCCCAAGCATGATAATAAAGCCACTAAGGCGCAATGGGTAAATGAGTGTGAAAGAATAATTGAAAAATAAAACATTATTAAGGAGATAAAATAAAGAACAGAAATTAAGAAGACAACGAGTGACGTTGCAGTTAAATTTTTGAAGATCAAAGTTGACTAGTAAGCAAAAGACCGGAAGAGATTCCACATGCGAGAAGTGCGAGAGAAGAAAATTAGAACTGTTTAACCAATGCAGAGTTGATCAGAGCATTTAGTACTTTGCCAAAAGGCGGTAGAAGGTTAATAGGCCAGTAGTTAGAAGGACGAGGCGGTTCGCCTGAGTTCTACAGAAGATAATTTCCAACAAACAGGAAAGCAAGAAGCAGCAAGGCATTTATTGTACAGTTTAGAGAGAACATGAGTCAGTTCAGAAACACATTTCTTAAGGTCTCTTGCAGGAATACCATCATCTCCATATTTTTTGTGGGGATCCAGTTTTGATATGAACGCAGTTATACGCACATCACTCAATAGAAGCTCACGTCTAAGTGGAAAGTCAGGTAAATATACTTCAGATGATTCAAGAGTAAAATTGGAAGAGAATTTACATTCTCATTTATCAGCAGATGTTAATATCTTAAGTTGAGTGAAGAGAGGAAGGAAAGAAGAATTATTCTTATTTAACACACTGTTACAGAGCGGCCAGTGGTCACCAAACTTGTTAGAGGCTACGGGACCAAATTTTATCAGCAAACAAAGACTTAGCCTCTTTGAGGACGTTTACAGTTATAACAAACAGACACAAATAGGCTTCTGTTGTGATCAGATCTACCACGCTGGTACACCCAGAGAAAGTAATTCCAGTAAGCTGTAGCGGATGAACAGACCAGAAGGTAGAAGAGTAAAAGCATCGATGCTGGATTTAATCCAAGTAGAAATCATTGTGACACAATGCTAAATATTATAATGCTTCCAAATGTTTTCATTAAAAATTGATATTCTATAGGTAAACTAGTTAAAAAGAAATATACATTATATCAATAATGTGTATTATTTTAAATAGTGTAATTATAAAAAGGTAAACGGCAAATAAGTACGAAAAATCATAAATTTATTGTTCAACATTTATCATGAATTTAAAAAAAATTAATTTTGAGAAAATTGTTCTAACATCGTTCTTGTGTAATATATTACTGTGACCCAACAGAAATATGATTGACATCAAAAGCAAAAAACAGGAGCAATGGCCGACAAAAGTATGGTCAATATCAAAAGCAACTGGCTTGAAAGGTAATAGCCGGCGAAGATGATTGACAGATGCGCCAAGCACATCTGTCACTCATGATGAAACAATAATGATGACACAATCAAACAAAAATCCGAGAAGGCAAAAAATGCGTGGGAATTTTAGATTATATAAGTTTATGGTTTTCTGTCCGAAGACAAAATGCAGAGAAGAGAGAGGAAGAGAAGATTAATCCCGTTGTTTAACGACTCCCGACAACTCTTTCGTATATGCGTGATTCTCTCTGGCTACACTCCAGCCCACACAAACGCCCCCGACGAAGAATAAAAATATATGTTTATATTTTTATATATCCATGTTCTTGTTCGTCGTTATATTTCAAGACAAACGTTATCGTTCTTCATCGAAATCCAGAACAACGGCAATATATAACACTTATTTCCTTTCTTTTCGTTTCGAACTGTTTATGGTAACAGCTCATTTGATTATAAGACCTGCATTTTCATTCAAAATCTAGATTTAAATCTGTTGCAATTTGTCTACTACTTAGACAGAGTAAAGAGACAATGGATTTACTAATCCGACATTTTTATTACTTGAAACATTGTTATAGTGGATGTTTTTATAATCCAACAACTATCTGATTTTTGCCAGAATTTCCAAATCCATGTGTTTTGCTTTCCGCAAAAAAATGCTAAAATACTAATTCATGGTCACCCACTGACGCAAAGAAATCAATATTTTAATCAAACTTTCGAATGTTCTAAAAAGGATAAAAAATATAATTTAATAATTAAAAATCATTTGGTTTTTCTTCTTAATAATAACATAAAAATTGTGGACATAAAACTTTGTTTTTATTACGCTTGGGGCACTTTTTCATCATCGTATGCTAATTTTTAGTGAATCTATGGAGATACCTAAAAAGGTGGGTTGGTCCTAGTCAACGGTAACCGATAATGTATCCCTGTGACCAGCGATCGTCTTCAAGTTTCATCGTGGTTATCATTTAGCTGACTCCTCACTCGTTAACGCGTCGAACGTTTTGCTGCTGATATTGTGATAGTGAGCACGGGCTGACTTGTTTTAGCTGGCGTCTGTCTGTTCACGACCATTCACACCTCTGCCATGTTGTGTTTTTGTTCTCAGATGGTGAGAAGATGACAGGAGGGAGTTACACAAAAAAAAAAAAAAAAAAAAAAAAAGAAAAAGAAAGAAAAGGAAAAGGAATCCTCGGGTTAAAGATGTAACAACCAATTGGTTTATATATGAATTTTTTTTATATACAGCGGTTTTAACGCTTCCCACTTAAACTCAAATGACATGGAGATCCTCTTCGGTGTTTGCAGCCTGTGTTAGTAATAACTGAAATTTATAAGTTCTGGTCTCAGAAAGTCTTGGTCAAGGTTTATCGGCGAAAGATGTGGATTCCAGTCAGTAATGTGGGGACTTTTTGTATGCATATTCCTCTCTTCTCTCTTTTAAGTTTTTCTGTTCTTCTGTGATCTTCTGATCTGCTCTTTCGATCTCTCCTAATTTTTTCTATCTTCTGGGCCGGCACAAAGTTTTGGTCAGGAAGTCTCTTTGACCCTCGTCTTCTCTCGATCTCTTCTCTCAACTCTTTAGTCAAATCTGATCTATCCGTTGTCCAAAATCTTCTGCTTATATAGAGTCTCGCACCTGGCAGAGGTGGGTGTTGACCAGGGTTTGTTTTTGACTGCTTCCTATCCTGAGCATCAACCTTTTCTTAAAATTCCATATTCTCAAATTATCTTTACTCAAGTGGTTTTCCAACTTTGGGATCTTCCAGTACCTTTCTAAGAGTGGTCAGAGGAATAAAACTATTCTTTTTAACTCCGACTCTGCTCACGTCTCATCTCACACTATCACTTCATGTGAGCGATGCTATTCTCTCTCTTCCTTCTCTTCCTTCTACCTTCTCAATAGCTAACGCCAGCCCGCTTCCTGTGACTGGTGTGACGAATTCAACTTCTAAAATGGCGTAGCGAAAAGGGATTTTCAGTCATTTACCTTTTTTCATCAGCTACTCTCATGCTGTGATTTCTTCATTGACCAGACCACTCAAGAATTGAGGAGAAAAGGAAGGAAAATTATTTCCATCTTTTTTAAAAACAAAAGTTTTTTTCCGTCTATACATTATTCCAATAATATGACCACACAACCAGTTTGTTCATGGTTACTTCAAAATAGTAATTAAATTTTCCTTATCTCTTGCGTCCAAGGAAATCTGAATTAATGTTGGATTACAAAATTTTTATGGGAACGAACTATAAGGTACGATCACGTCAGACTGCCTTCTATCGCCGTTGGGGATATTTCTCTTCTGGGAGGCTGATTCAAAAGATATTATGTCCTTTTTTTTTGGCTCTTTTTGTTCAGAAAAATCATAATTGTTATTTCGAGGTTTCTTTATCGACAATATATATCCTCTATTTGACATATTGAAGATATGGTTAATAGTTTCCTTTTTATAATTGGAAAATGGGGAGAGACGATGGTTTTCGTCAATCTTACTGAATTCCGTCAAGTCAACTCTGGGTTCAATTCTACTTGGAATTATTTTAAAGCACGATTTTCAAATGCATTTCATTTTTCAGTTTCTTCTCAACTTTTCAATCCATCTTCCTGCAATTTCAACAATTTTTATCCGGGTAGCAGACTCATTCCTCTTCCTGGTTTATTTCTTTGGTTTTTGTTTTGTTTTGTTTTTTCTTTCTTCTTAGTTTATTTAATCTTTGGCGATCCTCAGTATAACACCTAATACTTAAATGCATATATATTCTCAATTGTATATATTGTTATATTTTCGCATCTTCGTTCGTGAAGCCAAGCCCTATGCCCGAATGCACACACACACGCAGACACACAGACACACACACATACACACACACATACACAGATAGATAGATAGATAGAGAGAGAGAGAGAGAGAGAGAGAGAGAGAGAGAGAGAGAGATTATTCCCTTCACAAATATTTCTCAATCTCAAGTCATAACACACACATACACACACATTTATATATATATATATATATCACCCCAAGCAAGGCGGTAACGCCACTGATGTGCAGGGGACTACATCAGAGTGAGAACATTAGAAAAGAGAGAACCGGAAAACGCATCCTAAACAGGAAACAAGGGATGAACCTCTTCACCTGTTCAATAGATGTGGGTGGAGTGTGAACCGGGCGATAGTTTATCTACTCCAATTGAAAAAAAAAAAAGAAAAAACAAAGTGAGATTAGAAAAGAGGAAACCGGAAACCGCATCCTAGACAGGAGACAAGGGATGAGCCTCTTCACCTGTTCAATAGATGTGGGTGGAGTGTGAACCGGGCGATAGTTTAATCTATATATATATATATATATATATATATATATATATTAAAAACAGAAATAGGGTTGTTCCAACGAGAGAAATTAGTATAGAATAAAAAGTGTGAGAGGCCGTGAACGTTTTGTTTAAAATGTATATTTATTGTTGTTGTTATTATACATGTTATGATACATTAACTGTCCATTATGGACACTTATTATACATGTTATGATAACGTGTATAATAAGTGTCCATTATGGACACTTATTATATATGTTATGATACATTAAGTGTCTCTCTCTCTCTCTCTCTCTTTCTCTCTCGATATATATATATATATATATATATATATATATATATATATATATATATATCATACAGAAGATTTGCAACGGCCTTGGCTCGTCTCATTTAGTACTTCGATAAGTGAGTTAATATGTCAAGGAGAATGAACTAAAATAACCAAGATACTCATAAATCAAACATATCGGCTTTCTGCGAATCACGTAAGCACTTTCCTCTTCTTCACTATCAATGTTCTTTTACTTCAATAACAACATATAGCAGTATTGCCAACCAACGGTTCCGTATATAGACACACTGATACCTTGCCTCAGATCTTACCCGACAAAACAATTTATCAATTTGGTCACACTCAGAGACAGATTATGAAATCTTAAGCCCCTAAACCGATTAAACTATGCCCCTCACTTCAGACAGAGCTGTCCTTTAACTAGTCCGCACCCGTCTTGAATATTTTTTTTACTCGTGATATATTTTAGCGCCGCTTGGTCTAGGGGTATGATTCTCGCTTCGGGTGCGAGAGGTCCCTGGTTCAATTCCCGGACGAGCCCAACTGGTTTTTAAGGAAGTGCGTTGTGGTACAGTGGATATCGGCTCGGAACGAGAAATCGGGGAGCCGAGTTCGAATTCCAGCTGAATTCATTGCATTCACTTACGCGCAAATACCCTTGGGAAAGGTATTAATCCGTCTCTTCCTTCCAGTTATGGGTTAAATAACAGGATAGACTGGGTTCTACCGCAGAAAGCAATGGCAACCTACTGCGCGATGATAATCTTCCCAGTCAGTCATGTCTCTTTCGAGACATGATCGCCCAAGCGTGTTTCACGTATGGCACTTAACTGACTGATATCTTGAAGTAAAATTATTGCAATTTTTTAAAGTAAACTAGAATAGCTATCTTTTGTTTCTCAATGAAAATATTCTTTAAGGAATACCGCTATTTTACTATTTATTGGAAACCATATTAGTACATATTAACACAACCATAGTAACAAACAACAACACATTGTTATAACAAGCATTATAACAATAAAGCAATAAGAATAAATATAAGTTTGTGATTGATATCATTTCAGTTTATAAAAATACTAGAAGTATAGCCCGGCGTTGCTCGGGTGTAATGAAAACTTTAAACTAATCCATGGTCCTGGAGCTCAGACACTTTGGACGTTGGCACGAAAGACTAAAAATCAATAGTTGTTTCCAGTTAAAGCGAAACCGTAGACTGAAAGAAAAATGAATGGATGTAAGTCAAATTTTGATTTCCTGGTAGCGATATCAAATAAGTTTTTTCGTCGTAAACTGAATTTTGAAGGCTAAATAAGTCTTTTGAGTAAATTGTATCATGGCTGAGACTAAGAACTACAATTATACCTACTTAGAGCCAAACCGAAGCAAAAACTAAAATAAAAGGGCTGAAAAAATTACAGACATACAGGCAGATAAACAGACTCACACACACAAACATCTTGCCTTATATATATATATATATATATATATATATATATATATATATATATATATATTATCGATTTTTTGCACTATTGTAAGAACTGCAACCTTGAAACTTCTGGATATCGTTTCTTATGTCTTTTTCTATGAGTGTATCAAATTTGATTAAAATCTGACAACTCTTTCTATAACCCGATTTTTTCGATTATCGATTTTCGATATTTATCGGGGGTACCTCGACACAAAAGCTAGCTAAGAACACTCGCAGGCGCTTATAGTACAACTGTGTAAATTTTCAAGAAAATCGGTTCAGCCGTTTCGGAGTCTATAGGTAACGGACACACACACACACACACACACGCACACACACACACACACACACACACACACAAAGTTCCATTTATAAATAAGTTTAGATAGATTTAGAAGATATCACATCGAAAAAAATCAAAATCACTACTTAATGCCTAATATTTCAACATTCTGAACTAAAAAAAATCAAATATGCTGTTTACTTGAAAGAAAACGACACAAACTAAAATCATTATTTTCCTTGCTTCGCTTCAAATAAACATGAGTTTGTTATATTGATATCATTTTAGTTGATGAAATTATTTAGAAGATATATTTAACATCCAGAAAATGAAAGTCATTACGTTATAATAACTTGAAGGTCTTTGTACCATCCTAAATGATAATCTGGTCCTGATGAAACTAGTAATAAAATAAAAAGTAAACAAAATCCCTGAAAAAATTCTCTCCACATTTGTGCTATTCGACTTCAAGGCTGAAAGACGCTAAATAATCTATATTTGCGTTTACAATTGCTTAAAGTGACTCTTTATTTCGGTTGTATACATTAGTTCTAGTCTACGGCTGTATCGTGTTGAATACACCGGTTCTCGTCTGATCACCGAAGCTAAGCAACATTGACCCTGGTCAGTACTTAAATGGGTGACCATATGGGAATACCAGGTGCTGTAAACGTAAGGACCAAGAATGGTCCACCGGTCTTCCAGGTTTGGAGGTTTGGAGGTTGGGTAAGGGCTTACAACCCTGGCCGTAAAAAACAGTTTGTTACAGCAACAAAATGTTGCTGCCCTATGCACCATCTGGGTGTGGTGGATAAATGATGATACACTAGTTCGAATTTCAGTCGAATTTGTTCAATTCACTTACGCCTTAATATCCTTGGGAAAGGTACTAATCCGTCTCTTCCCTCCAGTTGTGAGTTAAATAACAGGGCAGATTGGGTTCTAAAACCCTGGCTGGCAAACCCTGGCTGGCTGCTTACCGCAGAAAGCAATGGCAATCTATTGCGGGAAAATATTCCGCCTAGTCTGTCATGTTTCGTTCGAGACATGATCGTCCAAGCGTGTATCACGTATAGCACTTAACTAACTGACCACTTATTTAATTAATGAAATTTTGGGAAATTAATTTTTGTACCGGTTTATACGTATATCAGTTAAACGCGGAACTAATTGAAGAATTTAGATCATCAATTTTTTATTTTATTTTATTTTATTTTATTTCATTTTATTTTATTTTATTTTATTTTATTTATTTATTCATTTATTTTTTGCAAACAGTAAAGTTACCGAAAATCTGTTCTGAACTGTAAAATAAAAAATGCAATAAAATGCAATAAAACTAAGGCATCATTTAATTAGAAAAACTTTTAATTGCTTTTATGAATAAGATATATTATAAAAACTATTGTTTTAAGAAAAAAATTCTTGACGAATAATGATTTTTTACAAGAATTGTTTTTAAATTTTAATTAGAACTTTATTTGTCAAGTTTTAAATCTTTTAAGTTTCTGTATTAATTTATACTGGTTAGTGATATTGTTATTAAGTAAAAGCTATATTTACTAATCATAAATTTAAAAGCATATTGCAATTACTTGACCCTCAATATTTTAACAAGAATTTTTGTTTTTATTTTTAAATACTTCACGGTTTTCCTATTTGTACTTTTTTATGTCTTAATTCATAGGTTATGAATTGAGTAAGCTTATGGCGAATTCTTCGACAATAAAATACCCTTAGAAACTCCTTACTGTTGAATATTTGAGCTTAGCAACGTTAACAAAATATTATATTCAAAATCATAAATAAGGGGATACAAATGAAAAGATTTGAAATTGACAACGTTTTACATTTTACTGAGACAGTCGTTACAAGGAGAATATTTTTCTAAATTTTAAAGATGACAGTGTAGTTAAAAATTATATAAAAAGGTACACACATTATTTTCTTCAAGTACTTTTTTACAGATATATCCATCATAGAAAAAATTGCAAAACTTCTGTCTGTCAGTTAGGTTATTAACACCTTAAACAAAACTTCCAATTCCATGTTAAAAAATGCATTTCTGCGATATTTTAAAGTAAATGTAATATCTGTTTCAAATAAGATTACTTAAACTTTAAATCAGCTAATATCTCTCAGATAAATTTCAGAAAAGTTTATTTTATTTTTTTTTGTGCTGACAGATGGCTGAAAATAGCGTTAAAATCATCGATTTTTAGCAATTTCAAAAAGAAAATTTTTCTAATCAATTTAAATTAATTTTTTGTACAAATAGAAAAGTATTTTGCTTATTGAGAATATTAAACTTAATGTGTTAGTTGAAACTAAAGTTAAAATAAAAGATTCAAGAAAATTTTTTTCATTTTTTAAAAATTATTTTAAACCTAAGGTATCACGTTTCTGTAGATGTACTTATAATAAAGGGATTTATAGAAATGTTTTCACTATTAATGTTCACAGCATTTCACGTATGTCGTCATCATTATACACTAGAAATACCCGGTTTTTCTCATTGAACTTTCTTATGTTTCTTAATTTTTAAGTTATGAATTGAGTAAGCTTATGGCGAATTCTACAGCAATAAACTATCTGTAGAAATTTCCCTATCATTGAATATTTGAGCTTAGCAACTTTAACAAAATATTATATTAACAATCATAAATAAGGGGGTACAAATGAAAAGATTCGAAATTGACAACGTTTTACATTTCAATGAAACAGTCGTTACATACTTCTATCTTCTTTCTTTTTTTTTTCTCACTGAAACCAAGTAGCGTCTCTGTTATGTATTTTCAGTCTTCCCACTAGATTAAAACGGAATAGTTCATTATTTACGAGGTATTGGTAGGGCGTAACTGTCGCACTAACTAAGGGTAAGGGGAAAGCAGAGTTATAATAAGGTTATGTGAAGCTGACTGCAGAAAAGTTTTAGGCTTACCCGTAGGAAAATCATCAGTAGAGCAAAGATCAGGAAGGTTTCGGTATTCTTAAAACAACGGCGAGAAATGAATTTCACGATAACGTAAAGCTTTCCGGAGATTCTCGTGGGGAAAAGATTGTTAAATGGTCCCAGTGAACGACGTGGGACTCAAGCAGAAAGAAAACAGAACGACATTGAAAAAGTATAGTCAAAATCTCCTTCAGAATCTCGAGGAAAAAAAGCGTAGCGGTTTTCGCTTGTCTAAAAAATCAAAAAAGAAATGACTCTTAAAAAAAAGAGGCGCCTCTTTTTTTTTTAAGAGTCATTTCTTTTTTGTTTTTTTTAACGGTTTTCTCATCACCTTCTCAAAGACATTTTTTCTTTCATTATTTGAAAAAAAGAATTGTAAATATTTTTTAAAAGACAATTACTTCTATAATTTTGTTGTGCGATTTTGCCTTTGTTGGTTTTATAGTGGTAATAAAATGCTGAAGGCAGGATTATTGCTTATAATGCTGGAAAGAGCATTACTTGTTTATGGAATGTGCATGTTTGAATCACGTCGGGGTATAACAATTTATAGTGGGTTGCTTTTCTATTCTTTTCTGTTAGTAGTGGAGAGTCCGTTCTAGTGAAAAGTAGTTGTTTACTGTTGCAGGTTAACGGAATTTGGCCTCGTTGTAGATAGCCCACTATAAGTCATAAAATGATTCCAAATCAAGAAAGGCAATTTGAGTAGAAAAATAACATTTTTTATATACACATATCAATTAATATTTTTACAATTGAAGTAATACATGAAGTATAGGTTCAGCGGAGGTTAAAATGTTCCTGGCAATAAAGTGCCAAAAGAGAATTAATGCTTAAGAATTTGGGAGCGTGTAAGTAAGGAATGTCTTTGATGTATTCGCTCCTTAGGTCAGTAAGTAGTTTTTGAGGCAGGGAAGAAGGACAGAGGTAAGGGAGGCGAGCGTAGTAAGCCATTTGACTTTCGGTCAAGGGAGATACTAATTACTCTCTTCTCCTCGAGTCGGTCTGCCTGTCAAAGCTTTCTGTATCCGATTTTTATATCTTTATTTTGGATCAGAGTAGATCACTTGAGATTTCACACTTGTATTTGATTCTGGGCTTCCCATTGGCTGATAAATAAAATTCGCGTAGGCTCGCGAACTGGAAATTTAATATTTAATTAATTTTTAGTTTTCAACCGGAAAATCTGCGCGGAGCCGGCGGCGCAGCGACGACTTTTGGTCTTTTTCTTTTTGGTCGTGAAAGCGCAAACATCCAGTGCATCGCTTTTGCTCGGTATCACCACAGTTCCAATCCTGATAGGAATGACTGCAAAACACTTGCCCCTTCCCCAATTTATAGGCAGAAGCACACAAATGCATACTGGGATTTTTTTCTAGCCAATAAAATAGGCCGATTCTTGTTTTCATCTGATTCAGTCCCGTTTGTTTTATTTTACTTTGTTTTTTGGTTATTCATCCCTTTTCTCTCTCATTTTCGTATCATTATATTTATATATGTATATTTGATAAAATTAGTTTATGCAAATAAATTTTTATCTTATGGGTTTGTTACCTCTTTTTTAGACTCCCTTGTGAATATGTGGTATTATGGTATATGTAGGATTGTAAGATGACGAACTAGTCCTTGTGGTAAATGGAGAAATTGTTAAGAGTGATTGGGTCGAGAATGTGATTAGCTCGGTTTAGGATAGTTAAGGAAAGACTACCCTCTACCCATTCCTCTTTTTGGCCTTGTGTCACATTTTTTGTATTTTTGTACAAAAATATTCAGTCCTGGTCTGTCTTGTCTTAAAGTTAGAACGCTACGTTCACTTGCCCGAACTTGTGTCAATACCAATTCATACTTTTTACCATATTACTATTCAGTCAGTCAGTTAAGTGCCATACGTGATACACGCTTGGGCGATTATGTCCCGAAAGAGACATGACTGACTGGACAGAAGATTATCCTGCAGTAGGTTGCCATTGCTTTCTGCGGTAGACTAGTTGCCAGCTAAGGCTATAGAACCCAATCTCTTCTAGTATTTAACCCATAACTGGAGGGAAGAGATGGATTAATACCTTTCTCAAGCGTAATTCAAGGAACGAATTCAACTGGAATTTGAACTCGGCTCCCCGATTTCTCATCCCGAGCCGATATCCACTGCACCACAACGCACTTACCTTATTACTGTTAATTTGCCTTGCATATATTGTTGGTTTACTATATATTATTATTTTTTATTGCCCTGTTCTGTTTTTTTTTTGTTTTTGTTTTATTGCTCATTACAAACTTTGTCAATTCTGTTTGTTGGACAATATTGTTACTTTTTTCATTTGACAATGACTACTCACTCCACAGCCTTATTCATAATAATGTACACGGAATTAAATTTTTGTGCAAGCCTTTTTTATCAAATTTGTGCTGAGTTTTATTGTTTTGTATCTGTAACATAAATGTTTATTCCTTTATAATTTCATCGGGTAAACTCAAATTTTTTATTTATCTTATGCACTTTTTTAACATTTGTGACAAGAGAGGTGAGGCACTCTGCTCTATTCTCTCCAAAGAAAAAAATTCTTATACTTTCCATACAAAGGTAGTTATTTTAAATTAAATTTATTTTTATAAGCCTTATATTGTAATTAAACATTATAATTACAGAAAGTGTGCAAAGTTACAAAAGAACAGTTTTGTTACTGAAACGTTGATAAAGGTACAAAGAGAACATTATGATGAAATATTACTTCCATGTTCTGAAAGTCATCTTAGAAGGCTTCCATTCATTGATTTTGTGAACTGTTGCATTTCTACGTAAGAATCAAACTTCGTAGCATCCAATTGAAAACAATTATAGTCAAATGTTCAATTTTAATGACGAATTTGATCTTGTATATTCGTGTATAAAAATCATATTCTTGAATTATGGCTCCAGGTGTGCCTTCATAAAAACTGATGTCTGTCTGAGCTGTCACAGCGGTGAGAAAAAAAAACAGGGAAAGAGAAAGGTATGTATTGAAAGACAGTGATATTTTTGATAGTAAAAGAGCCAATGTAAAGAAAATGCACAAATATATAACAATAGAGAAGTCAATCAGTTGATCAATATTTAATAATGAGACAGTGCTTGCTTCTTAACATGCGGAAACAGCATTTTATATTATGAGGTAGAGATAAATTATAAAGAACTTGTCATGCGTAATGAAAAAAGTATCTATGAGTTTAGATGCAAAATTTTAATTGGATCTTCTAATAATAATAATAATAATAAAAATTGAATTTTCTACTGTATATAGAAAAGTTACAGCGTTGAATTTCTTTACATACGTGCACTTGAAATATTATGGTGCTGTAGAGGATGATCTCAGTAAGTCAATACGTTTCTTTAAGAAAAGGGTTCATTTATACTTATAAAAAGCGTTTGAAGTACAACACAAAGAACTTTTTGAACTGCTAGGTAAGCTTGTATTATTTAGGAAATGTATTAGAATAATCCATAATGTATATAATGGGAGAAAATCTCCTACATACAAATAAAACTGAATTCAGTAAATACACAAAAATAGAAAGGGGCGTAAGACTTGGACGTGTCTTCGTATCGGATTTATTAATTGAGGCAAATTCTGATAAAATTATAATTCCTACCAGGATTCATTGTTATCAGCCACAATCTTAACAAGATTTATCCATGTGTTCCATGTTGGTTAGACTAGTGATGATGTTGCCCTGTTTAAGGCAAGCAAAATACTTAGCTGGACTTAAGTCGGAATAAAAGAAAATTAAATTGTCTCCCAAGCTTAAAGCTCCTAAAATTAACTGGGATAGACTACATTCTTCGCAATAGCTATGCTAGTTTTGAAAACATCTATGGCATGAGCATGGTACACTGACGTACAAAGAAAAAAATAAAGGTGACGGTTTTTGCATTGGAATTGCAATTCTTCTCCATGGACGGTAGGGCAACAACAAACTGTGGGAAAAGAACTTGATCATTACCAAACCCTGTCACGATATTTGCAAGCGATGGGTGCAGGAAATGGAACAGATTCCCAGTAACTTTACTGAGTGACCTAAGAATGTGAAGGTTATACATCAGCTTATTTCAAGAAATAAACATGGGAAGAACATCTACACAAGCGTCATTCAACCAATCTTCAGAAACACCAACATACAAATTGACTATTCTGGGTTGGTTTCGTAATTCAAACACTTTTCACCTGAAGAAGGCCGGGGTGTACAACGGCCGAAATTGTTGTAGATGTGAAAATAAAGATGAGGACAACAGTCTGAACAATGTCAGTCAGTTCTTCCTCCTTAGTAATCCCTTGTGTCTTAGTAGCGTTACTGCCTTGCTTGGAGTGAAATCAATTAAAAAAATGTAATAAACTTGCCTAGCCTATCTCACGAGGCAACATATACCCCATCACGCACCTTATCTCTCAAACTTCAGCAATTATTTTGTCCCTCGTTAAGTAGCGTCTAAATGTTGTTCTTGTGACATAAAATTCTCGAAATAATTATAAACACGTTCCGAAAACAATAAAAACGTATGATGTCCAAGATATAAAAGTTAATACGTCTGTGTAAACTGGAAGAGAAAAAGGAAGAGAAAATATATAATACATATAGTTAGATACAATTTCAACATTTTTTTTTTTAACAACATATAAAGAATGTAAATTATTTTTAGTAAGTTGTTTGCGGAAACGTATGGGGAATCATATACTGAGTGTATTCTAAATATAGACATCTATTTATAAAAATACATTTTTTGTCCAGGAAGTATTGAACAAGTTTGAATATCTTGAGAACATGTTGCGTGTGCTTAATGTAACTTCGCAATCAACCAGATAGGGTGTTCCTGCGCATGAGCAGATTATTCCATGGGTTTACTCAATAGAAAGGGATACGCTACCGACTGAGCTTGTGTACTGTGTTACCGTCACATTCACAATGACTGACCGCACAGATGAGCTATGACTTGTGTAGTTTTTACTTGGGTACGTCAAAGTCCTACAATACGAATATGGCCTTCATGCGACTAGTTGAATTTCCCAAAGTTGTAATCGCTGTTTAAATGGATGGAGAGAAAAATCAAAGTCGAGATAAAGGATTAATTAACGCGATAAAGCAGTTCATGGCTATCCCAAAATACAGTGGGAAAAGATAATTCCGGCAAGACTCCTAATGGTCTCAGTAGGTGGAAGGGAGTAGTGAGGAGGGAATCTCCATCTCCTCATTCTCCCCAGAAGGATGTTCAGGAGAAATGGCAGGCGAAGAAGCAGCAGCTAAAGTCACCAGTATCTCCGAAGAAGCAGCAACAGTAGAAACATTGAAAAGCAGTACCAAAGTAGCAAAGTAGCAAAGTAGCAACTACGTCTGGAAAAGCAGCAGCAGTAGCAGTAGCAGAAGCAGCAACTACAATCGGAACAGCAACATTAGAGTTAGCAACATCAGCACGAACAACAGGAGTAGCCGCAGCCACAATCAGAATAACAACTAGAACAGAAGGTTTATGTATAACTGCTGGTAGAAGAGATGCCTCCACCTAGACTTCCCTCATTGAAAATGTGAATGAGACGAAGAAGATGTGCAAGAAAAAATCACCAGGAAGGAGACGAATTATGGTTGATGCAGAGCGGAGAGGTCCATAGATCAAACCAAGAACCAACCTGCTCCTGTTTCGCCTGCGGCTACATGTGAGCCTACCAGGGCTCCGCCATCTCCCTTCGTCAACCCATCCAAAAACGAAGGACTTTTTCAAAAGGGGAACTATTTTGAAAATAGACCGTCAATCTTTCTCGGGAGACCTTTCGTCCCAGAGGAAGGCTCTGTTGAGGTCGTTTTTCAAGATTATCTCTATTGACGGGAAGTCAACGCAGAACCCCATACATTTTTCCAATGTTCCCTGGGCTATTACATTGATATGTAAATCAGGAGACAGACTGAAAGTTTGGAATTTTGTATCTGCCACCAAGGCAACTTTTCCTGAGTTCAGAATGGTTAAGCATGAGTCTCTTGAGCTAAAAACTTGCTAAAATTTGCTTTCGGATAGCCCTGGTTCTTCTTCACTTTTCCTTATATAGGGCAATAAAGCTTACATTCCCGACAGATGTCGGCAGTATTGGCGGATTACGCCCGTAATGGGCTCTGGCTATCAAGTTCGCTTGTCTGAACGTAAGCAATCTGGGTAAGGCTGGCCACCTGCTTCAGTAACTTTTATCATTCGGTGTGGATGTGGCTGAGATCCAGGAGATTAAATGTTTGCGACATCGATCCTCGTGTGCTGTCTAGTGACTTTGTTGTCTGTTCAGTATACGGCAAGCCAAAGATGTTTCCTTACTGGTGAAGCATGCCCTGTCTGAAAGGATGAAGCTTGTCTATGCTGATGCGGGAGGGGGCATTCGAACGTGGCTGACAAGTGTTTTGTTTCGGATCGTTGTTGTTTATGCGCCCAACGACCAGACAGAGCGTTAGCTCTTTCTTCCGTCAGTTGGGGTTGTTCCTTGTGGATCTGGTACGCCTTAATGGGGGATTGGACGGTCATCCTGGACCTCAAGCTATGCAGCAGGTTGGGAGCTAGAGGGAGGCGACGTAGCCTAGTTGACCTTATCGATGAGTTTAGTCTCGTCGATAGATACCGGATTGATCACCCTGAGCGGGAGATGTGGACGCGAGCTCTTAATTGGCTGTCTACCGAGGTAGTCAGCTATCTGGGTAGAATGTTAGGGAAGGGACGATCTAGATCTGCTAGGTTGCCCCACGTTTCACTGGTTACGCTATTCGGACCATAAACTCCTTTGCGTACGGATGGTGTTAGACGCTAGTCCTAGAATTGTTGGACACTAGAATGTCAATGTATCATTGCTAAAGACTTCCGCTTACAGTTAACTAATTTAATGAAGCACGAGTAAGTGAGGGTGGTTATTGGGAAGTAGTGGGAGAACCTTATTGATAAGAGTAGGTCTTTCACTAATGGATTTAGCCAACGACTCTCCCTCGATAAGGCTAATAAGGTCTAGCTTGAGTAAAGGCTGGAGGGATCCCCTAAAGATCCCCTCAAGTTTACTGATGTTTAGCTAAACAGACATTGGAGCGGTCAGTTAGCGAGCGCTATCGGGTTCAGATAGTTAGACATAGGTTTTTTTTAATCGTATCACCCCGCGCAACGCGAGAATGCCACTGATGTGCAGGGGGCTACGTAGGAGTGAAAAGATTGGAAAAGAGAAAGCCGGAAACCACATCCTAAACAGGGAAGAAGGGATGAGCCTCTTAACCTGTTCAATAGACGTGGGTGGAGTGTGAACGCGGCGATAGATAGATCTATCTACTCCAATTGAAAATGAATTAAGGTTCCGATTAAAACATTCAGCATGTCAACACTGCCCTCGAACAACGACATGTGCGAAGAGTTTCGGCAGAAATTCTAGAGTTATTTTACCAAGGAGCTTTGACGAAGAGTTTCGCAGCAATTTAGCCGACTTTTCTCGACACTCCTCAACTGAAGCGACTGGCTGGAACGGTGTGATCACAGAGGGTGAAGTTCACGAACACTGAAGAGGGTTGGTAGTGGTAAGTCTCCGGGACTTGATGGTCTACCTAACGAATTGTACTTGATGATTCCGCACATTTTCGTTTCAATTTTGACAGTGGTGATTACTAATTGGTTCAGGCATAGGTCCGTCCTCATTCGGATCTTCAGGGGTGTGATCTCGCTGTTGAAAAAAAGACAAGCAGTCCCATAACTCTGGTAAATATAGAGATAAAGATTCTGGAAAAGATCCCGACGGAGCGTTTGCAATCAGTCATCAAGATTATATTTGGACCGGAAGAGATTTATGTTGTGGGGTGGGGGGCGAATCCTTCATCTGACCCGCACTATCTTAGAGGGTGTAGAAAGCAACGCTGAAGCTGCGCTGATCAATTTGAATCAGTCCAAGACGATCAGCAGGGTCGACCAGCGATACATGGCGGCTCCCCTGCAGGCTGCCCGATTTCAAAACGACTTCTGCAAGTGGATCAGCCTACTGGATCTTTTTCCTAGTGTTGTCGTACAGGTGAACGGAAAGAGGTCAAACGCTTTTGTGCTGTGATGGTCCCTTTGGCAACGTTATCCGCTGCCGCCCCTACTTTACACTTTCACGTTGGAGCCTCTCTTGCGCCTGCTAAGGGACAGGGCATGCAGTCCAGTTCTACGCGAATTTGCTGTCCCTGGTGGATCTCGAGCCAGGGTTTTGGAGTGGAACAAATTGTATTTCGTACGCAGCTAAACGTATCAAGAATGGTAGTGTGGATTACGCGAATGGAGGGAGTCATACGAAACGAACGCTATTCTCATTGGGAGCTGATTGGATTCTTTAAGTATCAGCTCAGGATGAAAATCAGAACTGATATAAAGCGTTTGCCATCTGACGATTTCAGTGAAAGGTGGGTAAAAGTTGCGAGCTTAGTTCGCTTGAAACAGGCTTGACTTGATTTCTTTTATCAGATTCTGTCGGACTTCATCCCTAGTTAAGCTAGAATTTTTGCTTCACATAGTTAATATTAATGATTTTCGTTCCCGGTGTTATCTTTTATTATGGTTCTTGTCAAGATTCTCAATCTCCCCAGATTGTTTTTTTATCGCCTTTTTATCTTGACTGGATTAGCCTTTGATATTAAACCACTCAGTAATTTATTTTGCCCTTCCCTCGCATCTAGCTAATTATCTTCTTGATTCTAGTTACTGGCAGAATATAGCGGCCGCTCTTATTTTTGTGTGGCGTGGATGGATTTTACTAACATAATTTTTTTAATGTTTTGTTTATTATATTTTCGTTGTTGGGTTCATCTTGGAAAATGAATAAAAATAGTGTTGTACAAATTCAAATATGTTCATGGTTCCTTGTGAATATATAGTATTTTGGTAAATGTCAGACTGAGTTAGAAGGATGTGTTATTCTTGCGATTGAGTTAGTTGTTAGTTGGGTCATGGATCCGTTTAGTTAGGTGTACAATAGACACTGAGATCAAACTTTTCCCCCACTTCTCTTCGTCCTTGTGCCACAAAATGTAGTGAAATACATATTAAATGAAGAACTTCTATGTCACAAACTAGAAGATATCACAACAATACGCCTGTAAGATTTCTAACATTGGATGAGCTGGACTTTATGGAGACATGGTTTCGTTGTTTAGCTCCCCATGCACGGGCCAATAAATTAAAAGATTGCAAAGGAGGGGAGAATGAGATTAAAATTCTCTTGGCTTTGGGTAGAATGGAAGGCCGCCGGAAAGATCCCAGAGAATTGGAGGATTTTATCTTTTTCACAAATTGCGGACATTCTTCTTCTTCTTCTTCTTCTTGTCCCTTCAGGACGTAAGCGATCATGGCCTTCCACGTTTCCCTATCCCTGGTGGCTCTGAGCACGCCTTCTCCTTTTACACCATGCAATCCTGAGAGCCAAACGAAACAAGAACATAGTGTGTACATAAGCAAAGAGAAGCTCCTAGATTCTTTAAGTTAAAAAAAAACAAAAAAAAAACTTATCTCTGGAGAACTGAACATCAATAATGAAGATAAGCTGATACTGTTGAGATTAATTGAATGTATGTATGATTTTTCGTACAAACACAAAACTTTGGAAGGGCAAAAACTAATTAAAATGTCCTTGGATGCATTTACAGATTCTTTTGCAATAATTAGAATTCGTTGAAAATTTCGATATATACATAGTTCGATGAATAAATAGTGGCCATGTTTTTAAATTTCGCACATGCGCATTGCTTGTTTCTGATTTTTGTCGACTGCACAGAATAAGAGCACCATGACGCAATTTTTTCTTCGTCAGAAATTTGAAAAACTGCATGGCATACTGCTTGGCAGTTGTGTCGCAAATTCTAATACAAACATTTCGGAATATTTGGGTATCAATTTGAGGACAGTGCAGAGTATTTGAGTTTTGAGTTTTGTTTCATGGCATATCAACCTCTGTAGGTTATTTCATGCCAAAAAAGTGGGGTTTTAATGTTCGGTTAGAGTGAGAAGTTTGATTTAGTCAGATTTTAATGAAATTTTTTAATTCTTTTTTATTTTAGAAAACAGAAAAGATCTTCTAGTTTTGTATTCAAAAATGTTTTGCTGAGAATTTTTTTTATAATCATATCGCCCCAAGCAAGTCATTTTACCGCCACTGTTTCGCAGGGGGTTTCCATAGGAGGAAAGTTATGAGAAAGAGTGACAGGTTATAGGGGGTGTTAGAAAGTGGGTAAGATAAGGATGAGAATACTGATGAGAGTAGAGTAGACGGAGAAAGGAGCATGAGAGAGAGAGAGAGAGAGAGAGAGAGAGAGGTTAGTGAGACTTTATATTTAAATTCTTAGAGATTGTAGCTGTCGGGGAAGCAAGTAAATTGCGCGAAAAGAAGCTGATGGAGTAGAATTTGCGTTTACAATTTATCAGTTTCACAGTAAAAGAGTGGGACCTAGTTGCTCATCTTGTGGCTCGAGGAAATTCTTATATAGGGGGTACCAGTGAGCTAAGTTTATCAGAGCAGAAGCTGTGAGAGTATTTGTAGAAGAGATACTGAGAAGCCACATTGCGCCGGTGAGAAAGTGACTGTAGCTGAGCTGCCAAGTCGTGATCGATCATATTACAGATTCTCCGCTGGATTTTGTCAAGGACACCTAGGTGAGTAGCAGGAGCACTCAACCAGATATGGCAGCAATATTCAATGCACAAGTGGATAGTAAATTTATATATGTGCAGGATTGTTTCAAACAGGAAAAACTTTCTTAGCAGCGGATTTAGCAATGGATTCTATGTATTCATTTCACTTGAGGTCTGTTGTGAGAATTAACACGAAGAATCGCAGTGTTTCCCTTAAAAAATGTTATGGTAATAATTTTTTCTTCAAAAATGTATTCTTGGTAATATTTTTCCTTAAAAATGTATAATTTTCTATAAATGCCTATTTTTATGTATATATTTCTATAAAAAAAAGTGTATTTTTATACTTTCATAGTGTTTTGACCCCAGTTTGGGTGGGGGGTTTAACTATTTACCCATAGCTGGGATCTTAACAGGTGCTACCACTCCGGATCAGAGTTGACCTGGAAATAATAACAATTTATAGGTGGTTCCATCCTCATTACAACCTCCCAATCAGATCCCTTGCTGCCGGATGCAGTTTACCGTCATGCCCAGGACTGGAGAGTGCAGAGGAATCGGATAAAAGTGGATGATATATTAAGTTAACATAATGGTGTTTAAAGTGCCAAACAAACAGAAGAACCTAGTTACGGATGTCAAACAATTTCTGTGACCACATCACCCCTTACAATTGGCCACCTAACTCCCCAAACTGCAACCCCTTGATTATTATCCATGGGGTATAGTTGGGCGAGAGACCAATAAAACTTATTTTAACATCAAAGGTGAACTGAAGGCTAGGATTATGGCAATATTCACTTACTTAAATAAGAAGACCGCCCAGAAGGGTTGCAGGAGATTCCGAGGCCGTGGTTGAAGTCAATTTTATTGAATAAATTTGCTTAGATTTCCCGATATTTTTGCAAATATATCTGTTAAAATGAGTTGTCAGTGTTATTTACATTTTGCATAATTTAGACGACAATTTATTCATCATACTCTGTACAAGAGTAATGCTGAAGCATACTTCATATCGAATTACCTTGTGCGATACATATAAAAAACTTGAACGGAACAAGAAAGAATGCCCAGCTTTAGGACAAGCATATTGGGATTGCAGAAAGAAAAACAGTCAGTGCGCAGACATAAAAGGAAAATAGTAAGGGTAGAAAATGTAAACCCTCTTCAAGAAAATACAGCTGTATTTACGATATATATATATATTTTAATCATATGACCCCAAGCAAGGGGATAACGCCACTGATGCGCAGGGGGCTAAGTAAGAGTAAAAAGATTGGAAAAGAGAAAGCCGGAAACCACATCCTAACCAGGAAACAAGTGTTGAGCCTCTTCACCTTTTCAATAGAGGTGGGTGGAGTATGAACCGGGCGATAGTTTAGTCTATCTACTCCAATTGAAAAAAAAAAACAAAAAAAAGAGGAAAAACGAAAAGAGTGAAAAGATTGGAAAAGAGAAAACCGGAAACCGCATCCTAAACAGGGAACAAGGGATGAGCGTCTTCACCTGTTCGATAGACATGGGTATATATATATATATATATATATATATATATATATATGTGTGTGTGTGTGTGTGTGTGTGTGTGTGTGTATATATATATATATATATGTAAAAATGCGTGCATGAAAAGTAATATGCTTAAGATTATATTAACCCTGGAAAAGTAAAGGACAAGTTATTAAACCTGGAAAAGTAAAGGACAAGATATTCTAGTGAAGTGAAAAAATAAGAAATTTCTTATTTAAAATATTGCATTCAAATTTTATTTTTAGCTGCAATATTTTAAGGAAGAAATTTCTTATTTTTCACTTTTCCAGGTTTTATAACTTGTTCTTTACTTTTCAAGGTTTAATAACTGCCGCGGTTGAATGATAAAGAGAAATTTGTCTGAGAAAAAATTAAATTGAATGGAATACATTTTCCTATGCAGATAAATATTAGAAGTGATGTCTCACTAATTCCAATAAATTTCTGGGAACGAATGGGTAAATCCAAATTAAAGAAATGTTGTTTTTTAAGTCAAGACAGTTCAATAGTTCTTTCATCAAAACGTTGTTTTAAAGAAAATTTTGAGACCGATACATACTTTGAAATTATTCCCTTCACGGTAGTGAAATGTGAAAAAAGTCAAGGACTCGTGAGAATAGATGTCTTGAAAGTTGATAAAAGCAAATTAATTAACAGTGTTATATTGGAAAATAATGGCACAGGGATGTCTAAAAAGCAAACATTCAATTAAAAGTAAATGGTCACTTTTCTTACATTGAGTCTACAGACTGCCCATGATACATTTAATAGTTGCTAATCTAAAGACATTAATGGGTCAAGGAATTTTAAAGTATGTTACCCTTCTCTCTCTGGATAGTAGTAATTGGCTCTCACCCATTGTTGTTTGATGAAAACCAGATGGAGATTATGGATATATGGGAATTACAAAATTGGAATAAACCACAAAATATGGTTCGATTTGGCCGCTATTCTTAATATTGAAACTGCTCTTCTCGAGTTGTCGGGAACTAAATAATTTGTTAAAATAGACCTTAACTCTAACTATAACCAAATACAAATTGATGATAAATGTAAAAATCTAACTACGATTAACTCTCCAGTAGTCTTACAAAGATAGAAGTGTATGCTTAATGGTGCAAAAAAAAAAAAAAAAAAAAAAAAAAACGAAAACAAATGATATTTCTAAAGAGATGTGAAAATGTAATAATTAATGATTAATAATTAACGATTAATAATTAAGGATTAACTCTCCAGTAGTCTTACAAAGATGGAAGTGTATGTTTAATGGTACAAAAACAGCAAGTGATATTTTCTAAAGAGAAGTTAAAATGTAATAATTAAGGATGTTAAGAATATGATCATTTATCAAGACGATATAGTTACTGATTCTACTAGTGGCAGAGATCTAAAACAAAAAAAAACAAAACAAAAAAAAACAAAAAAACAAACAAACAAAAAAAACAAAAAAAACAAAAAAAAAACAACAAAAAAAAAAAGAACACGTATTGTTTTGAACAAAATGCTGGATGCCCATAAACAATGTTAAATTGTAATACAATAACATATTTGGGATACCGGATTTCCAACGGTGGAATTTTACTAGACGCAAATTTGATAAAGAAAATAGCAGAGATGTCTACACCTACAAATAAAAGAGAATTGGAATTTTTTAGGGTTAGCCAAATTAACAGCAGATATTTGCCGAGGTAAAGTGAATTGATAGAAACCTTTACGGAATAAAGTGAATTGATAGAAACCTTTACGGAATAAAGTGAATTGATAGAAACCTTTACGGAATAAAGTGAATTGATAGAAACCTTTACGGAATAAAGAAAAAAGTTCAACAAATGGACTTAATGACAGATTATATCATTAAAAAATGTAAAGAACTCATAAAAAACCCTGAAAATTTTCTACAAGTTATATACATAACACACACACACACACACACACACACATATGTATATATATGTATATATATATATATATATTCATTGAATATGACAGATAAGTAAGATCTCATCAGCTTTATAAAAATTATCTTATTAGTTTTATAAAAATTTATATATCGTCATACCTACCCCATATATATATATATATATATATATATATATATATATATATATATATATTCGTTGAATTTGGCAGACAATGAAGATCTTATCACTTTTATAATTATAAACAAGATTAATTTACCGTGTGACGCGTCATTTAACAATACCTTTCATTCAAGCGTTCACAATCGCGTTAATCTTACAATAAAGAAACTTAGTCTACCAACCTCATAATTACGAATAACAACACTCCTATAACATTGAAAATAAAAATTTCGAATGAAGTATATGACTTTAGTTGCTCAGTACAAAACTGAATCTCTTGTCATAAAATGATAATTTACATTGGACGTACAACAATAACCCTCTCCCAGAGGATGTCAAACTACTTAACTGATATGAGTACCATGAAAATCATTTTGATATCCACAAACAGCTGCCTGTCCCCATTAGAAAAATTATGCTTGATAACCCAATTATTCTAAAGAAATCTGTCTGCCAATGACAAATAAAAATTATCGAGGTCTTTTATATAAAACCCTACAAGCCAAGCAAAATCAATTTCATTTTATTTAAAAATAGTTTGATTGTGTTAGTGGTTTTTAAGAAGACATCCCAACATAAAATCATGGCTGCATCCTCTGGGGTAGCGTAAGGTTACTAATACGTCTACACAATTCCAACTTAGAACGCAATCATTGAAAAACGAACCCCTTTAAAATGTCTAATGAATTGCTCGAATGGGACAATAATAAAGGAACATTTTTCCCAGTAGCCATTACACATGACGTCACGCTCGACCATTTTAAGCGTTCGAACATTTTCAGCACTCCAAATAAGATAAGATAAGATTTTCCTTGCCAGTTACATCAAATAAAAATATGTATAAAAAAGGTTGCTGCCCAAATATATAGTATTCACACACACACACACACACACACACACACACACACACACACACACACACACATATATATATATATATATATATATATATTTCGCCCGGTTCATACTCCACCCATGTCTATTGAACAGGTGTAGAGGCTCATCCCTTGTTCCCTGTTTAGGATGTGGTTTCCGGTTTTCTCTTTTCCAATCTATTCACTCTTACGTAGCCCCCTGCACGCCAGTGGCCTTGCCGCCTTACTTGTGGTGATGTGATTAAAAAAAAAAATATATTTAGTGTCTAATTTATCCACAGCAGATAATTATCTAAACATATATTGTTAAATTTAACAGACAATGAATCTGTTATGTTTAATCATGAGCCGTTCTAAACATCGTATTTAGGCCTTACTTTCTGGTGAAAATAAAGACAAAAATTGTCTAAAATTTGGATATTTTTTATTACGCTAGTTTTAAGCTTTCGGCTCATATGAGCCATCTTCAGAGTGATTATAGGGACGTTAAGAAAAAGATATCCACCATCAAAGATGATTTTCTCTTGCGTTGACATAAAACATTACTATGCGACGATAACAGTCACTAAATAGCAGACGTAGGTCGTAAATTAGTAATGCGGTTCTACGACGTCACACCAAGTGAGAGACCGAAATGTTAACAGCAGAACTATATGTCTAAATGGAATGTAATGTGTTGTGACAAGTTTGAAATGTGATTTTATTGAGTGTGCGTTGCTTTGATTTTATGTAGATGGCCTCCAATATTAGTTGAAATCGTTACACTCGCTTACGCGCATATACGCTTGGGAAATGTATTAATACGTCGCTTCTCCCCCTACCTACGAGTTAAATAGCAGGACAAATTGGATTCTGTACCATTTCCCAAGAATATTTGCGTATAAGTGAATGTAACAAATTCAACTGAAATTCGAACTCGGCTCTCCAAATTTTCGTTCCGAGCCGATATCCGCTGCCCCACAACGCACATCTCTCTCTCACTCTTTCTCTCTTCCGCTCTCTCTCACTCTCTCTCTTCCCGCTATCTCTCTTAATATATATATATATATATATATATATATATATATAAGAAAAATTAAGGCAGACACGTTATTTCATGGTGAATCGGAAGTATAGGCCTATTTCAGGCTAACCATCATCAGCTTCTGTCTTTATTTTACAAAAGATTTTACACGATTCGTGTAAAATCCTTTGTAAATAAAGACGGAAGTTTTACTTCCGATTCACCATGAAATAACGTGTCTGCCTTAATTTTTCTTATATTTGTTCTATATGTATTTATATGCATGTGTATTTAGAGCTATCTTAGAGAGTTATCCTACCACTATATGTACAGGATACTCCTTTGGATTCTTCTATACCCACAGTGCATGCTGATATATATATATATATATATATATATATATATATATATATATATATATATATATGACAGGGTTTGGCATGCTGAACTTCTGCACAAGCTCCAGGGCTATGGTATTAGTGGATGACTGTTTGATTTAAAACAATCGTTCCTATCAAATCGTTAAATGGACGCCTTTTTGAACAAACAACCTTCCAGATCTTCGCACATTCACGAGGCTCTGTCGAAATTTCGACACTGTTTCTGATCATCATCAAGAATCTTGCTGACATCATAAATTCTCAAGTAGGCATATATGAAGATGACACCACAATTTATTCCTGTCTCAATCGAAAATCTGTCAAGGCTATCAAAATACACCTGGCTGCTTCTCTTGAAACGAACCTCTAACTTGGACAGGAAATGACTTTTTTATGTCTCCAAATCAAAACTGCTTTCTTTTAACCACCATAGAGAAACTTTCTAGCCCGCCACCAGCATGTCTGATGCTAGTCTCCCAGAGAACAGCACCAGCGCCTCCTTGGCCTCACTTTTTCAACTGACCTGAAGTGGAATAACTACACTGAATCTATAGCTGCCTGCATCTAGTGTTAGGAAAGTTGGGTTACTGTGTCGGGCAAGAAGGTTTTTCTCGTCAGAAACCATCTTTCACATTTATAAACCTACTATTCGCCCGTGCATTGATTACTGTTACCATATCTGGTCTAGTGCTTCTACTATTCATCTCCAGGCTCCACTCAAATTCCAAAGTACATGAAATGTAATCGATCCTGACTTGGCGTCTCAACTTCATTCACTTTCTCACCGACGTGACGTGACTTCCCTCTGTCTTTTCTACAAATATCTTTATAGCAACTACACTGATGGGTTTTCCCCCTGGTACTCCGATCACATAAATTTAAGCGTGCTACTAGATTGGCTTATAGGTCCCACTCTTGTATCCTTGAAATAATTAAATGTAATTATCTCTTCGATTCCATCCTTTTCTTGGACTTTCCGCCAGTGGAGCACCTCTCCTGATAACTACAATCTTCCAAAAATTAAATGCAACGTCAAATGCCATCTTGAATCCCGTTTATCGTTTAATTTTTATCCTCTCTTCGATACCCTCTGTATTTGATTTTTCTCTCGCTGTAACCCGAGGTACATTAGTGGCGGCCCAGTCTAGCCTGGGGTGAAACGATTTATTTTAGTGGATACACGTGGATGAGTAGACGCCCTGTCTTTTTTCTTTTCTTTTGTAACATTGTGCGTTCCTCTTTATAGAGGAAACCATCATCTAATCCACGACGCATCCGCTTCCGTGCATTTACAGTTGAACATACGATAAATAGACAAAATAATATTAACATTAGACAAATACTAGTTGATAACGACTGTATTTACTAATCATAACTGGAAAAACTCACTACAATTCAACGACCCCCCAATATTTTAACAAGAATTTTAAATTTTATTATATGTGTGTATAAATGTGCCGGGTTTTGTAAATATGGGCGCCTACACACATCCACACACTGCTTTCTGATAGTGATCCGAAAATAGTGGTAATCATAGTAAAGTTAAAATTTATTAGAAATTTTCTAACATTTTATCAAAAAACGTCTTTGTAAGTTATACTACAAAGCCAAAATATTTAAAATTCAACAAAATATTAAATTGCTTGGAATATTTTCTTAGATTTTTAGGATTGCTAACAAATTTAAATATATATAAAGACATTTAAAATATATAAAGTTAAAATATATAAAGACGTTTACGTAATATTTGTCAAGTAATTATTACAGTTATGTCCCCACTTAGAAAAATTCTCAATCAGAAGTCGATCCATAAAGTTGTCAACACCTCATAAATACACACCACTCTGTTTTTTTGTTTTTTTTTAATTTTAAGCTAAAAATAAGTAATATTCATTTTTAGTTAGATTAATTAAATTAGTTAGATTAATTAATTAGTTAATTTTCTTCAATTAAAGTTCTTTCAAAAAATCTTTTAAAATCTTTTAATAAAAAGAATTATGTGTCAATATGAACAATTTTAGCGTTTTTACTGACAATAAAAAAACTCATTCCAAGCAATTTAAATTCAGTTTTAAATACAGTAAAGTATTTGCTTATTGGAAATACTAATATTAAATTTATGAACTTGAAATTAAAATTAAAATAAAAGCTACTGGAAAAATATTGTATTTATTTTAAGAAATGCATTTTAAACTTAAGTTATCTCCTTTATTTGGATGTATTGTAGCTAGATATATCTATCGATAACGTTAAATAAAATGTTTGTTTTTGTTTTTCAAATATGTTTTGCACCTGTGATATTCGGTCAATTTGTCATTCCAAGTAGCAACGTGCACGCCATTCAAATTGTTTTCAACTAGGCGGGTTTTTTCATAAACAAACTATGTTCACAATGAAATGATGACGTCAGAGTCAAACAGTAGGTTATTTAACATTTTACATCCATAAAAATGTAGGCACTGACGTAAATATAACAGCAGTTCTCTGTTTCCTACCTTAAATTTAATAATGTTTTCTGAGACAGTAACAAACAACAAAGCATTATTTAGAGAACAAACACTTCACAGAGACTGTAATTGTTAGAATCAGTGAACCATGTTAGAATTCTGTTTGTCGTTGGTAGAATAACTTTCACCACGATGACTTTAAGAATATTGCTGCTACATCTGATCTGGCACTTCTGCTATATATCTAAAGATTCTTGATTATATATATATATATATATATATATATATATATATATATATATATATATATATAAGTAAGTAGCTAACCTAGAGCCAACGGACCTACCAAGGTTTCACCAAATGGAGCGTCAGGGCAAATTGGCTGACGATCCATTAGGTGAAACCTAGGTAGGTCCGTTGGCTCTAGGTTAACTACTTACCTATTTATTTGCTCTGCTATTGTATTGAGCGTTTTACGTGTTAGGTTCCTCGTCACGGTTTTTTTTTCTTTCAACTAGTACTTTGACTAATGTCCAAGTGCTTAGTTCGTTTCTTTTTTTGTTTCCATTTTTTTCCCTCCGCGTTTATACTCGGTGGGTTTTTCGAAACGTGTTTAAAGATAAATTTACAGTTATATATATATATATATATGTGTGTGTGTGTGTGTGTGTGTGTGTGTGTGTGTGTGTGTAAAAGAAGAAAAAGCAAATGACTCTAAATAGTGAAGTCAGTAAGTTAAGTATCATACGTGATACACGCTTTGGGCGATCATGTCTCGAAAGAGACATAACTGACTAGACACTAGGTTGGCATTACTTTCTGTGGTATACTGGTTACCAGCCAAGGCTATAAAACCCAATCGATCCTGTTATTTAACCCATAACTGGAGGGAAAAGACGGATTAATACCTTTCTCAAAAGTATTTGTGCGTAAGGGAATGCAAGGAATTCAACTGGAATTCGAACTCGGCTCCCCGATTTGTTGTTCCGAGTCGATATCCACTGCACCACAAAGAGGGAAGACATTGCAATAATGCATTCACGAACTGACATGTGACTTAAATAACTCTGCTAAGCTAAGTGACAAACTTCTACACATTAATTCTTTTAACGTTCTATCCTTATTTTGATATCGAGCACTTTGTGACAAAAATCTTCTTGCCTAAAATACCTTTCTACCAGTAAACTACTGAAAAACAAAACCCAGTAATTTTGGTACTACTAAGCATCACTAGTATTTAACACCACACACACACACACACACACACACACACACACACACACACACACACACACACACACACACACACACACAAAATGAAGAAAGAATGGCTGGACCCTGTTATTAGCTGGAAACTAATATGTTCAGGGCGTATTCCGAGGAATTTTCGTGATGGGTGCTGTCTGTGTCTGCTAGAAAAATTATAATATTAAAGTACCCTTACCAGCACCTACTTCTGAATTTTAGAAAGGAATTCATTAGTAAGTGCCGTCAAAAATTGAGTTTTGTGAACACTTACATTTTAAATTCTAATTTTTAGTTTTTAGGATATTAAATATAAGTTTAATGGTTTTTGATAAATCAATTTAACTTTAAATAGTATTTTAACCCCTTTACCTTCCTCTCCCAGTTTCCTTTGATTGTCTACCTTTATAAAATATGGATTCTTTTACTAACTTAACCCCCGATTTCCTCTGCTAGTATATATATCTTTTTCACTTCATAATTTTTATAAATTTTATATATAAAAAATTTAAAAAAAAATAATTTTTAGAAATAATTTTTAATTTATAATTTTTTAAAATCTTTATCTTATTTTTATTTAGTTTATCTATACCTAGAGGTATCTTTAATTAGATTTGCATAATTAACTTTATTTAAATCTTATATCTAATTTTTTCCCTTAATTATGCTTTTTCTAAAAGTCTCTTTTTTCTAATAATCTAACCCATTTAAAGTTAGTTTTGTTTGACACGTATCGAGCGTCTCTAATATAAAAATTTTTCTTTTTTCTTTTTTTCTTTCTTTTCTTTCCTTTTCTTTATTTTTCTTACTTCCTTTCTCTTGCTGTTTTGTTTAACCCAATTCTCAATTTAACACCACACCCTATTCCTTTAACCCTTTCCTTTGTAAAGCTAGACGAAACCAAATTTTCCATTTCTTCACTTACAACTCTATCTAAAAGTTTAAATCTAAGAATAGACATGATTTGCTTCCGGAATTTTTTGTGACGTAAATTTTTTGTGACGTAAATTTCTCAAATCTTAACCGTTATTTCGTTTTTATTTTTTATTTCTCTTTTTTATTTTTTATTTTTATTCTTATTTTTATTCTCATTTTGAAATATGTACCATTGCTGAGGAGACATGAAATCTCTCTGAGGCATTTCAGGTTGAAATGTTCATTCAACATTTTTGAATATTGAAAATTTATATATATAAATATATAAATTTTCAATATTCAAAAATGTTGAATATATATAGTCATTCGCAGACAGATCTGCTTCGCTGTATCATAGCTTATCAGTACGGTTAGACATCCGATTGCTTTTAACCCGACCGAACTGACATCAGTCGGCGTTTCTGCCACAGGGCTATGGGCGCTCGATAGAGGAAGGTAGACTTTTAGCGTGTTATATACCATGTAAACATACGCCAGTAACTGAAAGTGTTCTAATCCACCACTGAATGAATGATACGTGGATGCTAGAGAAGCTACTGTTTTTCTAAAGTCTACCATTCTTCCAGAGTACTCAATCAGAGTGTGAGAGCGTATATATATATATATATATATATATATATATATATATATATATATATATAACAGTGTGTTCTATTAGACAGTTTTTCTCGTTCGAATCTATCTTGCACATATATAAAGTTGACCATTCGTTCATGTTGTAAATATTGCTGTCACTTGTGGTCGTGTGCTTCTGTTGTGTATATAGAGATTCTTGATACAATCCAAAGAAGAATCTGCAATTATATCGATCCTAACGTGTTATCTCGGCAATATATATATATATATATATATATATATATATATGTATATATATATGTGTGTGTGTGTGTGTGTGTGTGTGTGTGTGTGTGTGTGTGTGTTTTCATTTATTTTCGATAACTAACTTTTAAATTGAATGTTTAAAAATAAAAACAAATCTTGAAATATTTATTTTAGTTTTATTTGAAAGCTACCTGATTAAATTTACTGTTTCCAGTAACCAAAATACTCTGGTGTATTTCAAACAGAAATTATATTGATTGGCATCTGAAATTTTGAGATTTTTAAAAGAATTTTTAAATTTTGGGGCCATTTTTCAACGTGTGACACATTTGTAAACAAAAGTTAATTCTCAGTTTTAAAACTCTTGCAAAAATAAAATATACATCTATGACACATTATTTTTGGAAAATTAGCAAATTTAATGTTAAATTAATCTGATTTACACAAGTATTAATTATTTATAACATGAAATTTAGAATAAAAATATGTCTTAATCACAGAGTTGAACTTTCTGACCTTTCCTCCGTATTTGAAATGTGATGACAGTTCGACAGATGTGAGATAAGATGTATATCGCGATCACAAGTGACATCATTGTACAGTTTTCTTTTCCTGTAAGGAGAAGAGACCGTGAAACACACGATCTTCATATGTACACACAGAAATTACCATAAAAAAAATTCATATGCACATACCCCAAAAATAATTAAAAATTATTTAAAAATATGATGGCTAGATAATTTGTATTAAACTTTTTAATTCTCGATTAGTAAATATAGTCTTCACTTAATAAATTACCAACCTAACGTCTGCAAGTCTGAAATATTTTAAAAATATTTTTGGAATTGTTTAAAATTATCATAATTAAAAAAAAATGAAAATTCTTTTAAAATTTCATTATTAATCAAATATTTTTTTAGACAATAATGTCCTTCATTTATATTATTTATTAAAGCAATTAAAAGCTTATTTAATTAAATACTGTCGTAGTTTTATTGCATTTTTTAAATTATTATTTTTTCAGTTAAAGAGGGTAAAAAGTTTTTAAAAATAATGCATCATTTTACATTCCCCAATGAGTCCTTTGTTTAACTAATAAAACTAATTTTGCCTACAGAATTTAATTTCTCGAAATTTCCTGAATTTATTTGAAGTAGAGGAAATAGATGTAAAAGAATATTTTTACCAATATATTTTGAAAATGATAATTTCAAAAATAGTTTCATTCATTTGCAAATAAGTCCTGAAAGTTTTCTTAAAATCCGACAATTATTTGATTTTTGCAAGAATTTCCAAATTAATGTGTTTGTCACCGGAAGAAAAAACAAAAAGATACTGAGTTATGTAATTTTAAGTTTTCCATTGTAAACTCTCGTAACAATTTGGTTTCCCGCTACCTAAAATAAAAGCAAGATCTATACAAAAATTTCGAACATGTTAGCAAGAATTAAAAAACTAACAAAATAATTTAAAATACTTCGAGGTTTCCTCTTAATAATAACAATTAAACATAAACATTTTGATGAAAAAGAAATCGTTTTTATTAAGTTTGGGACCTTTTTCCTTCAAACTATGCTATTTTTTCAGCAATTTATTGGAGGTTTGTGGTGCAGTGGATATCGGCTTGGAACGAGAATTCAGGTAGCTGAGTTCGAATTCCTTGCATTCACTTATTCGCAAATACCCTTGGGAAAGGTATAAATCCGTCTCTTCTCTTCAGTTATGGATTAAATAACAGGAGAGATTGGGTTCTATAGCCTTGGTCGGCAACCAGTCTACCGCAGAAAGTAATGGCAACCTACTGCTGGATAATCTTCTGCCCAGTCAGTCATGTCTCTTTCGAGATATGATCGCCCATGTCCCACGTATGGCACTTAACTGACTGACTGACCTATATATGTATAGCGTTCACATTGTCGCCCTCAATTCATTTTTTCAGTGATATTCCCCTTACTTAAATTTACCATACATCAAGCGTTTTATAAATCACTAAACTCGTCAAAAAACACACCCTCCGTCTTTAAAAAAATATTTTAAAACTGTAAGTAATAGTTGTCTCAATCCAGATTAATTGTATGTGTTACAATTCTAATCAATCCTTTTTAAAAGAACAAATATCCTTGAAGAGTGAAAGTAGTTAGAATAATAGTGCTGTCAATGAAAAAAACATTCTTTTTGACAGTACAATTTTTGAGGACAAAAGCTTGCTTTAAATTTAATATATTAGCTTAATTATTAAGATTAAGATTAAAATTTCAATAGCATTTTTTTTTAAGAATGTATTTTCAATTTAACTTAGGTATCGCTTTAAAAAAAATATGGGTGTACTGTAGTGAGAGATAGCAGCCTATAAAACGGTAACTTTTGTTTCCGTTTTCACACACATATATTTCGTTGGAACAATCCTTGTGTTTTTCCCCGAAAGGAGATACGTACGTTGAAGAATAATGCTGTTAGCATTGTTCAAATCGTTTGGTCCCGTTTCACGATGATCATTTACGAAAACTCTTCTCTATAATTTAGGATTTTCATGGAACAGATCTTTAATGTTCATTCAGTAACGCCCTTGGCCACTTTTAACAGCCATTAACTGAGATAGATTGAACTCTAATTGTAAATGTTTCTTTCCAGCTGTCGTAGTTATTTCTCAGAGGTCGCGTTCTTCAGCATCTGGACCCCCCCCCCCCGCACACGCACACGCACACACACACACACACACACACACACACACACACACTCTCTCTCTCTCTCTCTCTCTCTCTCTCTCTCTCTCTCTTACTCTATGTAGTTAGATTGACACAAAGTCACGTATTTCGTTAACTTTATAAGTGGAAAAAATTTGTTTATAACATTAATGATTAATCAGAATTTGAAATTCTGGTTTGTGCCTGAGTACATATCCTTAAGTATGGCGCCACAAAGTAAAATGTGGGTAGGGTACTATGTCAGATGTTTAGAGTGGAGTGGGGGGTGTAAAATGTTTAATGTAGGTGAGAGCTAAGTCAGAGGTTAAGTTTTAATGATTCCTGATTGTGCGTTGTGGATATCGACTCGGAACAACAAATCGGAGTGCCGAGTTCGAATTCCAGTTGAATTCCTTGCATTCACTTACACACAAATACTAGGACAGATTGAGTTCTATAGCCTTGGCTGGCAACCAGTCTACCTACTGTGGGATAATCTTCTGCCCAGTCAGTCATGTCTCTTTCGAGACATGATCGCCTAAAGCGTGTATCACGTATGGCACTTAACTGACACCGGATGTGTGTTGTGTGTTGTGGTGCAATGGATATCTTGTTTTGTTTTGTTTTTTATAATCGTGTGGCCCCAAGCAAGGCATTTTACTGCCACTGTTGTGCAGGGGGTTACGTAGGAGGAATGTTATGAGAAAGAGTGACAAGTTGCAGGGGGTGAAAGGAAGAGGGTATGAGAATGAAGAGAATACTGATGAGTGGGGTGGAAGGAGAAAAAAGCAGAGAGAGAGGATGCAAGTTAGTGAGACAGGAGATGACTATAGACTTTACATTTGAATTCTTGAAAATTGTAGCTGTCGGGAAAGCAAGTATGCGGAAGGGAATTCCACAGGTGGGAAGTGCGAGAAAAGAAGCTACTGGAGTAGAATTTGCGTTTACAATTTATCGGTTTCACAGTAAAAGGGTGGGACCTAGTTGCTCATCTTGTGGCTCGAGGAAATTCATCTATAGGGGTACCAGTGAGCTACGTTCATCAGAGCAGAAGCCGTGAAAGAATTTGTAGAAGAGACACAGAGAAGCCACACTGCGTCGGTGAGAAAGCTACTGTATCCTAGCTACCAAGTCGGGATCGATCACATTACAGATTCTCCGTTGGATTTTGTCAAAGACACCTAGGTGGTTAGCAGGAGCACCCGACCAGATATGGCAGCAGTATTCAATGCACGGGAGGAGGGTAGATTTGTATATATGTAGGATTGTTTCGGACGGGAAAAACTTCCTGGCACTGCACAGAGAACCGACTTGGATTCTATATAGTTATTCCACTTAAGGTCTTATGTGAGAGTTAATCTGAGGAGATGCAGTGTTTTACTTTCAGGGAGAGAAGCCTGATCCATGTTAATGGGCGGGATGAACGATTGTCTGTGATGGTTATTAGATAGCAGCTTCGTTTTGGAAGCATTAAAATTTACGAGCTATTTCTTACCCTAGTCCACCACGGATTGGAGATCCTTTTCAAGCTCGGCAGCGAGGTTTGCTTTGTCAGCGTCGGCAAAGATCGAGACGAGAGTAAACCGTAGTGTCGTCAGCGTATATTCCTACTTGGGATCTTATTACATCGGGGAGATTGTTAATATAGAAAACCGTGGGACCTAGAATAGAGCCTTGAGGGACACCCGCGTTCGTGTGATAGTATTGGGAGGCTTGTCCGTTCAATACTACCTTCATTGTACAATTTGAAAGGAATGACTGGATTAGGTCGAACAATTGTCCAGTTATACCATAGACCTGCAGCTTGCATAGAAGGCCAGCATGCCAGACTATGTCAAACGCTTTGGAGATGTCAAAGGTTAACATTTTGGGTTTTTTTTTTCTTAATCAGTAACAAGATCATTTACAATTTTGAATGTTTTTATGATGGTTTGGAAAAAAAAGTATTAATGAAGTTTAGTGCATAAAAAAATCTCAAAACACTCAGTTTTCCTTAAAATTTCTTTTTTGCTTACACGGCCTGTCCATGGTAGTCTCAGCATCCTTCTGTAGGGCCACATTCTTGTTGCTTCAAATTTTCTATGCATTCATTGCCCTATGAAATGGTTGATATCAGATAGCAGTTCAGCACTCTTTGCTTCTAACGAAATTTTCCTGTTTCTTAATACTTTGTTTAGTTTATGGAAAGCATCTTTCATTATTCCAATGTGTCTTCGGATTTCACTGTCACATTAGAGGATCATGAACAAGACAAATAAGATAACCACGGCGAAAATAATGAATATTATTATGCTAATCGCAACAATACAACCGCCATTAATGCAAAAGTCTCTTTCTAATAAGTATTTATTAAATTTAATCTCGCTCAAGAACACTGGATTGAACTTTCGACACAACAATAACTTATAGATAGATTAGTTCAGTTATATTCCATGATATTTTTAATGCTATGTGTCTTCAAGATGTAGTCGATCATGGCTCTTCACAAATTATGTTTTTCTTTATTATCTGTGAATTGCCATTCATTGTAGGGAAAGATATTGTAATGGTTTCCCGTTGCCTTTTCTACGTTTTGGAATTAAGAGCTTTCTTTCTCTTGGACTCACTCAAGCTAAGAAAGTTTGAATGAGAAGGGAATTAGTGCGAAAGTGATCAGGCCGAAATCTGAACTCGGCTCATCGATTTTAATTTCTGTGGTTATAGGCTTTACACTATCTGCACATCCCATACAGAATTAAATTTTAGTTTGGATATTACTAATAAGTTTCTGAAAATGCACTTCAATTCGTGTGTATATATATATATATATATATATATATATATATATATATATATATGGCTTCTGCTCCGACGCAATTAGCTTACTGATGCCCCCTCCACAAGAACATACTCGAGCAACCAGACTGACAACAAGGTCCCACCCTTTTACAGTTAAATCAACTAAATGCAGCCACCATTTCTACTCCAGCAGCTCCTTTCTTGCACTTCTTGCTCGTGGAACTCCCTTCCGTATACTTGTTTCCCTGACAGCTACAATCTCCAAGAATTTAAATGCAACGTCAATTCTCATCTCTTGTCCACTTGACTCTGTCCTTCTCTCATCCTTTCTCCATCACCTCGTGCATCTTGTTCTTTTCTTTTCTCACTTTACCCTCGCAACTGTCTTCACACTGGTACTCTCATCCTTCTCTTGACCTTTCTCTGACCCCCCCCCCCTCAGTAACTGGTTCGTCTTTCTTTTCGATCTCCTACTGCTTAAAGTTTCACTCTTCTCTTATGTAGCCTCCTGCGCACTAGTTGTGGTACCGCCTTCCTTGGGGTGAAACGATATATATATATATATATATATATATATATATATATATATATATATATTCCATTTGTAAACGAGTTATTACGTGACCTAGGTTTCTACCATGAGTGGTGTCTTCAGGCGATTTGCAATAACTGATTTTACCGTTATTGCAAGCCGCTTGAAGACATCACTCATGGTAGAAACCTAGGTCACGTAATAACTCGTTTGCAAATGGAAAACATTAAAAAGTACTACAATATAATTGTATTGAACACTTTAAAAAGTGCACTGGTCTAATCTTATTATGACCAGAAACTAAGTAATTAAACAATCAATCAATATATATAATGCGTGAGTAAAAAGTTTTTTTTACTAACATTAGTTCATGCTATTTTTACAAGGTGTGATCCAATAATTGGGGGGTGCAAGTGACCCTCTTTTCAAAAGGCATTCATGTTTTCTCGATAGATAAATCAGATAAATGCAATTTGTACGTGAATATCTATTAGGTCAACATTCTATGAGATGACCACAAACTTTGTTTAATCAATTCACACCATACAAGGCGACAATGTCACTAAGACGCTAGGGGGCTACTGAGAATGAAATACTTTAGAAGGAAGCGGAAAATCCAATCCTAAACAAGAAACAAGGGATAAATATCTACACCTGCTAAAACAATCGGGGAGGTGTGTGAACCCATGTTTTTCTTATTGCCACGTGTCTTCAGAATGTAGACGATCATAGCTCTCCACAGTTTCTTTTTTCTCTATTATCAGTGAACTACTAATCATCTTTGTGAATGATACTGTAATGGCTTCCCGTTGCCTTCTTCTTCTGGTGCTGTGGAATTAAGAGTTTTCTGCTTCTTAGACTGATTGCTGTCCAAGCCTGAAGGGCCATATAGTTGGCGGTGGTGGGAAGTAACAAGAAACGTGTTCATACCTTTCCCAAGACTATTTGTGTGAAAATGAACGCAACAGAAGACAAAATCTGAATTTGAAATCGAATCATTGATTTCTCTTTCTGTGTCGATACCCACTGCACTACTTGCATGTTTACTCAATGACTAACCACCTAAAGTAACCGTCGTGTTGATAATTGCTTCAGTCAGTTAAGTGCCATATGTGATACACGATTTGGGCGATCATGTCTCTTTCGAGACATGACTGACTGGGCAGAAATTTATCCCGCAGTAGGTTGCCATTTCTTTCTGCGGTAGACTGGTTGCCAGCCAAGGCTATAGAACCCAATCTATCCTGTTATTTAACCCATAACTGGAGTGAAGAGACGGATTAATATCTTTACCAAGGGTATTAGCACGTAAGTGAATGCAAGGAATTCAACTGGAATTCGAACTCAGCCCCTCCGATTTCTCGTTCCGAGCCGATATCTTCTGCACCACAACGCATATCTCTGCTTACTACACGTATTTCTATAAAGTGCTAATATTACACCGATTTTATTGTAAAAGTGATAATTATTTAATTACAGGTAACCTGCTGACCAAAAGCAGATAAATCAAACCAGTCGTATAATAGTTTGTATAAAAGTAATTACACTGTAGACAGTTGTAAATAATGACAGTCAAAGGTGTTAATGATTTGGTGACTATATATTAATAAAAACAATGAGGCAAATGATGTTCTTGTATAAACCTATATAGAAGTTAACGTTTCAGATTTTACGTAATAGCTCTTTCAAGTTAGCTCCGTTTGAAAATGATCTCGTTAAAGACATATACCACATATATTTTGTCATGAAGTTGTGGCGAAATTTCGCCGCAAAGTGTAGTGACCGGTTTGTGCCGGAAGTAAGACACAGGACAAAAAGGTAGGTTCAAAACAGTCGATGAGTATAACAAGATATTCAAAGATGTGCTAATAATAAGTAATATAGAAATAAGTAAGTCCAATGGTATTATTACGCTGCCTGACTAGTAGCTGTCGTTAACTGCTGTATATGACCGTTCGTTAACTGCTCGTAACACGCTCTCTAGTAGTCACGTAGACAATTTATATATAGCCAAAGGAAGTGTTCATTCCTCGTAGGAGGGCACCATAACATATTTGTGTTTTAAAGTCGTTATAAAACTTTTTTTTACGCTTCAGTAAAGAATTAGAAGACCTACCATGATTTTTATTAACGGAATAATAATATGAACAACGATTATATCAATGTGGTGATGGCAAAATCAGAAGGAAATTGAAAGGACAATGAGTTATGATGATAGAAAAAAGCAAGAAGAAATAACAAACTATTAAGTGTAAGAAGACAGAATGCATGGTTGTCAGTGTTATATTCGGCTTCAAACTAGATCTTTTTCAGGTTCACTCTACATCAAAATCTGAAAGAAAGCAAAAAAAAAAAAAAAAAAAAAAAAGCAAGGGCTTCGAACATCACATCCGGCTCACAAAAGAAACCACTTAAAAATACAGTATAAAAGAAGGCAATCACAATCTTTGCCGCTAAAGCAAAAACGTGACAAAAAAAGAAAAAAAAAAAAAAAGAAAAAAGAAAAAGAAAAGCACACACACACACAAACAAAAAAAACCCATGAGTCATGATCCACCCCATCTGCTTTTAAGAACGCCGTTCACGACACTGTAAGCAGTCGCGACCAACGAGCAAGCTGTCAATACTACCACCAGTGATCTCGGCAAAACCGACCAGACACACTCATCAACTCCAACTCCACGCGACTTTCCACTTTCTCCAAGTCGCTTCTCATGTTCACAAAGAGACATTCCGTCTTGATTTTGTATATCGGCGATACAAACGATTTCATGTTAACAATTCTTGTCTTCTTTTCTTTTTGCCCCCCCCCCCCTCCTGCGGTACTTGGTATTTCGTTTGTTCTCTCGTGCTACCATACGCGCGGTTATAACATCAGCAAAAGAGACATCATAAGATGTAATCTACATGTTGGGGACATCAAAATCAAGCACTACTATATTTTGCGTAGTTCCATAAGAGACGACGAAGTGTCTGACACAGAAATCCGATAACGCAACAGGATTAGCGAAAGATACCTTTCAGAAACTAAACAAACAATAGATATGAAAATGTTAGAAACAAAGAAAAGAATTCAGAACTCCTATGTAATATTTAATCTTCTAAATGACAATGGATGTCGGACAGTCTTCTCACTGGTGAAGAACAGAACTTGGGTCGAAAGAGATACGGTTCTATCGACAAATGTTGAGAATACCGTGGACAGAACATGTAAATAACAAGGAAGTATTAGAGAGACTAGGAACTGCTAGGAAACTGTTGTTAATAGTCAGAAAAAAGACAATTGGAATTTCTGGGACACATAATGAGGTCTTGAAGAACTTAATATTCACAAAAGGTGAAGCAGGACGGAAGAAAAGTAATGGTAGAAAAAATATAAAAAGAGTTAAAGAGATAAAGTTACAGCAAAAAAAAAAAAAATAAATAAATAAATAAAAATAAAAACAAAAAAAACAAAAAAAAACTGAAGATTGTACAAAGGCATGATAACCCCCGCCCTGAAAAAAGACGATATATAAAAGAAGCAAGGAATTACAAACGAGATTTGATATACAGATACTTCATTCCCATAATAGGAAGCTGTTTACTAAGAGGCAGAATACCCCAGTAATAATGGACAAGTTAATTGTACGATAACCAAACTTAGTAAACCATATCCGTGAAATGCCAGGCAGAAAGTTAAGTGCTACACGTGATACACGCTTGGGCGATCATGTCTCGAAAAAGACATGACTGACTGGGCAGAAGATTATCCTGCAGTAGGTTGCCATTGATTTCTGTGGTAGACTGGTTGCCAACCAAGGCTATAGAATCCAATCTGTCCTGTTATTTAACCCATAACTTGAGGGAAGAGATGGATTAACACCTTTCTAAAGGTATTTGCGCTTAAGTGAATGCAAAGAATTCAAATGGTATTTTAATTCAGCCTCCCGATTTCTCGTTCCGAGCCAATATCCACTGCACCACAAACGCACATCCCAGTGAAATGTACCAATCACAAAATCATTAGAAGGAGCCAACACCATTTTTTTTCATCATCATCATGAGAACTGTTTCGACTTGAAGGCACACTGTAAATCAATGTGATTTCTCATCTTCAGTAACTTTGTTTTCTTTTCGAAACCTCTTTGTGTTGTGTTACTTTATGAAAGTCTTCCAAGCTCTTCAAAGTTTTTATGGGAACTGATGCAATTTTATTGAAAGTTCTGTTAATGTCCTCATCCATTGAGTTCAATCAATGTTTATGGATGTTATTCCATTTCGTATTGATGACAAAACCATTTCCGTAATATTTACTGTTTCCAAAGCTATTAACTATGGTATTTTTATGAAGTCTCTTTGATTTTAGATTCTTGGAGACAATATATAGCAATGTTATAACCATCAACAACCCGAGACAATAATTCCCGTTTTTTTTTTCGTGTGTCCTCTAACCCTAACCCTATATATCTAGCAGTAAATGTGCCGATAGCAAAATCTTCGTTGAACAAGTTGGAGATATTTACAAAGTTTTAAATATATTTCCAAATTTTCGCGTTAAATTCATTACCTTTGCCGTAAAAATGACCTTTTCTTGGTAAAAGAGTAAAATTGAGTAGTTAGTTCGATCCTCATTGGGTGTTCTATACTTTCGACCTTGGGCCACATCTAAGCTACACTTAGAAAATCACCTGTTGATAGAAAAAACGGAAAATGAAATTAACGTCTTATTTTACTTCATTTTTTTAAATTCATTTCGCCCCATGCAAAGCTTTAAAGCCACTAACACGCAAGGAATTACTGAGTTTAACGATAGTATGGTAAAAATATTATTAAGGAGAGAAAACAATCAAAGAACAAAAATTAAGAAAACAAATTAAATATTGTTATTGCATTTAAATATTTGAAGATCAACATTGACTGGAAAGCCGAAGGCCAGAAGTGAGTTCCACAAGCGAGAAGTACGAAAGAAGAAACTCTCAATATAGAACTTATGGTTAAATCAAGCTATTTCAACTGTAAAATGATTAGATCTTGCTGCTAATCTAGTACTGTACTTAAATTCATAAAGCGTAGGAACGATACAGGAAAGTTTATCAGAATAATTACCATGAAAATACTATAGAAAAGGCAGAGGGAAGCTACATTAGAGCAGTGGGAAGGTGACTGAAGCCGTCATGCCAGGTCAGGATCAATAATATTGCTGATTATTCTTTGGATTTTATCAAGAATCTCTAGATATATAGCAGGTGCACGGGATCATATGTGGTAGTATATCCAAAGCATGGACAGACTTATAAATATGTAAGACTAACATCATAGCCTGGTGTTGCCCGTGCAACTCAAAACATTTTTAATTAGATGATTAATGCAGCGTGTTGCGATTTCCAAGCGCTTGTAGTGGCCGCCTCACTTTAAAAAAAATAATTATATAAAAAATTGTTGTTTAAAAATTGTTAAAAACTTCCATTAAAAAATCTATTTTCTTTTGTTTTGCGTAAACGTGAGTTGATGTTTTGTGTGACATTGTAAACAACATTGTGTTTGTTTTTGTTTCAAAATTTTGTTGACTAAATGAATTTCAGAAATTTTCGAAGAATTTTTAAAAACGTAGACATGGTAATTTTCGTTTTAGGACCCAAAGGCTAATATCCCTTATATACGCAAACACAGGCCAATAACCTTTTATACACGCAAATAACGCTTATTTTTTTTCACTTGTTTCAATGTCAATAACTTTCTTCTGAAATTAAGTACCGGAAAAAAAATCGCGTACTAATTTCTGCAAGGGCTTTTCTGTAAAAAAAGTAAATAGGCTCAAGTTTTCTTCCTACGCCTAAAATCGTTCTGCAGTGAATGGCTCTCACTAAGCCGGTAATGGCTAACAAAAAGAGCGAGAAATCCGATTTTTGTTCTGGTCGTTAACATCAAAAAAAGGTCGGTTTCTTCAATATCTAATTGCTGATTTGAGTTCAGCATATACATTTGCACGGAAATAAGACTATTTTGGAAAAATTTGAAGGGTTATTAGCCTTCTGGTCCTAAATTTACTCTTTCTTTTTTTTTAACATATTTTGTTTTTGTTTGAAAAAACACTTTTTTTTAAAAAATATTTCTTTTGTTTCAAAATTACCGGAAAAATGTTCACATTTTTTGTTGACCAAATTAATTTTTAAAACGTCGGAATAAAAGTTAAATATAAAGGCTCATTTTTTATTTTTTTTTTTATTTTTTTTAGTCGCGTTTGACACGTGTGATTTGAGTTCTGTGACGTAATCTTGCAACCATCTTAGATCTTCGATGTTTTACGGAGCAAATGTAAACAATCGGCTACGTTGGCCAAAATGTTGCAAAGGTAAAAATTGCTGAACTTAAACTCAAAAAGTATGTGTCGACCTGGCTTCACTGTAGATGTATGTCCCTAGAAAGTTTGAATGGCGTAGCTTAAAAAATGTAGGCGTGCATAGGGAACAGTCACACACAGACTCACAGATTGCTTTTTATATATATAGATAGATTTTGTCGAGAAAAATTGTCTAACACGACACAGTGAACAAACTTTCCTAGCAGAAGACCTAGCAATTGATTCAATATAATCTTTCTAATTCATGATAGCAGATAATACTGGGAAGGAGAACGAGTCGATCTTATAGAGGTTAGTATCACTTGGGCTTTAATTTTATTTGTTTTGTAGATGAAAAACTTTCTATGCTAGTCAATGAATTGAAATGCTTTTTTTTTTTACTTTTTCAGTAATTGGTCGATTAGCGTCGGCTTTCGGTGTGTATGTGTGTGGCCCGAACGTGGATTTTACATTCCTGTGCGGACGTGACAGACTGTCTTGTCTGAGATGGGTGTGAATCCAGTTAAAAGGTCCAACTCTGCACTTGGCTAATCTGAATGCAGGAAACCGACTGCAAAGTCCAGTACATACAACAATAAACCTTCTCCACGCACACTTAGCAGATCTGACGGTGGGTAAACTGTGGCTTCCCGCCCGCCCCCAGCTAAAAGATCATCTGTCAGGTGCAGAATACTGCACCTAGCTTATCCGAATAAAGCTGAGTGCAAATTCTAGACAATACTTCAATGGAATTTAACGTCAACTTTAAATTTGTGTCACACGTCGCTAGCTCGAAGTCACGAAGTTTCAACCCTGAGCTTGAGACGTATTCTGATATCAACCAGTCTACCGCAGAAAGCAATGGCAACCTATTGCGGGATAATCTTCTGCCCAGTCAGTCATGTCTCTTTCGAGACATGGTCGCCCAAGCGTGTATCACGTATGGCACTTAACTGACTAACTGTCGGAATTCAAACAATTTCTACTTATAGTCCTCCTTCATTTTCTTCTATTATTATCCTATAGTTCTGCTTGTCCCTCCACCTCATTTCTTTAGCATGTACGTTACGCTCTGACAGTACCATATAAAACAGGGACTCTTCCATTTTGATCACGTGGTACTACTACTACTAATTATTATTATTATTATTAATAATAATAATAATAATAATAATAATAATAAATTTGAATAAATTGAAAAAATACAGTACATTAATTGGAGTAGATAAACTAAACTATCGCCAGGTTCACACTCCACCCACGTCTATTGAACAGGTTAAGAGGCTCATCCCTTTTTCCCTGTTTAGGGTGTGATTTCCGGCTTTCTCTTTTCCAATCTTTTTAAATTTTACTCTTTTTCTTTTTTTTCAATTGGAGTAGATAGACTAAACTATCGCCTAGTTCACACTCCACCCACGTCTATTGAACAGGTGAAAAGGCTCATCCCTTGTTTCCTGTTTAGGATGTGGTTTCCGGCTTTCTCTTTTCCAATCTTTTCACTATTACGTAGCCCCCTGCACATCAGTGGCGTTACCGCCTTGCTCGGGGTGAAACAATTAAAAAAAAAAATTTATGAAGTAACAAACAACGATTTAGCATTTGTATAAAATACAAAAATTGACATAAATATTTTAAATGGTGAGAATAAGATACAAAATTTATGAATGAGAAGTGTTCTCGCCCTTGACGATTAATTTGGAAGAATGTAGTTAGTCAGTTAAGTGCCATACGTGATACACGCTTGGGCGATCATGTCTCGAAAGAGACATGACTGACTGGGCAGAAGATTATCCAGCAGTAGGTTGCCACTGGTTGCCGACCAAGGCTATAGAACCCAATCTGTCCTATTATTTAACCCATAACTGGAAGGAAGAGATGGATTAATACCTTTCCCAAGGGTAATTGCGCGTAAGTGAATGCAAGGTATTCAACTGGAATTCGAACTTCGGCACCCGGATTTCTCGTTCCGAGACGATACCCACAGCGCCACAACGCACATCCTCCCCGACAAAGTGGCAGTAATATTAAATGTTGTGATTCTCTCCAAATTTTTATTTGAAAATTTCTATGAAATCACGTCATTAAAATAGATTTTTTTTTTTTTGTAAATTTCCTTTGCAAAGAATTATGTAAATGCTATCAGGCGAATACTTTGATTCGGTGAATGTTTTGAGTCTGTCAAGGTCGTTCCGGTAATTTCATTTTGTTGAAAGACAGACTGACAACCCTCCCGGCACACTATTTCTCCTTCCCTCATTTCCCAACTCCCTCCACTTTCGTCTCTTCTCATTTTTTTTTTCGTGTTTTCGTCTTTTTTTTCTTCAGTGGAAAATTTCGATCGTTAAATAAATAAGCAAAATAAGTCGTTGTTAATTTTCGCTCAAGTGAGCAATAAAATATACGAGATGTACAAAAATCATTATATTCATGAAGAAACACTTGAAAGAGTTTCGCTTTTGCTGCCTTTTGATGTGAGCTTTTGATCGACTATCATTTCAGCGTCTTTTTGTCTGTTAATGAACAATATATATATATATATATATATGTGTGTGTGTGTGTGTGTGTGTGTGTGTGTGTGTATGTGTGTGTGTGTGTGTGTGTGTGTGGTGATCCAAAAGTAGGTGGACAGTTGTCAGAATAGGTTTGTATATGGGTTATATTATAGAATTAATTGTATATTCTGGTATAGTTAGAGAACATACATTTAAGCATTAAAGAAACAACTAAACGGGATATATATATATATATATATATATATATATATATATATATATATATATATATATATAAGTGTGTGTGTGTGTGTGTGTGTGTGTTAGGGTGGGCGCTCGCTCGCGCGCGTGTGTGGTGAACCAAAAGTCGGTGGACAGTTGTTTGAATAGGTTTGTATTTTTTTTTTTTAATCATATCACCCCAAGCAAGGCGATAACGCCACTGATGCGCAGGGGGCTACGTAAGAGTAAAAAGATTGGAAAAGAGAAAGCCGGAAACCGCATCCTAAACAGGAAACAAGGGATGAGCCTCTTCACCTGTTCAATAGACGTGGGTGGAGTGTGAACCGGGCGATAGTTTAGTCTATATGGGTTATATTATAGAATTAATTGTATTTTCTGGTATAGTGAGAGAACATACATTTAAGCATTAAAGAAACAACTAAACGGTATATATATATATATATGTGTGTGTGTGTGTGTGTGGTGATTCAAAAGTAGGTGGACAGTTGTCAGAATAGGTTTGTATATGGGTTATATTATAGAATTAATTGTATTTTCTGGTATAGTTAGGGAACATACATTTAAGCATTAAAGATATATATATTTATATATATATTTTAATGGAACAGTCACAGGCGATAAGTGTCTCGAAATTGTAATGAATCAAGTTGTTCCACAGTTAAAACAACAGCCTTATTCATATGACCTTTATTTCTAACAAGATGGAGCCCCTCCACATTATTCACGAGCAGTCAGTGAGTATCTGAGAAATGAATTGGCCAAAGTCCAGTTGATTAGCCAACACGTTCACTTGACTTGACCCCCAATGGATTTCTACTTTTGGGGAGTACTTAAGAACAAAGTTTACAGTCGAAAACAAATGCATTTCAAGATTAACACACAATGAGACTTGTGTAAAAAGGTTTGTCGAAGCTAGAAGTGTAGACTTCAGAGCTGTGTAAATTGTGATGGACAACAGTTTGAATCCCTGGGTTGATAAAATTTAAGCGTTTTTGTATTAATGTAGGTACCTCCAAAAACAGCACTGTATAAAAAAAAAGTCCCAAACTTAAAAAAAAAAACGAACATTTTCCATCAAAATATTTATGTTATTATTAAGAAGAAAGATCAAAGTATTTTGTTTAACTACTTTAAAAAAATTTTAATCCCTTCTAACACGTTCGAAAATTTGGTAAAAAATCTTGTTTCGATTTTAGTTAGCGGGTAACCAAATCGTTACGAGAGTTTGCAATTGAAAACGTAATATATTACTCAATTTTTTCTGGTGATAAACACATTAATTTGAAAATTCCTGCAAAAATCAAATAATTGTCGGATTTTAATGAAACTTTCAGGACTTATCCACAAATGAATGAAATTATTTTTGAAATCATTATTTAGAAAAAAAGCATTGGAAAAATATATATATATATATATTTTACATCTGTTACCCCCTCCTTGTAAATTCATGAATTTTAAATGAAACTTTGTTCGAAAAATTGGTTTTATTAGTTAAATGCAGGACTCATTGGTAAATGTAAATCATCTATTATTTTTTTAAAAACATTTTGTCTTTATTTCCGAAAATCTGCTCTTAATAGTAAAATAAAAAATGCAATAAAACTATGATATTATTTAACTTGATAAGCTTTTAATTGCTTTAATAAATAATGTATATTAAAGACATTATAGTCTGAAGAAAAATATTTTTCTGATTAATAATGAAATTTTAATTATAATAGTTTATAAAATTTCAAAAATATTTAAAAAATACTTCAAAGATTTGTTGTCGTTCGTTTATCAATTTATTAAGTGAAAATTATATTTAGTAATCGAAAATTTAAAGGTTTAGTACAGATCGTCGTGCCTTCGTATTTTTAAGTTAATTGTTTTTAATGTATTTGTCATTTTTTTTTGTATGGTAATTTCTGTGTGTATATTAAAAATGTTTCTTCCTCTTACAGGAAGAGAATCTGTACAATTATGCCACTTGGGATCGCCATACACTTATCTTATCTGACATCTTTCAATCTGTCAACACATTTTAAATACGGTGGAAAGGTTAGAAAGTCCAACTCTGTGTTTAAGATATATTTTTATTCAAAATTTCATGCTATAAATATGTAATACAGTAAATCAGATTAATTTAACTTTAGATTTGCTAATATTTCAAAAATAATGTGCCACAGATGTATATTTTATTTTTGTAAGATTATTAAAACCGAGAATTAAATAGATTTGATCTCTCAAAAATGGCCGAAAAATTGAAAGATTAAAAACAATCTCAAAATTTTAGATTCGAATCAATATAATTTCTGTTTGAAATATACCAGAGTATTTTGCTTACTAGAAATAGTAAATTTAATCATTTAGCTTTCAATTAAAACTAAAATAAAAGTTTCAAGAAATCTTTTTTATTTTTTAGAAATTCAATTTAAAAGTTGGTTATCGAAAATGAATGGATGTCCTATATTGTTGTACACAATAAAATTTAATTATCAATGTAATAATTGTATCAGTAAATATAATTGTATATGTAATCTCAAAATAAATGTTACGTTTTATTCACCGACATTTGGACCACGCACACACACACACACACACACACACACACACACACACACACACACACACTATATATATATATATATATATATATATATATATATATATATATATGGTAAAAATATAGTTTTGAACTATGCTACGTTTATGGCTAAAACTGCTCAATACCAAAGATAGAGCGTACGTATATATATATATATATATATATATATATATATATATATATAAAAGTGAACATTAGGATTAACACCGCGTGGCAACAGTCCGGTTCTTGATGCACAATCTTATGTTTTGAAAATAGCGTTCAACTATGAAACAGACTGTCGCCGCTCGGTATTGACCTCATTGTTAACTTTATATATATAATGGGCTTAAGTGGCATGGTAGTTCATAGAATTTACAAGTCACTTCTACATATTTCACTGATTTTATTTGATTTTCTTGTCTGCAATATAATAATTCATATTTTTATGTTTGCACAAACATTTTACAGATTGTATAAAGTAATTCATTTTGCATATAATTTTAATCAAATCAATGTATTTTTGTGACATGCGTGTGCGATTTAATTAAAAATTTCGTAACGGGGTAAATTATCAATGCAGTTGTGCTAACTTATATGTTAATGTGGTAGAAACAGTCATACTTAATTAACGGTCGATCACTTTTCCCTTGGCGCAAACACTTAACTGAAATCGCTAAGCAGCTGTGAAATTTTACTCTCAACGACGTTCCGCACACTATGTCATAAATAGTCCTTCAAAAAACGACCAAACGGAGATTTCATCCTGTCAGCCAAAGAGAATTGACTTTCGAGGCGACGCATCCCACTGAATGTGCACACGCATCGACAACGAGATCAAAACCTTGTAACAATTTACATCAATGACACCAGATCCTCCCATACTTTTTTCCATACGCAGACACACATATGCGCATCGCATAGACGCTTATCAATGCTAACGCTCACACGTACACGGACACCCTTGGCAATACGCATGCGCTTCGCACATACACACCTCTTAGTTCGACACGAACACGTCAAGGTTCGCGTATCAATAAATGTATTTTGCATTTAGAAAACTGTATTTTTGTTCTTGTTTCAAATTGCTGATTGTCAAAATGATATGAACTTGTAACTATGTTCAACACGCACACGCACACACACATATGTATATATGTATGTATCGAAAAGTGGAAAAAAGTTTTCGTATGATGCGTTTCGTGCTATAGAACTTCATCGGACTAAGTTTGTTTTTAAGTTTTTGCTACTACCGACGCGCACGAACGAGCGACGCTGGGAATTTCGAATTGAATTTTTTTATGAGTTTTGGGTATGTAATCTAATCGGTTTTATTTAGATCATTTCTTTTTGTTTGTTTCTATCACTTTTGTTATTTCCGTCAATTTTGTTAGATATTTTTAAAGAGATTTAAACATTAAAAAAACATCTGTCACAATCAAAGACAAAACTCTCCTCGCTGATATCTAAACTTATTTATAAATGGAACTTTGTCTGTGTGTGTGCATGTGTGTCTGTGTGTGTGTATGTGTGTCCGTCATCTATAGACTCCGAAACGGCTGAACCGCTTTTCGCGAGACTGATTTACCTGACCTTGTAGATAAACTAAACAAAGTCGAACAAACAATAGAATTTATTTATTAAATGGAAGAAAAAAATAGTCATCTCCTATCTCACGAACTTGCATCCTTTCTTATGCTCTTTTCTTCGTCCACTCTCATCAGTATTCTCATCGTTCTCTTACCCTCTTCCTGACATCCCCTGTAACCTGTCACTCTTCCTCATAATTTTCCTTCTATGTAACCCCTTGCACAACAGTGGCAGTAAAATGCCTTTCTTGGGGCGTCACGTTTACAAAAAGAAAAAAAAAAGAAAAAAAAAAATACAACGCTTCAACATTCTTGACAGATCGTCTATTGATACAATGTGGGAAATTTGTTACAAAAGTGATGAAAAAAAAGATTATACAGCCAATACACACGTATATATATAAAAACAATTTTTTATCTAAAATTATCAGCGTAATGAATAGTTGCATCAATGTAAAGAAACTTAGTCAAATGAAGTCCTTAAGGACGAAACACGTTACACGAAAACCTTTTCAACTTTTGCATACATCTTTCCTTCAAGATTGTTCTTGATATATAAGATATATATTTCGCTATCCCATAGAAGGGCAGCTAATATAAAATAAATATTAGTCTTATTGACAATATTTTTGTCATTTTGTTTTCTTTCTATCCATCGAATTTCATTAACGGCCTATTAAATCCACACACACACACACACACACACACACACACACACACACACACATATATATATATATATATAATTATTAAAGAGTTATTGGTCAGAGACTAATTACGCCAATAAGCAGTCGTATTAAAAAGTGCTCAAGATACATTTATATAAAAGATAAAGATTTAACTTGCAGAGCTTTTAAATATTAAAATTAGAAAGCTCAATCGATTATGCTACCATGGTTTCAACGCGGGACGATGCCGCCAAAAGGTATAAACAATATATATGTTTGTGTGTGTGTGTGTGTGTGTGTGTGTGTGTGTGTGTGTGTGTGTAGATTAGGAAGATCAGTCGATGATTACGCTATATATATATATATATATATATATATATATATATATAAAGAAAATCAGCCGATTACGCTACTATGGCTTTAACCGATTTCGAATTAAAATTGAATTTATTGCATTCACTTACACGCAAATCCCCTTGGGAAAAGTATGAATCCATTTCTTCTCCCTCCATCTGTGGGTTGAATAGCAAGCCAGATTGGGTTCTATAGCTTTGGTTAACAACCAATCTACCGCAGAAAGAAATGATAACCTACTGCAGGAAAATCTTCTGTCTAGTCAGTCATGGATCGAAAGAGACATGATCTTCCAGTTGCCACTTATTGCTTTACACAAAATTCTTCAGCTATGAATTGAACGCACTGGGCTACTGGCGTTTGTTTATATTTTGTAAATAATACGCTATAAAATCTGTCTTTCTCTGCCGTGTGCTGATATCTTAGAGGTAGAATCTCCGACTAATGGCAAATCAGCCGAGTTTCAATCCAGACTCGAAGCAATCTGTTGTCTAATCGCACTGATGAGCTTTGATACAGCGAAATAAGCCTGTATGCGGATGACTATATATATATTTTGAGATGATGGGTAAATTATTGCGATTTTATATTTTTAATTTCGCACATGCATGTTGTTTGTTTTCGATTTTGCACAGTATAGTAACGTCAGTTAAGCAATGTCTGTGAGTAAAATAGCACTACAACGCAATTATCTCTGCCAGAATATTCGAAATGGCTGTACTGTTTGGTATTCGCTGCAGAATCACACACATAGAAAGATATTAAGTTATATTAATTTTCGTATAAATAAGAAAACAAAATCGGGAAATAACAGCAGAAATATCAAAAGCCCTGATGAGTGAAGACATCACAATACCGCCTTCACGAAATTTCAAAGTTGGCATAAATCTGTGACAAACTTTTACACGTCAGTTCTATTAACGCTCTATTTCTATCTCGATACCGAGCACTTTATGACAAAAAACCTGCTTGCCAAAAATGCCTTTCTACCAGAAAACCACTGAAAAAACAACAACAACCTTAACACTAAGCATCATCACAATTTAATACTACACACACACACACACACACACACACACACACACACACACACACACACACAATTATTATTATCATCATTATCATTAATCATTATTATTGTTATTATTATTGGCGGACCTGAAGCAGACGACCACCGCGTTTAATTTCGTTGTTTTTCTTTTTATTCTTTTTACTTATTTCAGCGCAGTCCTATCGATTGTTACTTAAACTTTCCGATTATCGAAAAGAATTTTGAAAAATTACAATATTTAAACAAATTTGGAGGTGGGTCAGTTTCTCATACAACGTTAGAGTAAATCGATCCTCCATTTTCAATCCATTCGCGTTGGGGGTCGTTTTGTTTATATTAATTTCGTTGTTTTTCATTTTTTAAATTTTTTTCAGCGCAGTTCTATCGATTGTTACTTAAACGTTCCGATTATCAAACAAAATTGAAAATTTACAATATATAAACAAATTTGAATGGGGGGCAGTTTCTCATACAACGTTATAGTAAATCGATCCTCCATTTTCAAGACACTATAAGGTTGTATGCGAAACTGATCCCACCCGCCTAAAATTGTTTAAATATTTAAATTTTTGCAATTTTTTTTTTTATCATTCGTAAAGTTTAAGGTGTAGAAGATAATATTACACTGAAAAAAGTAAAAAAAAATTGATAATGAACACATTTACAGGGGGCGGTAAAGACTTACCGGCGACTGGTTTCAAAATAGAAGCTCGATTTACTATAACGTTGTATGAGAAACTGATCCCCACCCCTAGAAAATGTTTAAATATTGAAATTTTTCAAAATTTATTTTTGTCAATCGTAAAGCTAAGCGGGTAATCGATAGGACCGCGCTGAAAAAAGTAAAAATAAATGAAAAACAACAAAATTAAACGTGGTGGTAGTCTGCTTCAGGTCCGCCTTAGTATTATTTAAAAAAAAAAACAGAGCAAAAGATATTTTCGAACTTTATTGTTCTTTTTTCCAAATTCTGAATAATGTCTTGCTGATGTGTGTGTAAAAAAAAATAAAAAATAAAAGAATAAAAATTGGCCAAAATTCATGCACTGTAAACCAAGCGTTCAGCAAACTTAAAACTTCTTCGTTACCCATCATATATTTCATCTATGGTATCATCTGCATCCTTTTTCTGTAGAACCACATGCATTGTTACCTTAAGACTCTTCGTAAGCGAATAAATTGTTCAGCATTCACTCACATGTAGGAGGACTAATATTGCATAGCAGTTAAGCAGTTTTTCTTTTGTTTCTAACAAGATTTTCCTGTTTCTTAATACTTTGTTTAGTTTTTAAAGGGTATCTTTCGTTATTTTAATTCGTCTGAATTTTCTCTTCAGATTATAATATCCTAAATATATATTGTTTATAAAAGCAATTAAAAGTTTATCTAAAAAATGGCATAGTTTTATTGCATTTTTGTTTTCACAAATCAGAGCAGGTTTTCTGAAAAGGGGCTAATTTTAGAAAAAAAATCAGCTGATTAACATTCCCCAATGAATCCTGCATTTAATTAATAGAAAGAAATCCCGCCGTTTCGTTAATATCTAGACATTTCAGAAAATTAATTCGTGGCGGGGTGCGGGGGACACATGTAAAAAAACAATTTTACTAAGATTTTCTAAAAATAATGACTTCAAAAATTATTTAAGTCATTTGTGAATAAGTTCTGAAAGTTTCATCAAAATCCGACCATTATTTGATTTTTGCAAGAATTTCCAAATTAATGTGTTTTTCACCGGCAAAAATGTGAATTGTGTAATATTACCTTTGCCGTAATAATTATAGTGGGTTGCCTATCTATTCTTTTTTTGTTAGTAGTGGAGAGTCCGTCCTAGTGAAGGGTAATTGTGTATTGTTGAAGATTGACGGAATTTGCCCTTGTTGTAGATGGCCCACTATAAGTCATAAAGAAAGGTTATAAACCAAGAAAAGCAATTTGAGTTGAAAAATAACATTTTATATATATACACATATCAATTAATGTTTTTACAATTGAAGTAATACTTGAAATATAGGTCCAACGGAGGTTGAAATGTTCATGGCGATAAAATGCTGAAAGAGAATTAATGCTTAGGAATGTGGGGAGTGCTATGTGTAAGGAATGTCTTTGATGTAGTCGCCCCTTACGTCAGTAAGTAGTTTTGAGGCAGGGAAGAAGGAAAGAGGTAAGGGAGGCGAGCGTAGTAAGCCACTTGACTTTCGGTCAAGGGAGCTACAAATTACTCACTTCTCCTCGAGTCGGTCTGCCTGTCGAAGCTTTCTGTATCCGATTTTTATATCTTCATTTTGGATCAGAGTAGATCACTTGGGATTTCACACTTGTATTTGATTCTGGGCTTCCCATTGGCTGATAAATAAAATTCGCGTAGGCTCGCGAACTGGAAATTTAATATTTAATTAATTTTTATTTTTCCACCGGAACATTTGCGTGAACCCGGATGCGCACCGACGACTTTTGGTCATTTGCTTTTTGTTCGTGAAAGTGCGAACATCCGATCCCTCGCTTTTGCTCGGTCGGTATCACCACATAACCTCTTGTTAAAATCGGGCCACTCGCTGACGAAAGAATATAACTTCTAACAAATATTTTTCGAATATGTTAGAAAGCATTTAAAAATTGAAAAATAATGAAAAAATACGTTGAACTTTTTTCTTTTTTTTTAAATCGTATCACCCCGAGCAAGACGGTAACGCCACTGATGTGCAGTGGGCTACGTAATAGTGAAAAAATTGGAAAAGAGAAAGCCGGAAACCACATCCTAAACAGGGAACAAGGGATGAGCCTCTTAACCTGTTCAATAGACGTGGGTGGAGTGTGAACCGGGCGATAGATAGATTTATCTACTCCAATTGAAAAAAAAAATAAAAACAGTGACAAGATTGGAAAAGAGAAGGCCGGAAACCACATCCTAAAGAGGAACAACGGATGAGTCTCTTAACCTGTTCAATAGACGTGGGTGAAGTGTGAACCGGGCGATAGATAGATCTATCTACTCCAATTGAAAAAATAAAAATAAAAACAGTGAGAAGATTGGAAAAGAGAAAGCCGGAAACCACATCTAAACTTTCCTTTTAATAATAACATCAACATTTAGACGATAACATTATTTTATTTTTATTAACTTTGAGCCCTTTTAACATTATATTCTGCTATTTTTTTCGGTGAATGAGTGGAGGTATCTAAATCCGAATAAATCTCCTTGTAAAGTTAAGAAAAATATCAATAAAAATGAGGATATTAGTCATAATTTTAAAAGCCGCTATGTTGGCACTTTGAACCATAAACGAAAACATAATCGTTATTTCACATATTCAGCTTGTAGTTGAACACGTTCCGAATTTTGTTGGTAAAATTCAGCCTTCAAAATAATAAAATAAAATAAAGTGAGATGAAATAAAACAGGCATACAAGGCTGTCCATCGGCACGTCTCATAGCATTCCACATGCTTCTCCCTGATTCTGTTCACGTAGGAGTTTCGGTTGCGTTTATATTAGGATACACAAGGGGCTTCTCCTTCAGTTTGACTTAGAATAATTAAATACCATCCATTATCTAGCTTAAAAAAATGTTTTGGATGACCACTTTGAACTGACTTGACAAATTGTTGCTTCAACCCTTCTAAACGCTTTTCGGTGAACCTGAAGGAGACTACCACCACCTTTAAATTTGTTGTTTTTCATTTTTTTTTTTTTACTATTTTCAGCGCAATCTTATCGATTACACCGTAAACTTTCCGATTGTCAAAAAATCTTTTGAAAAATTTCAATATTTAAACAATTTTAGAGTGGGGGCTCAGTTTTTCATACAACGATATAGTAAATTGATCCTCCATTTTGGAACCACTCACAGGTACGACATTACCACCACCTGTAAATTGGTTGATTATCAATTTCATTTTAATTTTTTCAGTGCAGTCTTATTGATTAAACCCTAAACTTTCCGATTGACAAAAAAAAAAAAATTGTAAAATTTCAACATTTAAACAATTTTAGTGGGGGGGGCTCAGTTTTTCATACAACCTTATAGTAAATCAATCCTTTTGCAATTAACTTTTTTGCTGAACTGAATCCTTTGCAAAATTTTTGAATGAAGCCATTCTTGAAGTTTCAGAGGAAGATGCCATGAACAAAACTTGTAAAAGACAAAAACAAGAGCAACAACTCGTCCAAAAAAAAAAAAAAAAAACACAAAACAAAACAAAGCGACTCCAACAAGAGTGGTTCCAAAATGGAGGATCGATTTACTATAACGTTGTATAAGAAACTGAGCACGCCCCTAAAATTGTTTAAATATTGAAATTGTTTCAAATGATTTTTTTTTTTTGATAATCAAAAGCTTTATGTAATAACCGATAAGTGTACGCTAAAAATAGTAAGAAAAAAAAAAAAGAAAAACAACAAATTTAAAGGTGGTGGTAGTCTCCTTCAGGTCCGCCCGATTTTTTTATATTCTTGGTCACTAAAATAATGCTCTACTGCGACTATCACCTCAACAACAACTGGTGAATAGGGTTAAATGTCTCAAAACTCAAATTATTTAAACAGTCAATTTGCTAGCTTTATAATAAGATTTATTAACCTGTTGAAGATGAACACTTTCCAACATATTTTTTATTATTGTTACTCAATACAAGGCCTAAGAGCAACTCAAGGTAGAGGGTTACTAAATGACTAGTTGTAAGGGCGTAAAAAGAAAGAACAAGTGCATATTAAGGATATATGTAGGATAGATAACGGTTGACACTAGACTTGAAGATATTCAGTTTGTAATGTTTGAGCAACCATCCTCTTGAGCCGAAAGTTAGCGACGTTTCATCTGCGGGGAAAAGGATTGTAAAGGGGAAAATAATTCATAACCGATATGATGGCATAATAGCTTTAAAGGTTAGAATGTAAGGACTAAGCAGCGACATTATCTACAGGATCTTAACGGCTAAACCGGCGAAAGAGGGCAACACCAGTCGGGTTGGTGTAAACAAGGCGGACCTCTACATGCCAAGCACCCAGTAGCCCGATTCAACCAATACTGGCTCCAGTGGTCGATGTTCGTTACATATGTAAAAGCCAGGGTTTTGAATACTAATTTTGAAGATAGGTAGTCCAGCAGGCTTCCTATTCCCACCTTAGTAAATATTAGTACAAGCGAGAATCAATATCTTATCCTCTCTGTCCTGCTATTTACCCATAGCTAGGTGGAGGGGGGACGCACTTATATCTTACTCAAGAGTATTTGAGTGTAAGTCAATGCCACGAACTCGACTGGAATTCAAACTCGACCCTCTGATTTCTAATGAATTGCGAGAATTATCTAAACTGGTAGAACAAGTACAGTGTAACCCTGATATAAGAGAGTTGTCGGGACCGGATAAACGTTATCTTATATCCGGGGTTTATCTTATATCCGGGTTTGGTCTATTTTATATACATTACCACAGGCTCTAATTTGGGGCCAGATAAAATCTCGCTTATATCCGCGTTTCTCTTATATCCGGGTCTCTTATATTCGGATTATGCTGAAATTAACCTAATAGTAACAATAACCAAATATTGATAATATTAGGTTATTCAGATATTTATCTTATTAACCTAAGATAAATTAATTTTATTAAACTAATAATAACAGTAACCCAATAGAAACAACCTAATATGTAATATTGGGTTATTCATGTTTTAATCTTAATAACCTAAGGTATTATATTAATATTATTAAACTAACAGTAACAATAACCTAATAGTAACAATAACCGAATAGTAACAATAACCTAATATTTAGTAATATTAGGTTATTCATATATTAATCATAATAGCCTAAGATATATTAATTCTATTAAACTAATAGTAACAAAAACAGAAATAGTAACGGCCTAATATTTAATAATATTAGGTTATTTATGTTTTAATCTTAATAGCCTAAGATATATTAATCATATTAACGAATAGTAACAATAACCTAATATTTAACATTTTAATGAGAAATCAGAGGGTCGAGTTTGAATTCCAGTCGAGTTCGTGGCATTGACTTACACTCAAATACTCTTGAGTAAGATATAAGTGCGTTCCCCCTCCACCTAGCTATGGGTAAATAGCAGGACAGAGAGGATAAGATATTGATTCTCGCTTGTACTAATATTTACTAAGGTGGGAATAGGAAGCCTGCTGGACTACCTATCTTCAAAATTAGTATTCAAAATCCTGGTTTTTACATATGTAACGAACATCGACCACTGGAGCCAGTATTGAAAAAAAGTGTAACTCGGGATATGGTGCTTTTTCTAAGATATGACACAAGCCTGAATGTATGGGGATGCCAAGTGACCATCGAAGTCAGTCATAACTGATCTATCGAAACTAGCTTGTTAACCATTACACCACGCCGAGAATCCCATGCAACTAGAGATATACTGATTTTCTAAGCGCAGCTTAGATGTGACACAAAGCCGAAAGTATGGAGGATTCAGTGAGGATCGAACTCAGTATTCAGTTGTAATTGTTCTAACGAGACAAGCGTGTTAACCATTACACCACGTCGAGGTGCCCATGTATTTAGAGATATGTGTGAAAGATTGTGTTTTGACAGGTTCATGCTAGGGTGTTTTTTTTTTTATCAGTATTTTTTTAACTAAAACAAAAAGAAGCCACAGCAGGCCTAACACTTTTATCTGCAGTACAGTCTCTGGTCTTTCTCTATTTACTTTACTAAACAATAATAAACCCACTGTGGAACATGGAATTATGGGATATGGATGTAACAGCTGTAATAATCATTACTGTAGCGGTTGGGAATAGTTATGAAGGGTTTTGCAAAGAGGTTAGAACTGGAAATCCAGTGAAGAATTGAAACCACCCAGAAGCCAGCACGATGACATCAGCTACAATACTGGGGATGAATTCCAGTGTAAAAGAAAAAGACTCGTTATTTAATCTCCTGGGAAAACACGACTGAGGCGAAAACAAAATGAATATAAATAATAATAATTATTTTTTAAAAATTGAGCTGAGGAAACTGCGAAATAAAAATATAGTGATCGTGCCCATAAGATTGGCTTCTAAATTCCTGGAGATTGTAGCTGTCGGGGAATCAAGTAAATGGAAGGGAATTCCACAGGCGTGAAGTGCGAGAAAAGAAGCTGATTTGCGTTTACAATTAATTGGTTTCACAGTAAAATGTGGGACCTAGTTGCCAATCTTGTGACTCAAGTAAATTTATCTAAGGGGGCACTATAAACGCATTCCTGTTTCGTTTTTTTTTTGTGTTTTTTTTTTTGTTGTTGTTGATTTCGTCTATTCCAGTATTGTCACGTGACATTTTGTCTATTATGAGTGAACTGGAAAATTGTTACTAGTCGAATCGCCTTCATTTACTTTGCAATCCAAATGTAAATAGAATGTTTCATTCGGGCAGCTTTTATCCAAGAAATGCTACTTTGTGGAACAAGTTCCCACGTGGGTACATCCCTGAACAGGACAATATTAGCCTCCTTAACTCAAGGCCCAGTCATCGTTTATGCTTCTCATTCTTGTACTCTTCACCTCCTCTTTCATTCACATCATTCCCCCCCCCCCCGCCAACCATTTTAACAATAACTCTCCAGCTTGAACAACTCTGAAGCCTTGTATTGTTCATCTTTAGTACATAAAAATTAATCTTTCATTGCATAATGTTTAACCTATGCCATTAATACTCACCACTGAATTAAGCGTAGAGAGGAGACTATGTTGAAAAATACTTTTGTGCAAAATAAATGAATTTATATCATTAGCCCGCGAACTTATTGATTTATCTATGTATACTTTTTCTTTTTGTAGGCGTAAAATAACAAATTAACTTCTTTGATTAGTGAAGGCGACAATCCTACTCCAGCAGTTTCTTTTCTCGTGCTTCCCGCCTGTAGAACTCTCTTCCATCTACTTGCTTTCCTGGCGGCTACAACCTCCAAGAATTTAAATGCAAAGTCAATTCCCATCTCTTATCCACTCAACTCCAGTCCTTTCCACATCACCCCGTGTATCTTGTTCTTTTCCTTTCTCTCTTCGTAACTGTGTTCACCCTGTGTTCACTTCCTTTTCTTCCCCTTTCTCTTCTACTCCCTGTAGCTGGTTCGTCTTTGTTTTCAATCTCCCTTTATCTAAAACTTTAACTCTCTCCTACACATCAGTGGTGGTACCGCCTTGCTTGGGGTGAAATGATTTTTTAAAAAATGTTGAGTAAGCAACAGAGTAAATAAAACAGTTTTAAATTATGGTGACTGTTTCTTTGGGACAAACTGCGCAAGCGCAGAAAAATATCTTGGAAGTAAATATGAAAACAGATTGTGATCTCTGTCATTACAGCGCAAACTTTATGACAGATATCCTTAATTTTCGGTTTTGTCAACTAGTAATAGAGAACTTCATATAATAGTTTTTGCTTTTTAATAAGCAATATTGATATTTCTTCTTCTTTATGTGCCGTTTTCTTTCAGGACGTAGGCGATCATGGCCTTTCATTTACACCTATCTCTTGTCACTTTTAACACTTGGTATCTTTAACAAACTCCGCTTCGTCATCCACTCGCTGAAGCATTGTTATTTACTTAACTGAATTCGAAATTCGGTCAAACCAATTTGTCGGAAGTCGATGTTGAAAAACTTTAGGTCATGTCAATCTGTCATTGTAAAAACTGTTGCAACAAATGTTGTCAAGACTGTTTACTCTGAGTTTGCTATTCAAGCGACATCGATTTTGAAATATCATTTTCTCTTGACAAGAATAAATCTAACCCATAAACCTTTGTTACGAAAAGACGGATGCATTAATTTGGGTTTAATATATTTTGACAGGCAATGTTTTTGTCTAGAAGCCCGATGATCCAGAACTGAAATCTTAGCATTTGGAATGAGTGGGTCCCAATTTAATCAGATAATCTAGGATGTGCGTTGTAGTGCAGTGGATACCGACTCGGAATGACAAATCGAGGAGCCGAGTTCGAATTCCAGTTGAATTCCTTACATTCACTTACGCACAAATACCCTTGGGAAATGTATTAATCTGTCTCTTCCCTCTAGTTATGTGTTAAATAATAGGACAGATTGAGTTCTATAGCCTATATAGCAATGGCAACCTACTTCAGTGAATCATGTCTCGAAATAGACATGATCGCCCAAAGCGTGCATCACGTATGGCGCTTAACAGACTGAATCTGGCGCAACGATTACCAATTCGGAGATTGAAATGGGTAGACCTAGTTCAAATTTCAGCTGGGACAGTTTGCGTTCACTTGGCATCATTGAAAGGCCTGAAACCATTTTTTGTTTCCAGCTATGGGTGAATAATAAAAGAAATTGTGACATTTAAGACTGTAAGATATCAGCTGAATATCAGGTAAACACTGTCAACTGCAATAAACAATGATTGGCTCGATGATTTCTGTCGTTTCTAGAGTCAGTTTCCGGGCAATTACAGAAAGCCTTGAAAAATCTGGGATGATGGGAACAGGGTTTAGAAGAAATAACAAGACAAACTTTATTAAGAGCTATAAAAGGCAGGAAGTTGTGGAGAGCGATAATTCTGTAGGAACACGACACATAAGGAAAAAGATAATTGAACAAATTATGTATGTGGGTATTGTTTACTTCTTTGTGGTATAAAGAGCCGCAGCCTAACCAACTGTGACCGCTGTAGAAAGTAGGTTTGCATAGGGTCGAGCCCTTAACTCATCGGTTTGGGACCCCAGAGTTGTTCTTCTTCTAAACTGGCTGCCAGTCAAAGCTAGGAAGTCCAGTGTGCTCAGAAGAGATTCATACTTTTCTGGAATCATTCCCATAGTTACGTACGCACAAATTTCGAAGATTTTGTCTTATCTCTCCACCCTGTACGAATGCATACTTTTTAAAGGGACTCCCTCTACCATGCGTACGTACTTTTTGTGCTCACCCCTCTGTACACAAATATGCGTTGTGGCGCAGTGGATATCGGCTCGGAACGAGAAATCGAGGAGCCGAGTTCGAATTCCAGTTAAATTCCTTGCATTCACTTACGCGCAAATAGCCTTGGGAAAGGTATTAATCCATCTCTTCCCTCCAGTTATGGGTTAAATAACAGGACAGATTGGGTTCTATAGCCTTGGCTGGCAACAAGTCTACCGCAGAAATCAATGGCAACCTACTGCGGCATAATGTTCTGCCCAGTCGGTCATGTCTCGAAAGAGACATGATCGCCCATAGCGTGTATCATGTATGGCACTTAACTGACTGACTGACTAGGTGCTTATGTGCTATGTGAACGACCTCTAATGGTATTTGTAAGAAAGCGGACGCAATGGACTTGGCTGGAATTCGAACTCGGAAAGCCAATCCCACTTTGCGAGTAAATTGTCATTACTCTATGTTTTATGTTTGAATGTAGACCGAGAATTTTAAATATTCACTAAAAGCTCAGATTTGTTCAGATGCTTTTTTATGTCCTGTTTCGCTGAAAATTAATTTGAATATTTTGTTACATGCGCATATAAATATTGAATGTAAGACTGAAAAAAAAATTCTTTTTAAATAAATGGAACAACAACAATAATTGCGCTTATATCTACGTTAATATCTACACGTCAATTTTGTTTGAATTATCTAGGTTATATCCGGGTGAAAATATACTTTAAAGTCATGTGATTCCTTCAAAGAATGTGTGCATTATAATTTTCTTTAGATTTTTAACATCATGCACACAAAGCAATGCACTTTTATGAGACACTAGCAGTATAGCCCGGCGTTGCTCGGGTGTAATGAAGGCTTTAAAACTAATCCATTGTCCTGGAGCTCAGACACTTTGGACGTTGGCACGAAAGACTAAAAAGCAATAGTTGTTTCCAGTTAAAGCGAAACCGAAGACTGAAAGAAAAATGAATGGATGTAAGTCAAATTTTGATTTCCTGGTATCGATATCAAATAAGTTTTTTTCGTCGTAAACTGTATTTTGAAGGCTAAATAATTTTTCTGAGTAAATGGTATCATGGCTGAGACTAAGAACTACAATTATACCCACTTAGAGCCAAACCCGAAGTAAAAATTAAAATAAAAGGGCTGAAAAAATACAGACATACAGGCAGATAAACAGACACACACAAACATCTTGCCTTTTATATATATATATATATATATATATATATATATATATATATATATATATATATATATTATCGATTTTCTGCACTATTGTAAGAACTGCAACCTTGAAACTCCTGAATATCGTTTCTTATGTCTTTGTCTATGAGCGTATCAAATTTCATTAAAATCGGACCACTCCTTCTATAACCCGATTTTTTCGATTATCCATATTTATTGGGGGTACCTCGACACAAAACCTAGCTAAAAACAGTCGCAGACGCTTATATTATAACTGTGTAACTTTTCAAGAAAATCGGTTCAGCCGTTTCGGAGTCTATAGGTAACGGATACACACACACACAGAGACACACACACACAGACAAATTTCCATTTATAAATAAGTTTAGATAACGCTCTTGTTCAGTTATTCCCACATTCCAATGAATACTGGGCGATCGATCACCTCACGAATAAAGAGGAGTCACAAGGCAACAGTAATTTTCTTCTCCAGGAGGATGCTTAGAATGCTTAGAATGCCATAGACTGAACATATGAATAACGAGGAAATTTGCAGAAACTAGGATATCACAATAGTCTGTTCAAGTAGGGCACCTCAGCTTGGTGTAATGGTTAGCAAGCGTGTCTCTCTAGAACTTATTACAACTCAGTAGTGAGTTCGCACCTCACTGGGTACTCCCACACTTTCGGCCTTGTACTACATCTAAGTGGCTCTTAAATAATCAACTACGATCACCTTGACGTAGTGTAATGGTTAGCAGATTTTTCTCACTAATTCATTTTTTTTTAATCATATCGCCCCAAGCAAGGCATTTTACTGCCACTGTTTTGCAGGCGGTTACATAGGAGGAAAGTTGTGAGAATGAGTGACAGGTTATAGGGGGTGTCAGGAAGTGGGTAAAAGGAGGATGAATATGACCATAAAGTGAGAGATCAGTTTATATATTGACTGTAATGTAGAATTGATCCCCCACTTTATATCCACATTATAATAGTATCATTTTTTTTATAATCATATCGCCCCAAGCAAGGCATTTTGAGTGACAGGTTATAGGGGGTATCAGGAAGTGGGTAAGAGAAAGATGAGAATACTGATGAGAGTGGAGTGGACGGAGAAAGGAGCATGAGAGAGAGAGAGAGAGAGAGAGAGAGAGAGAGGATGCAAGTCAATGAGATAGGAGATGACTACTGACTTTACATTTAAATTCTTGGAGATTATAGCTGTCGGGGAAGCAAGTAGACGGAAGGAAATTCCACATGCGGGAATTACAACTGAATAATGAGTTCGATCCTCACTGGATGTCTCATATATTCGGTCTTGTGCCACATCTAAGCCACGCTTAGAAAATCATTTGTCCTCGCTTCAGCTGTACACTTACTAAAATTGGAACGATACAGAGAAGGTTAGCATGGGTCCTGCGCAAGGATGACACACAAATTCCAGAAGCATTCCATCTTTTTAATGAATGTATCCAAGACGCTACTCTTGACATTGTCGGACTCTCTGCCCTCGGACAGGGAGGAACCCAGACGGGGCTCCGCCGAAGGATAGAGTCTCGTCTGGGGAAAAGTAGACAAAACTTTTTTGCCCGAGCTATGTGGCTCGGATCACCCACTCTAAAAAGACCTTGTGCCACATTTTGCTTCAAGTGGGGAGGCAGCTAAATATAAATAGTTTGTTCAAGTAGTGAGCCAGAAAGATATGAAAAGATATGGAAAAAAGAAGTAAATAAATATCTTACCTGATAATCAACTTAGCCATGCCATTAAAATATCGTCCGGCATTTTTTTCTTCTTCTATGTGCCTTGTCCTTTCAGCATATAAGCGATCATGGCCTTCCACGTCTCTCTATCCCTGATGGCACTTAGCACGCTTTCTCCTGTTACTCCATCTAACCCCGCTCTGCTATCCACCTGCTCAGGCCAGTCATGTATATTACACGCTGCTTTTCCTCTGTCTCGCTTTCCCTCTATCTGGCCTGTGAGTATCAGATTCTCCAAGCCCTCGTCTTCATTACATGTCCCAGGAACTTTAGCTCTATTTCCTTGATGCTCAGTATTAATGTTCTTTTCATTTCCATCCGTTCCAAAACATCATCATTACTCCCGTGCTCGATCCATGATATCCGCAGCATCCTTCTGTAGAACCACATTTCAGTTGCTTCAAGTGTTCCTTCGTTGATGAGATTGTTCAGCATTCACTGCCATATTGAAGAACTGACGTCACGTAGCAAGCAAGTACTCACTTCTTTGCTTCTAGCAAAATTTACCTGTCTCTTAATATTCTACTCAATTTTTGGCATGTGTCCTTCGCCATGGCAATTTGCCTTCGGATTTCTGTGTCATATTTTCTGTCTCCTGTTAGAAGGCTACCCAGGTATTTAAATTTTTGTACTTGCTTGATTTTATTATCCCCCACTTATATTTTGGGCTGCTCTTTTTGCTGATGATCACGCATTCGGTTTTCTTGTAGTTTATTTGTAGTCCTTTCTTTGCAGTTCTTTTCAGCTACCTTCTTTAGGGTGTCTTGTAGTTTCCTTTCCGTATTTGCTATTAGCACTGTATCATCTGTGCACATTATATTGTTTAGATTGTGGCCTCCGATGACGAATCCTGGCATAACTTCTAGGGTCCTCAGAATAGTATCGCTGTACAAGTTGAATCCTTTCCAAAAGCTAAGTATTAAGAAATAGACAAAATTCGTTAGAAACAAAGAAGAGAATGCTTAACTCTTACGTAACATATGTCCACCTATATGGCTGAGAATGGCAAACAATCTCCTCACGAATGAAGAAAAAACATGAAACAACAGAAATGGGGTTCTACAGAAGGAAGCTGAGATTACAATGGACTTAACATGTAAGAAATGACAAAGTTTTCAGAAAAATAGAAACAAAAAGGACACTTACTAAAAGAAAAAGACTATTGAAATTTTTAAGGCACACAATGAGGAAAGAAGGCTTGGAGAATTTGACACTCAAACAGCATATTGAAGGCAAGAGACACAGAGAAAAGTAACGAACGACCTAACTAACGAGCTTGTATAAATGGGTGGTAGAACAGAATTTAGGAGAGATAGCAAAAAAAGCTTAGTAGAGCTGGTGGGGTGGCAGGAAGTGATGGAGAGTCATGATCGACCATGTCTGAAAAAATAGTAGTAAATATTACTTCTTATTGCTTCGGATAGTTTCAGTTCACATCAAGGCAAGATGTATCATCTGTTAATTTTACAACGATTTCTCGTTGTGAAAAATCTTTGTAGCCGTTATGCACGACTCTTTGCGGTCATTCTCGGTATCCTTACCCGCCTATCACCCACCCTCTGACATTTCCTATATTTAACCATCCTTCCTCCACTCTATGTAGCCCCCTGCGCAGTAGTGGCAGTGAAATGCCTTGCTCGGGGTGAAACGTTTATAAAAAAAAAAAAATTCTTGTTTCTCGGTATTTAATAAAAAACGGTTTTGACGCTAATTCGAACACATTCAACAGGAATATATTTGTCAAATTTTTTTTTTTTTAATCATTTCACCCCGAGCAAGGCAGAAACGCCACTGATGTGCAGGGGGTTACATAAATGTAGAAAGATTAATTAGAAAAGAGTGAGGAGTACAAGCTAGTTAGAAAGGAACAATAGAAAGCTGAGAAAGCAGGTGCAATGACAGATACATGGGCGGAGAGAAAGTGAAGATTATACAGGAGAGGGGAGAGAGCTAGAGTCCAGTGGTTAGTAGGTGAGTATTAACTTTGCATTTAAATTTCTGGAGATCGTAGCCGTCAGGAAAGCAAGAATACGGGAGTGAGTTTCACAGACGGGAAGTGCGAGAGAGGAAGCTGCAGGAGTATTTTACTTGATATACATTTGTCTACATATACTCACTACTTACTCGTTCTTAACACCAGAAGGTAATCGTCATAACAACACTGGTGGTTCTTATTTAACATGGCTGACTAATTTTTCTGTTCTATGTTGCAGTTCAATTAGTTACGTACAAATAAGCAACTGTTTTGCAATAACTGACTTGAACATGAACATATCCTTTTTATTTTGTCTATCATATTACAGGACCATTCAGTCAGTTAAGTACCATACGTCATACACAATTGGCCGATCATGTCTCTTTCGATCGATGACTGACGAGGCAGAAATTTTTCCCGCAGTTAGTTGTCATTTATTTCTGCGGTAGACTGGTTGCCAAACAAGGCTATAGAACCCAATCTGTCGTAGTATCCAATTCTTTTTTCCAGATCAGCCGGTTAAGTGCCATGCGTGATATACGCTTGGGTGATCATGTCTCTTTCGATCTATAACTGACTAGGCAGAAGATTTTCCCGCAGTAGGTTGCCATTTCTTTCTGCGGTTGACTGGTTGCCAACCAAGGCTATAGAACCTAGTCTGTCTTGCTATTCGACCAAGAGCTGTAGGGAAAAGAGATTGATTCATACCTTTTCCCCCAAGGGTATTTGCGCGTAAGTGAATTCAACGAATTCATCTGAAATTCGAACTCGGCTCTCTAATTTCTTATATCTAGCCGATTTCCATTGCACCACAACAGGATCTTACAGTGCCTAAATGATAACATCCCAGGAGGGGAGGTTAGTAAACACGATGAGGATTTACTTGAGGGTGGTAGGGTACCGCATCCTCATATACTACAGCCGTAGTAAGCTAGCATGACGGAGTCTGCAACTTCTGCAGACTTTTTTTTTATTCATATCACCCTGAGCAAGGCGGTAACGCCACTGGTGTGCAGTGGGCTACGTAAGAGTGAAAAGATTGGAAAAGAGAAAGCCGGAAACCACACCCTAAACAGGGAACAAGGGGTGAGCCTCTTCACCTGTTCAACAGACGTGGGTGGAGTGTGAACCGGGCGATAGTTTACTCTATCTACTCCAATTGAAAAAAAAGAAAAAGAAAAGAAAAAGGAGTGAAAACATTGGAAAAGAAAAAGCCGGGAACCACATCCTAAACAGAGAACAAGTGACGAGCCACTTCTCCTGTTCAATAGACGTGGGTGGAGTGTGAGCCGGGCGATAGTTTAGACTACTGGTTTGAATTCAGAATTTTCCTTCTCCTAGACTGGTTGCCTAGTCTGTCCTGCTATTTACCTGTAGCTGGTGGGGTGGGAGGAGAAGCGGTGCATTCCCTAAGGGTATTTGCGCGTAAGTGAAGGTAACAAACTCAACTGGAATTCGAACTTGGCCCTCCGATTTTTCAATACACCATCACACATCTACAGGCCAACTTGGCAATGGATTAAATGCACTTTTGTTCATTCATTTGACAATGGCAGTTCGATATAAATGACAGAAAATTCTACATTTTGCTCAAGCGCAAACAGAAACGCGAATAACATTGTTCTCTGTATTATTGCTTATGAAAAAAAGTGTCCATATTTATCAAGGCTTACGGCCATACCATGTTGAATACACTGGTTCTCGCTCGATCACCGAAGTTAAGCAACGTTGAGCCTGGTCAGTACTTAGATGGGTGACCGCTTGGGAATACCAGGTGCTGTAAGCGTTTAGTGACGGATGTGGGTTCCGCAAACGCTGTTGGAGGTCCACAAGGGACAACGAGTGGCAGCCTGCGTATCGCTGCTTTCTCGCCACCGTACCGCACCCTTATTCAATCGAGTGCTTACTAGTGATGAAAAGTGGGTTCTGTACGAAACTCCCAAGCGTTACAGACATTGGTTGTTTCTTCAGGATGAAGACCGCCTATGCGCCCACGCAAGATTATGCTTTGTGTCTGGTGGACAGGTCGTGAAGTGATTCATTATGAACTGCTACCAACGGGCCAAACGATCACTGGAAACCTATACTCGCAGCAATTGAAACGTGTGCAACAGGCATTGCGCCAGAAGGAGCCAGCACTGGTGAATCGCAAAGATATGCTTTTCCTCCATGACAACGCCAGGCCGCATGCCGCGTGAGTGGTCAGGGATACCATACAGCATCTTGCTGGGGGTGGGGAGACTTTGTGCTCTCCACCTTATTCACTTCACCTCGCGCCATCCGATTACCACCTCTTCCACTCCCCGGATAATCATCTTCGTGGGAAATCCTTCACCAATGAAGCAGACTTGCGCAAAGCCCTCACGGATTTCTTTGCGTCAAAACTCCCTGAGTTATACCGCAAGTGCATTGAACTGCTGGAGACACGTTGGCAGAAGGTATTGGATGCCGATGGCGATTACTTTGAAGTGTAAATATAAGTTAATCATACTGTGAAGCGTTTTCTTTTTTCCTTTAAAAACGGATAGAACTTTTTTGGTTACCTTGTATATGTTGCCGTCAATTTAGACGGCATAAATGCAGGCCCACTTATTGCTAAGATTGTATGCTATATAGTTTTTTAATATCTATATTTTTACTGTTCTTTAAAATTATTCTGAAGGCAAATGATAGCAGGACATAAATTGGCACGAAGCAAAGGTAATTTGTTTCGATTTGCTTTTATCACTCTTGAATTCCATTGAATAATTTGAGTTTTAGTTTTGTTTAACGGCATATCAACCGCTGTGGGTTATTTAATGCCAAAAAGGTGAGGTTTTAAGATATGTTTTTAAATGATCAGTTATAGCGAGAAGATTGATTTAGTCAGGTTTTAATGAAAAGTTTTTTTTATTCTTTTTTTTATTTTGGAAAACTGCACCTGATATATATTTAGAGGTTTTTCGATAAAATCCAAAGAAGAATCTGTAATTTTACTGATCATGACCTGGCATCACACTTTCAGTCACTTTTCTACTGCTCTAGTGTAGCTTCCCTGTGCCTTTTCTATAAATTCTTTCATGGTAATTGTTCTGAATAACTTTTCTCGTGGTTCCTAGACTATGAATTTAACCACAGTACTAGATTGGCAGAAAGGTTTCATCATTTTACAGTTAAAATCCTAGATGTAACCGTAAGTTATATTCAACCAGTTTCTACTATAGCACTTCTCGCATGTGAAACTCTCTTGTGGCTTTTTACTTTCCCGTCAACTTTGTTCTATAAAAATTTAAACGTAATATCAAACGTTATTTACTCTCTTTTTAATTATCGTTCTCTCACTGTAATAATGTTTTTTTTTCTCATATCCTCTAACACTCAATTGTCCTGTTGGCTGGTGCTTCAGAATACACCAACTGTGGGTAAGACCAACCCAACAAGACCACCTGCTTACTATGGGTAGCAACTGATTATGCTTGAGGATTGGAACCTCTTAGCTGAGTGCTTCAGGCATTAAGTAGAATACTTCTGAATTTCAACACACTAATTTAGCTCTTAGCGCTTTACACATATTTTAAAGAAAAAATTATTCTCAGCAAAACATTTTTGAATACAAAACTAGATGACATTTTCAGTGACTGAAAGTGTGATGCCAGGTCATGATCAGTAAAATTGCAGATTCTTCTTTGGATTTTATCGAAAACCTCTAAATATATATCAGGTGCACCAGGCTAGATGTGGCAGCAATATTCAAAGCAAGCATGAATAGTAGACTTATAAATATGTAAGATAAATTTATAAATATGTAAGATAAATTCTGATGAGAAAAATTGTCTGGCATAACACAGGGAACCAACTTTCCTAGCAGCAATGACGAGTGATCATCCTGAAAAATATAGACAATTTAATGATAAATAATGTGAAATGTCCCACAAAGTGTGTAAGAATGGAAAATGAAAACCGGTTGGATGTTAATATTTTAAAAGTGTTAATGCTTCGCTACTTTATGTGAGCATACGCTACATGTTTCTGAAAATACTTACATAAAATAAACCAACTTAAATAATTTTCTTTCAACATTCAACTGGTTCTTTGCATACACGTTCTTTAAGCATTTGTTTTTAAATAAACATTATTTGCTTATGTGTGGAAGAAATACAAAAGGCATAAAAAAATTACTAATATTTAAAATAACAAAAATGAAGAAAAAATCCCTGATGTTTGTTTTATTTTTTGACAGCAATGTTTGCTTTGTACAAGGCCCAAGAGCCACTCAAGTTATTAGGGTACAGAGTAAGATGCACCACTCCAAGCAAGGTAATATTTCCAGTAAGACTCAAGAGGCCAATGGGAGTGAAAAAGAAGTAAAAAAAACTTTAGAAGGAACTAGAAACCCAATCCTAAATAGGAAACAAGGGATAAACCTCTACTCCTGTTCAAAAGATCAGGGAGAAATGTTATAGTTAAAATCAATATACTTTGAAAATGCCGTTGAAAATAGTTAACTAGCTCAACATGGCAATCCATTGCAAGAGAATTTTGTTAGACATTGAAAGACTATTTTAAAATTCTAATTTTAAGGGTCGAGGTCAGAGTTTTTTAACCTTTTCTTCCATGTGACCAATTTTAGTACCAAAAATATCTCAGCATAAATAGAAATTCCATGTAGCAAGGAATACATTTTATTTACAAAAGCGAAGCATAGCAGACTATGTAAATCTTGACTAATGACTCCACTGTCCCTGGTGTCTGTCTGTCAACTGGTGAAGTTGAAATTCCAAACCTTTGTTCAGCATTAGGCGTAAGATTCCTCTCTTTTCAATTGTCACCTCCGGGTCTATTAAAAAAAAACCCTCTGCGACCACATTGAGAATCGCTGCTTTAAAACCCAGAGCAGAGGACAATCTAATGGGGAGCATTTTTTCAAAATTATTTTAAAATAATCAAGTCCACATAAGGAAAAATAGAAATTCCATATAACAGAGAAATGCAAAGTCAATACTCATCTACTAACCACTGGACTCTAGCTCTCTCCCCACCCCCGTATAACCTTCCCTTTTTCTCCACCTATGTATCTGCCATCGCACTTGCTTTCTCAGCTTTCTATTGCTCCTTTCTAACTAGTTTGTACTCCTCACTCTTTTCTAATTAATCTTTTTACAGTTATGTAGCCCCCTGCACACCAGTGGCATTTCCGCCTTACTCGGGGTGAAATGATTAAAAAAAAATACATTTTATTTACTAAAGCAAAATGTAGAAAATATAAATCATAGTCATTGTCTGTAAATAATAAGTAAGATACGATTCATAAGTGTTCAATTCAGATTTAGCTTAACTGGTACTAACAGTACAACCCGGCGTTGCTCGGGTGGAATGAAAGCTTTAAAACTAATCCATGGTCCTGGAGCTCAAACTCTTTGGACGTTAGCACGAAAGACTAAAAAGCAATAGTTGTTTCCAGTTAAAACGAAACCGTAGACTGAAAGAAAAATGAATGGATGTAAGTTAAATTTTGATTTCCTGGTATCGATATCAAATAAGTTTTTTTCGTCTTAAACTGAATTTTGAAAGCTAAATAAGTCCTCTTAGTAAATGGTATTATGGCTGAGAATAAGAACTATAATTATACCTAGTTAGAGCCAAACCCGAAGCAAAAACTAAAATAAAAGGGCTGAAAAAATACAGACATACAGGCAGATAAACAGACATACACACACAAATATTATATATATATATATATATATATATATATATATATATATATATATATATATATTATCGATTTTCTGCACTATTGTAAGAACTGTAACCTTGAAACTTCTGAATATCGTTTCTTAAGTCTCTGTCTATGAGTGTATCAAATTTGATTAAAATTGGACCATTCCTTCTATAACCCAATTTTTTCGATTATCGATTTTCGATATTTATCGGGGGAACCTCGACACAAAACCTAGCTAAGAACATTCGTAGACGCTTATAGTACAACTGTGTAAATTTTCAAGAAAATTGGTTCAGCCAATTCCTCTTCTTGCTAGTATTAAGTGCTGGAAGATGTCTGAAGATTCCATTTCTTATTGCTATCTACCACTCTTGAGCCTTATATTGGGTGAACATTAGTAAAAAAATTTCGACCATTAGTTTTTTATAATTTATAAAACCTTTCTTATTTATAGGCATTCATCTTCATCATCAGTCTCTTGATTTCTACAATCGCTGGGGGCACCTAAGGGTAAAAGAATACAGGTAGCCTAACCCAAGATGATCTGTTGGCAGTGACCCCTATGGGTTCCGACATGTCAGTCACACTGCATAACAGCCTCTGCAAGACCATCATGCAAGGTACTGTTAAAGGTGGATGCAAACGGAGATGGCAACACAAAAGCTGGTCAAACAACATCAAAGAATGGACAGACATGTCGGAACCCATAGGGGTCACTGCCAACAGATCATCTTAGGTTAGGCTGTCTGCATTCTTTTACCCTTTGGTGCCCCCAGTGATTGTAGAAATCAAGGGACTGATGATGAAGATGAATGCCTATAAATTGGAGTAGATATATCTATCTATCGCCCGGTTCACACTCCACCCACGTCTATTGAACAGGTTAAGAGGCTCATCCCTTGTTCCCTGTTTAGGATGTGGTTTCCGGTTTTCCAATCTTCTCACTTTGTTTTTGTTTTTTTTTCAATTGGAGTAGATAGATCTATCTATCGCCCGGTTCACACTCCACCCACGTCTATTGAACTGGTTAAGAGGCTCATCCTTTGTTCCCTGTTTAGGATGTGGTTTCCGGCTTTTCTCTTTTCCAATCTTTTCACTATTACGTAGCTCCTTGCACATCAGTGGCGTTACCGCCTTGGTCGGGATGATACGATTAAAAAAAGAAGAAAAGTTTTATAAATTATAAAAAACTAATGGTCGAAATGTGCATTAAGGTCACTGATATAATACAGATAAAGTAATGCTTTCAAAATCTAAAATAACGCTTTTTAAAAAATGAATTCTGTCATATTGTAACTCAATAACTCACATTAAATGTCTAAAATATGCTGGTCTCAAATAAATAAAAAATAAATTAAATGAACAAGAAGTTTTTTCTAACATCATACAATAAAAACAAAAAATGTCTCAAATCAATTTGAAAATATAATCTATTATGAGAAAACAGAAAATTATATCTAATTAATTTCTGAATTATTTACTTTTAGAAATAAAGTAAAGCAGTTTGAGTTTTCATAATTTTACACCAGTGGAAAAAAAAAAAAATTCATGGCTGACCTATTTTTCTTGTGCCAACTCCAAGCCAATTCTTAAATAATTTTTAGGCCTACTTGTGGACCAAGAGGCCTATGTTGAGAATCACAGGTCTAGATGACCCTCTCTGAAATACAGCCGTGAATGAAAAAAAATTTGAGCTTGCAGCATTATTGTAAACATTTAAAGTGACTCTTGCCCAATCTTTCCACCAAGGGGTTAATGAATATTCCTATCTCACTGGTATGCACAAAAAGGTGGGAAAGGGACTGCTACATGCTCACAATGCAACAAAATGAAAGACAAATGCCACCTTGAGAAATAAGAATGCAGACCATATTTTCCATTTATATGTAGGTAAAATATTAGGGGTTTTGCCTGCTCGTCTGGGTGGGTAGGTAAGTGATCCCTGATACTACTGCTATATTAGCTCTTACCTCTACCAACTCCTTGCTCATTTACTGGTGGATAGCAATAAGAAATGGAGACTTCAGAACTTTTTTTACTAATTTTCACCCAATATAAGGCTCAAGAGCCACTCCCAAGATAGAGGGCAATTGTGTGGAGTTATATTATTGTAGAAAAGTACGTTTTTAGGAATTTAGACTTTATAAGAAACTGGAAACCTAATCCTAAACAGAAAATAAGGAATAAACTTCTACTCCTGTTTGAAAGAATGGAGAGGGGTGTGAACCAGCTGAAGGGGAAATTCCTCTACTTTTATTATATTGCTGCATGGACACGCCCATTTTCCCAAAGAGCAGACGAAAACTCTCCTCATTCATAAGCATGACTGTAAATACAGGCTATCACCCAGATATTTTTCTTTTTTTTTTAATCGTTTCACCCTAAACAAGGCGCTAATGCCTCTGATGCGCAGGGGGCTACATAAGAGTAAAAGATTAGATAGGAGGGGAGCAAAGAGGAAGATGAACCAGTTACAGGAGGTGTCAGAGAAAGGACCAAGAAAAGGATGGGAATACAGGTGTGATGCCAGTTGCAAAGGTAGAGGGAAAAGAAAAGATTTGTTCCCCAAAACTTCTTTTACTTCACATTTCCTTTCAGTTAAAGTTGACACCCCTTTGGAAAACCTGTCACATGTGGCAAGGGTCAGTCAATTAAGTGCCATATGTGATACACACTTGGGCGATCATGTCTCGAAAGTGACATGATGACTGGGCAGAAGATTTTTCTACAGTAGGTTGTCATTTCTTTCTGCGGTAGACTGAGTGCAAACTCAATCTGTCCTGCTATTTAACCCATTGCTGGAGAGAGAAGCGAGGGATTAATACCTCCCCCCGGGGTATTTGCGTGTAAGTGAATACAACTGGAATTCGAACTCAGATCTCCAATTTCTCGTTCTAAGCTGATATCCATTGCATCACAACCCTCATGGCAAGGGTATGAAACTAAAATAAGGCAAGCTTTGATAAGCTGAGGATATTTACGCTTCTCCCCCACTTAAGAGAGATGTGACACAAGGTCTTTTTTAATGTGGAGAACCTGAGCGCGTACGCCCAGGTACTGGTCAAAACATTACCTATCCACCGCAGTGGATAGGTTCAAAACCGGTCTAAACTGGTTTTAAACTGGTCTTAATTGGTTATTTCCGACCCCAGCCTGAAGGGGGCCGAGTGCTTTTGATATGCTTCTACCCCACTTGAGAGAGATGTGACACAAGATCTTTTTTAATGTGGTCTTAAACTGGTCTTAATTTGTCATTTCGGATCTCAGCCGAACAGGCGGGGGCCGAGAGTGCTTTGATATGCTGAGACTAGTCCTGACATGATAAGCTAAGCTTTGTACCCAGTTACTACGTTAACATTGCTGGAGTAGGCTGTGTAATCTTAGACCAGCATCTGCGTCAGGTTCCCCACTCTAAAAACCAACCTTGTGTCACCACAAACTCCAGCAGGGGAGCATGGTAAATACACTTAGAAAATCGAAGTTCAAAAGGTGTATCAGCTGGTCTATCAAACAGAAACACTTGAGAGCTAGATAAACCCCTCCTTGCTTTCTATGCAGGAGTTCATAGTATCATGTTATGTCCAGTAAAGCAGACACCGAAACAGGTCGTATTTGAAATGAGATATATCATATTGCGGTTAAAATATAATGTCAGGCATAACTGGAAAGAGAGTGTCAAATGAACTTTATTTTGCATGATCTAAAGTTTTTCACACAACACATACACAACTTGACACGATGGGTGGGAACAAATAATTCCTTTGTGAATAAAACTTAACAGTGATATTTTCATTCCCAGAACGATTCTCTAATCTATTCAGGGACTCATTATTACTTTCGAATCAACTGACTGGGTTACATATGAAATATCAATTTATTAGTTGTACATTTATGCACTCTCTTTCCTCATAGTCTGTCTCTATCACACACACACACACACACACACACACACACACACACACACACACACACACACACACACTATATATATATATATATGTTTATATATATATATATATATATATATATATATATATATATATATATTATCCCTCACCAGTAGCATAACTCTGAGTTTCATGCAAAACATATTCTTTGAGTGCTGGGTAAAGACTGACCGTTACATATTTTAGATTTTAAAATAAGAATATCTGGTTAACGCAATGCTGTCCATCATTATATGAGGATTATAGTTTTTTTTATTATAGAAATATATATATGTTGCCTTTAAAATAAACGAGATTTTTATTTTATATATATATGTAAAATAAATAAAAGAAGTATATTAATTTTTATTTAAAATTGTGTGCATTATTTTATATTAAACATAAAGGGAGTTTTTTTTAATTTAAAACATTTTATAAAAATGTATATAAAAAAATAAATGAATCTAGACTGACTTAATAGTAGCTCTGTTGTGTTACATCAAGCACTATTTTATTAACACCAGCACTCTATGTGCGATATATATATATATATATATATATATTAATCATATCACCCCGGGCAAGGCGGTAAGGCCACTGGTGTGCAGGGGGTTACTTATGAGTGAAAAGATTGGAAAAGAGAAAGCCGGAAACCACATCCTAAACAGGGAACAAGGGATGAGCCTCTACACTTGTTCAATAGACGTGGGTGGAGTGTGAACCGGGCGATAGTTCAGTCTATCTACACCAATTGAAAAAAAAAACAAATAAACGAAAAGGAAAAGTGAAAAGATTGGAAAAGAGAAAGCCGGAAACCACATCCTAAACAGGGAACAAGGGATGAGCCTCTTAACCTGTTCAATAGACGTGGGTGGAGTGTGAACCGGGCGATAGTTCAGTCTATTATATATATATATATATATATATATATATATATATATATATATAAGTGAATAAGGAACAAAGAAAATATTTTGCTTATAGGAAATATCAAACTTAATATTAAGATCAATTTGCATTAACAAGAACACAAAATTAATTAACTGGGTAATTTGGGGAGTTAACCAATTAAATATCTGTAAAAAGAGGAAAAATTTGAAAATAGAAAATATCTGGTAAATATTTCTCTGAATATGTATGTACATATTTTTACTATTTTTTGATGTTAATGGTTTTCTCTAGTATTTTTTTGATGTTAATGGTTTTCTCTAGTATTTTTTTACTTGAGCTCATATTGCAATTCTGACACTAATGATTCTCTAGTATTTCTTTACACTGTATGGGTGTTGGGAGTTGAAACTGAAGTATTGTCCATATTAGTATTGTCTGGTGAATGTTGTCTTAATGGATGTCTTGAACCCCACCTCTGTTTATTAGCACATCCAGGAATGCCAGTCTGTTATCAATCGCTGACTTTTTTTTTCCATAGTGACATCAAAAAATACTAGAGAAAACTATTAACATAAAAATTGCAATATGAACTCTGGTAAAAAATGGTTACTGAACATTATATTTTTGCTACTTGAACAAATATGAATTTTTGGATACTGATTGTATAGTCTTAAAGAGAATTGTATAAATATTTTTATCTTATAAATAAAATTTTAAGATAAATCAAAACTTTTAGTGCTGGTTCTTGAGTTGTTACATGAATCAAACAAACAATAATCTAAAATTATTTAAACTTTGTCTGTGTGTGTGTGTGTGTGTGTGTGTGTGTGTGTGTGTCCGTTGCCTATAGACTCCGAAACGGCTGAACCAATTTTCTTGAAAATTTACACAGTTGTACTATAAGCATCTGCGAGTGTTCTTAGCTAGGTTTTGTGTCAAGTTACCCCCAATAAATATTGAAAATCGATAATCGAAAAAATCGGGTTATAGAAGGAGTGGTCTGATTTTAATCAAATTTGATACACTCATAGACAAAGACATAAGAAACAATATTCAGATGTTTCAAGCTTGCAGTTCTTACAATAGTGCAGAAAATTGATAATATATATATAAAAGCTTTCATTACATCCGAGCAACGCTGGGCTATACTGCTAGTTTTCTAAAAATATATTTGACAATAAAATCCTGTGCTTTCTTTACATTTTAAAATGATACATATCAGAAAGTAACAAAGATATTTTTTTGTCAAAGAATTATTGCAAGGCTTCAATTTAACAACACCAAACCTTATAAAACTGAAAAATGTACACTAAACTGTGGTATTCAGTGGAATTTTATTTCTTTCCAAAAATATTCATATTCTTGAAAATAAAAACTAGTATTATTAAATAATTGCTTTTCTGTAGGACATTTTTTTTCTTGGAACATAGCCTGATATAAGTGACATTTTAATATATTTAGGGGACCTATTTTCAAGGTCTGGTAAATTATCAAATGTTCAACATCCCACTTCATTCAGCAAATATTCACATTTTGAGCAATTATGGCCTGGATCAAAGTTGTATTCTTTGACATCAACATTTAATTTAAGAAATAGCTTAGTTTTCTCATTGTGAATTTTTTATAACATTTTGTACTGTTATGAAATATGCACCTCCAGAACTTTGTCTTAATTTTCCAAATTCATTTTTCTAAATAGTCTGTGGTAAATTCACCAAGCATGACAAAAGTAGACTCACTGTTTACTCAAATATCTACAAGCATCAATTAAACCATTGCATGTATGTTCAATGGCTTAACTATTTGTTATGGGGTCTCCCCTTTTTTCCATAATAATGGACTCGACTTGAGTATACATATACTCCTGCTATGTCAGATACTGAGAGATACCGAATGATACCAGAAGATACTGAGGTTTCATGGAGAATGCAGCGTCAGTAGTTCATAGTAGCTCTGAGCTCCAATCAGCAGAATATTATTACTCAGCACCCGTGAGCTTCTGACATGGACTTACTAAACATACTACGGCTTCACTTCAGAGACTTGTATATATATACTTATATATATACTTTGTACTAACTCATATTCCTGGATTACTAACCTGTGTTCAAGTTTGTATTCTTTACATTAATATACTTATTTTTCTATCTCGAATTCTGATTGCTGTTCCTTTATTTTGTGCAGTTCCCATTAACGGAATCCACAACAATATTATCTCTTGTTAATGATTTTATTCTTTTTCATTGCTTTCCTTCCATTCGTTTTTGTCATTTTCCCAAAACTAGAGAAGAAATAACAGATGTTCATCACCTTAATTTGATATCAATTTTTTCAGTGGATCATTTTTCTAAATGTTAGCATATATTTCTTTGACACAATTTTCCAAAATTTTAAGTCTTTTTTTAATAAAATTAACTGCTTCTTTAGTATCCTCCCCATGTGTTTTAATGGCAGCTACAGTTTGATCACAAAAAAAACTTTTAAACAATAGGAAACATTTCTTTGACACAATTTTCCATAATTTTAAGTCTTTTTTAATAAAATTAACTGCTTCTTTAGTATCCTTCCCATGTTTTTTAATGGCAGCTACAGTTTGATTACAAAAAATCTTTTAAACAATAGGAAACATTTCTTTGACACAATTTTCCAAAATTTTAAGACTTTTTCAATAAAATTATCTGTTTCTGCAGTATCCTCTCCATGTATTTTAATGGCAGCTACAGTTTGATCACAAAAAAAAACTTTTAAACAATAGTAAACTTTGTGTCGCCTAACAGACTTTAGGTAAACTGCTACATTAGTTAGTTTCAACAGCATAACAAATTGAGTTTTTAAAAAAAAAGACCTTTTACAATTTTCAATTTTGCTGTCATTTTTTTGCCTTCAGAATAAAACAGTAATTTAAAAGTAGCTTCAGTAATTTAATTATTCTGAATATTTTTTAAAAAGTAGCCATAATCAAAAAGTAAATAAAAGCCATTTTTAGTTATCCAAGGTTTGTTAAAAACAATGTGTCAAAGTTTTTGGAAAATGATTGATGGATCCTGTTATGATATACAATTGCAATTACTTGACTATATAATTGTTTGATTGCATCAATAATATATGGAACATTTTCATACAAAAAGTTGTATTTAATTTTGCAACTGGTATCATTTTAAGTAAAAATTTTAAACATTTTGCCATGATGCTCAATACTGTTTTTGCTAATCCCTCAGAATTTTCAGCCAAACCAAATAAATTTAGTCCATGATATTGTAAAGTAATTTTGACATACACTTCATCTAAAATACACTTTTCCTGATTTTCAGAAATCTTACTGAAAATATTACCAAGAAAATTAAAGTCCTCTAATTTTGAGACTTTTGATGCCAAAGCTGATAATGTTATCCCACTGTGTAACTTAAAATCATCCTAAAGTTTGTTATATAATGACAAACAAACAGTTCAAATGCCCTGATAAAAAATATCAAAATCATAATGTTTTGTCCCAATCGTTTGTGGTGACATAACATTAATATGCTTTTTTAAATGTTTTCTTATTATCAATTTTTAAGTAATGAAGATAATGAATTACTTTATTGATTTGTGACCTGTGCTGAAACATTGATATTTGACTTTTTGATAGAGAAAGAATTGTTGTATCTCTACCAACATTGTAAGATTTGGATATCAAGTTTTCAAACTTTTTCACTAAAAAACATTGGAATACCTCCAGTGAAAAAACCAGTAAATTAGAAGAACATCTGATTGTTGGATTTATAGCATGTAATTGCTGACACAAAATCCTGTTGACCAATATTCTGATACAAATTTTCAAAAGTGAGGATTTTGTCCTTTTCTAGAAACTGTGTCATTTTGCAGATTTCCCAGAGAAGCAGAACTTTCAGTTGTTGCTCTTGGTTTTGGTTGGGGGTCTACGTAATATATTTGATGGCAAATGATTGAATACTGATGGTAGATTTATATCTTTCCTCTAATAAACACTGTTTCATAATCAAATAGAAAATGACTTTCACAAGCAACAGTGTTTGATTTGTCAGGGGTGTTGTCTCAAAATATAGCCTTTAACCATCATTCTTGCTCATTTTAAATCTTGGGGAAGATGAAATACATGAACCTTATTTTGGTCATCATAGTTACCAAAACAACCTGTTGTTAAACAGCTCATTTTGATCATTTCAAGAAAGGTTTTGGGGTTCTGAAATTAAAAAATATTAACTAAATTATTATTTTGTAAAAATTACATAATGCTTCTAAAAAGTGTATTTTAAGATCTGGTGGGTTTGAGCTTTGGAATTTAGGTTTCAAAATTTCAAATTTAAAGTTTGTATGAATATGGGAATCTTTTAAAATTTAACATGGTTTTCAAAAGATGAAGAAATTTGGGATTCAGACATGGGAATTTTAGAGTGTGGAAAATTAAATTTTGGGTAAGCATACTTCACAGGGTGAGGGTGAAGATCAATCATCTCTTCCCACATTAAATATGATTTTCTTAACAAAATTAACCAGTTAAAAAAAATTTACATTACTTTTTTTCCCCATTTACTGTAAAAAATATTAAACTGGTTAATTTTGTTTTCAATTTTTAACAATAATGCTAATAAAATTAAACATACATTTTTAAAATACCCATAAATAATTTCTTTTTTTTTTAATTTTGAAGTCAATATATTTGTTATGAAACATTAAAATATCATAGAGAAAATATTAAATTAAATTTTTTTCAATTTTTTTCAAATGGAAGAAACAAAAAAAAATATTGACAAGACCACACTAATCAAGTAGTCTTTTTTACATTTTTTGTGGCATATTTTTAAGAGGAGTTGTAAAATATCAAATTTATTATTGAATTTAATTTTTGACATTAACTTTGTCATAGATTCTTTAATAAATATAATTTTTCATTAATTTTGCAGTGAAAACCATTACATTTTTTAATTTTTTTAATGTCTTCTACTATTTATTTACAATGGACAAGAAAATTCAATATGCTTTTTTTAAAAAAAAATACCTGTTTTTTTAAGAAAAATATAGTCATTATTAAAACATTCAGTCAGTCAGTTAAGTGCCATATGTGAAACATGCTTTGGCGATCATGTCTCGAAATAGACATGACTGACTGGGCAGAAGATTATCCCACAGTAGGTTGCCATTGCTTTCTGCGGTTGACTGGTTGTCTGCCAAGGCTATAGAACCCAATCTGTCCTGTTATTTAGCCCATACCTGGAAGGAAGAGACGGATTAATACCTTTCCCAAGGGTATTTGCGCGTAAGTGAATACAATGGATTCAACTGGAATTCGAACTCGGCTCCCCGATTTCTCGTTTACAAATGAAGAATATATATATATATATATAATTTTAATCCAAAAAGAAAAGCTGGTAGGTAAATCCCAAAAACCCTATCCTAATTATTATTAATTACATTAATATTAAAACTGATCAAGGTGGAGGACTCAATGTAATTTATATTCAAAATTACAGAGCCAATTATAAAATAAAACAAATTCCGATCTATGGCCATTTCTACGAGAAATTTCTCGTAGAAATGGCCATACAACGAATTTGAACATCGGAATTTCTTTTATTATATATATATATATATATATATATATATATATATATATATATATAAAAGTTATGTTACAATCTATCCATGTGCATGTTATATTGCGTTCCTCTTTCTAAATCGCATACATAATCATAAATAAAAGCACATATAATTTAATCTATCTATCTATCTAAAGAGAGAGAGAGAGAGAGAGAGAGAGAGAGAGAGAGGGAGAGGGTGGGTGGAGAAAAGAAATTCGTCTTTCGTAGTTTCATCAAATTACGATAACACTGACATACATTAAGTTTATGGAAATTTTTTTTTCAACAAGATGGCGCATCGTGGGACTCCCAGGGAGAATTCTGATATTACAGAACAGTTCCATACCCGTTAATTTGTTTTCACGAAATTTTTCTGTTTCTTAATGCGCTTTGCTTAGCTTTTGCAAGGCATTTTTCGCTCTCCCAATGCACTTTAGGATTTTAATGTCGTACTTTCCATCATATGTTAAAACAATTCCCACATCTTAAAATTGCTGTACTTGTTTAATTTTGGTATCTCCAATTTGTAATTTGCACGCCGGGCCGTCCCTTTGGCTAGCAATCATGCATTCTATCCTCTTGAGATTTAGGTTTATTCCTTTCTTCTCGCTTTCTTTCATTCAGTTCTACTAAAATAAGTTCATCAGATCATAAAATACATGTTTGTTCAACTGTGGCAAAAATTCTAAGAACGTTGATAGCGATATATATTTAAGGTTTTAGCAAATTACCATTTAAGTGTTAGGCACACGCGAGTATTTACAAATACATTAATGAGTGCAACTATATCAAAATGTATTTTTATAGCTAAGTAATGATACTAAGAACCTGATACTAACAGGCCAGATAGAGGGAAAAAGAGACAGGGGAAAGCAACGGATAACATATTTGAAGGACCTAATCAGTTGAATGACAGAACGAGGATTGCGCGGTGTAACAGGAGAAGGCGTGCTCAGAGCCACCAGGGACAGAGAACCGTGGAAAGCCATGATCGCCTACGTCCTGAAGGAACAGGGCACATAGAAGAAAAATGAATAAATTTATTTAATAAGTATAATTTTTTGATTGTGTAACTGTCATGGCAGCATCAGCCACAACGGAATGAACTCTTCCAACCAGTACATATACCTCCCCTCACAAGAGGTGAGAGGGAGTAGCTAGTAGATAGCCGAGAGTCGTCTACGAACACTGATACCGTAACGACCATTACGAGTCCCAGTTCGAGGGTCGATTTATAGTATTACTCATTAACCGTATTATCGTTCTACTAACAAGTTCCAAGTGTTGCATTTTGCTGTGTTTAATATGTAATTGTTTTTTCCTATTTTGGTTGTTCTGAGTTATTCTTGCTTTTACCGGGTCCACGACAGTAACCTCATGCCGGTCATGGCTTATCCAAGTAATAACGCGAGTTGTCTTCGCACAAAAATATGCTAGCAGTTTAGCGGCAGTTTTGGAAAATATCCCAGTTGGCCATTGTTTGTTTCGATTCAGACCAGTACAATGGTGAATCCTTAAAAGCGATTTTGTTATTCTTCGCCAACGACTGAGTCAGCCGGAACACAGAAAAAATAAAACACGATTGTGTGGCAATTATGCTAATTCCTGTTGAAAGTTAAATCATGGCTTAATACAGTGGTCAATCCATTACCCGTGGGGAAAACGTTCCGAGAAATTTAAAACAGTGCTCGATATATAATATAGATCTGTGAATATTTATTATAAATTATATTTTAGAACATGTACAAATCATGCTAAAAATACTACAAAAGCTAAAGCTAGGACCCCTTAGAGACGATAAACCTTTATAGTATTAACAACACTCTTACATCAAATTTTACCTATTGCACACCACAAACTGTGATCTAATTTAAAGTTTTATACAAAAAAGTGATTTCCTAAATTCAAAATTAAGGTTAAATATACAAAATTAGATTAATTATAAAAACTGTGCTTAAATATAGAAATATTCTATAGTTGTACAAATAAACATTAAAGATAGGTCCAATCTCAACCTTTCCCACCCTTTACACCTCCTTATTCTCCCACTCTAATAAAACCAAAGAATAAAGGCTAGCCAGGCGGCCATAAAACCTATACACCATTTTCTAATGTTAAATCTGTCTGCAAAATTCCCGACACTTTCATTAATCAACTATATTCCCTACCCACCTCACTTTCTTCAAAGTTCTAACGGACAATTTACAAGGCTTATTCCCTAATTGCTAACCCCCACCAACATCCTACACACAACTCACCAAATATGAGAAAAGAGGCTTTCCATTCCTTTTCACACCACCTGATGAGACATTGTGATTTCAATGTCGAAACAAAATGCACACTTTGTGATGGATAAAAAAAAAATTGTACATGCTCTAAAATATACTTTTTAATATATATATATATAGTTTTTTTAAATCAATTTTTTAAATTATATGAATATATTATATATATATATATATATATATATATATATATATATATATATATATATATATATATATATGCGCCGATGGCTTAGGGAGTAGAGACTCCGACTGACACCAAATCGATCCCGGCCAAAAGCAAGTGGATATGTCTAGCCACACTGATGAGCTGTGATACAGCGAAACGGCGAAACGGGCTTGTATGTGGATGACTAATATATTATGCTCTCATTACGATTGAGCTCTCTGGAGAAGAAAATTTTAAAAACAGTTTCCATTTAACTCGACTATATTCTGTAAAAAACGGTTTAATTTCTATTTTTGTCTTCAGAAATTGAATTAAATCAACTTTACAGTGTTAGCTGCTTGTGGTAAGTCAACTGGGATTCAGTCCATTTTTTCAGTCTGTTTTTGTGAAATTTCTTGGAAATTATTTTATTTATTTTTTTCGTCTTTTGGTCGTCTTTGATTTTTTTTTCGTCACTTAATTTGTGTAAATAATTTTGCTATTCAAGGGTATTTTCGACTAATGATAAATAGCATCACGGTTCAATTATTTCCATTAGTTTTGTCTTGTAGAAGATTTAAATTTCTGTCTTCAAGAGATTGAATTCTTAACGGTTTGGCAAGCGAACGCAAGCAACATAACTCGACTATATTCTGTAAAAAACGGTTTAATTTCTATTTTTGTCTTCAGAAATTGAATTAAATCAACTTTACAGTGTTAGCTGCTTGTGGTAAGTCAACTGGGATTCAGTCCATTTTTTCAGTCTGTTTTTGTGAAATTTCTTGGAAATTATTTTATTTATTTTTTTCGTCTTTTGGTCGTCTTTGATTTTTTTTTCGTCACTTAATTTGTGTAAATAACTTTGCTATTCAAGGGTATTTTCGACTAATGATAAATAGCATCACGGTTCAATTATTTCCATTAGTTTTGTCTTGTAGAAGATTTAAATTTCTGTCTTCGAGAGATTGAATTCTTAACGGTTTGGCAAGCGAACGCAAGCAACATAACTCGACTATATTCTGTAAAAAACGGTTTAATTTCTATTTTTGTCTTCAGAAATTGAATTAAATCAACTTTACAGTGTTAGCTGCTTGTGGTAAGTCAACTGGGATTCAGTCCATTTTTTCAGTCTGTTTTTGTGAAATTTCTTGGAAATTATTTTATTTATTTTTTTCGTCTTTTGGGCGTCTTTGATTTTTTTTTCGTCACTTAATTTGTGTAAATAATTTTGCTATTCAAGGGGTATTTTCGACTAATGATAAATAGCATCACGGTTCAATTATTTCCATTAGTTTTGTCTTGTAGAAGACTTAAATTTCTGTCTTCGAGAGATTGAATTTTTAACGGTTTGGCAAGCGAACGCAAGCAACATAATCCGACTATATTCTGTAAAAAACGGTTTAATTTCTATTTTTGTCTTCAGAAATTGAATTAAATCAACTTTACAGTGTTAGCTGCTTGTGGTAAGTCAACTGGGATTCAGTCCATTTTTTCTGTCTGTTTTTGTGAAATTTCTTGGAAATTATTTTATTTATTTTTTTCTGTCTTTTGGTCGTTCCTGATTTTTTTTTTCGTCACTTAATTTGTGTAAATAATTTTGCTATTCAAGGGTATTTTCGACTAATGATAAATAGCATCACGGTTCAATTATTTCCATTAGTTTTGTCTTGTAGAAGATTTAAATTTCTGTCTTCGAGAGATTGAATTCTTAACGGTTTGGGTGCTTTCTAACGCAAGCAACATAACTCGACTATATTCTGTAAAAAACGGTTTAATTTTCATTTTTGTCTTCAGAAATTGAATTAAATCAACTTTACAGTGTTAGCTGCTTGTGGTAAGTCAACTGGGATTCAGTCCATTTTTTCAGTCTGTTTTTGTGAAATTCTTGGAAATTATTTTATTTATTTTTTTCGTCTTTTGGTCGTCTTTGATTTTTTTTTTCGTCACTTAATTTGTGTAAATAATTTGGTTATTCAAGGGTATTTTCGACTAATGATAAATAGCATCACGGTTCAATTATTTCCATTAGTTTTGTCTTGTAGAAGATTTAAATTTCTGTCTTCGAGAGATTGAATTCTTAACGTTTGGCAAGCGAACGCAAGCAACATAACTCGACTATATTCTGTAAAAACGGTTTAATTTCTATTTTTGTCTTCAGAAATTGAATTAAATCAACTTTACAGTGTTAGCTGCTTGTGGTAAGTCAACTGATTCAGTCCATTTTTTCTGGTCTGTTTTTGTGAAATTTCTTGGAAATTATTTTATTTATTTTTTTTTCGTCTTTTGTCATGTCTTTGATTTTTTTTTCGTCACTTAATTTGTGTAAATAATTTTGCTATTCAAGGGTATTTTCGACTAATGATAAATAGCATCACGGTTCAATTATTTCCATTAGTTTTGTCTTGTAGAAGATTTAAATTTCTGTCTTCGAGAGATTGAATTTAACGGTTTGGCAAAGGAACGCAAGCAACATAACTCGACTATATTCTGTAAAAACGGTTTAATTCTATTTTTGTCTTCAGAAATTGAATTAAATCAACTTTACAGTGTTAGCTGCTTGTGGTAAGTCAACTGGGATTCAGTCCATTTTTTCAGTCTGTTTTTGTGAAATTTCTTGGAAATTATTTTATTTATTTTTTTCGTCTTTTTGGTCGTCTTTGATTTTTTTTTTCGTCACTTAATTTGTGTAAATAATTTTGCTATTCAAGGGTATTTTCGACTAATGATAAATAGCATCACGGTTCAATTATTTCCATTAGTTTTGTCTTGTAGAAGATTTAAATTTCTGTCTTCGAGAGATTGAATTCTTAACGGTTTGGCAAGCGAACGCAAGCAACATAACTCGACTATATTCTGTAAAAAACGGTTTAATTTCTATTTTTGTCTTCAGAAATTGAATTAAATCAACTTTACAGTGTTAGCTGCTTGTGGTAAGTCAACTGGGATTCAGTCCATTTTTTCAGTCTGTTTTTGTGGAAATTTTGGAAATTATTTTATTTATTTTTTTCGTCTTTTGGTCGTCTTTGATTTTTTTTTCGTCACTTAATTTGTGTAAATAATTTTGCTATTCAAGGGTATTTTCGACTAATGATAAATAGCATCACGGTTCAATTATTTCCATTAGTTTTGTCTTGTAGAAGATTTAAATTTCTGTCTTCGAGAGATTGAATTCTTAACGGTTTGGCAAGCGAACGCAAGCAACATAACCTGACCATATTCTGTAAAAAACGGTTTACTTTTATTTTTGTCTTCAGAAATTGAATTAAATCAACTTTACAGTGTTAGCTGCTTGTGGTAAGTCAACTGGGATTCAGTCCATTTTTTCAGTCTGTTTTTGTGAAATTTCTTGGAAATTATTTTATTTATTTTTTTCGTCTTTTGGTCGTCTTTGATTTTTTTTCGTCACTTAATTTGTGTAAATAATTTTGCTATTTTGAAGGTATTTTCGACTAATGATAAATAGCATCACGGTTCAATTATTTCCATTAGTTTTGTCTTGTAGAAGATTTAAATTTCTGTCTTCGAGAGATTGAATTCTTAACGGTTTGGCAAGCGAACGCAAGCAACATAACTCGACTATATTCTGTAAAAAACGGTTTAATTTCTATTTTTGTCTTCAGAAATTGAATTAAATCAACTTTACAGTGTTAGCTGCTTGTGGTAAGTCAACTGGGATTCAGTCCATTTTTTCAGTCTGTTTTTGTGAAATTTCTTGGAAATTATTTTATTTATTTTTTTCGTCTTTTGGTCGTCTTTGATTTTTTTTTCGTCACTTAATTTGTGTAAATAATTTTGCTATTCAAGGGTATTTTCGACTAATGATAAATAGCATCACGGTTCAATTATTTCATTAGTTTTGTCTTGTAGAAGATTTAAATTTCGTCTTCGAGAGATTGAATTTCTTAACGGTTTGGCAAGCGAACGTGCTAAACATAATCCCGAATTATATTCTGTAAAAAACGGTTTAATTTCTATTTTTGTCTTCAGAAATTGAATTAAATCAACTTACAGTGTTAGCTGCTTGTGGTAAGTCAACTGGGATTCAGTCCATTTTTTCAGTCTGTTTTTGTGAAATTTCTTGGAAATTATTTTATTTATTTTTTTCGTCTTTTGGTCGTCTTTGATTTTTTTTTTCGTCACTTTAATTTGTGTAAATAACTTTGCTATTCAAGGGTATTTTCGACTAATGATAAATAGCATCACGGTTCAATTATTTCCATTAGTTTTGTCTTGTAGAAGATTTAAATTTCTGTCTTCGAGAGATTGAATTTTAACGGTTTGGCAGCGAACGCAAGCAACATAACTCGACTATATTCTGTAAAAAACGGTTTAATTTCTATTTTTGTCTTCAGAAATTGAATTAAATCAACTTTACAGTGTTAGCTGCTTGTGGTAAGTCAACTGGATTCAGTCCATTTTTTCAGTCTGTTTTTGTGAAATTTCTTGGAAATTATTTTATTTATTTTTTTTTCGTCTTTTGGTCGTCTTTGATTTTTTTTTCGTCACTTAATTTGTGTAAATAATTTTGTTATTCAAGGGTATTTTCGACTTTTACTAAGTTAAAACTTTGTAAGCCTCAGTCACTTTTTCCTTGTTTTTTTTTTTTTTTTTTTTAATTGGAGTAGATAGTTTCTACTATCGCCCGGTCTCACACTCCACCCCCTTCTTTTGAATGAGTTTAGAGGTGATCACCTTGTTTCTTGTTTAGGAAGGGGTTCCCGGTTCACCCCCTTTCTCTGGTCTTGGTGTTAGTTCAGCTGGAAGCTCTTTGCAGTTACGGAGTATGGTGGCAACGTCTTTACATTCTGAGGGTACCGGGTTGGCAGTTTCCTGGTTGCTGCTTCCGACTGGTAGTTAGGAGCCCGAACTCTTGCGTAGCGTCTTGAGAGGCTGCTCTGATCAACAGTTGAATAATACCGGGGTTCTTGTAGTGCCATATCGCGCATGGACGGGCGTCCCTGCATGAACGTTCGGTGGGCAACCCCGAGGCCACATTATGTTGTAGGCCGCGCCAGTCTCCATCCTTCACAAGTTGCAAATGATTGACCGACTGATTCTATTCTAAGACCACTCCTTAACTGAATTACTATGGAAAAAAGCAAACATAATAACAAAACTAAACCAGCTCATTTGAAAACGCCCAAACCTGTCTGCATCTCTTTCACTAACATACGCGGCATCCGCACCAACTTCCCCAGCGTAGATTCTTTCCTCCATAATAACTCACCTGATATATTAGCCCTATGTGAAACTAATCTTAACCCTTCTATCCCCTCATCTGAGTTCTGCGTTCCTGGCTACCTTCCCCTCTTCAGGAAGGACTCCAATGTTCATATGCATGGGCTTGGTGTCTATGTCAGCGAACACCTTCCCTTAGCTAGGGTGTCATCTTTTGAATCCCCAGATCATTCTTTCATGTGCTTCCGCCTCTCACTTCTCAGCTCGATTAGCTATCTCTTCTTTCTGTACCGCTCTCCTTCCTCCCCTGACTGTTCGTTACTTGACATCATTTCTGACAATATTGACAAAGCCATTTCTACCCATCCCTCTGCCCATGTATTCGTGTTTGGTGACTTTAACGCCCACCACACCAAGTGGCTGAAGAACGCTGTCACTGACCCTGCTGGTGTCCACACCATGAACTTTTCAATCACCCAATCCCTTACGCAAGTAGTGGACTTCCCCACGCGTTTCTCCGACAACCCTAACGGAAGGAACTCACTTCTAGACCTCTGCTTCACTTCCATCCCAGACTTTTGCACTACCAGACAACTCTGCCCACTTGGAAACTCTAACCACACTGTAGTGTCCGTCAATATTTCACTCCACTCCCGCCCGACCCATGAAACACAGACAAGTAGAATATCATACTGCTATCAAAGAGCAGACTGGGATTCGTTCCGAGACTTCCTCTGTGACATCCCTTGGAACAACGTCTTTAGTCTTCCCATCGAAGAATGTGCATCCGAGGTCTCCTCCTGGGTTAAGGCTGGCATTGATGCCTTCATCCCTGCTAGGAAATTCCAGCTTAAATCTCATTCGTCTCCATGGTTCTCACCCGCTTGTTCGGCTGCCATTGCCCACCGGAATCATTTCTTCCGACTTTATCGTAACTATGCGTCGGAACAAAACAGGCGCCTTTTCACTTCAGCTCGTAATAAGTGTAAAAGGGTACTTAACGAAGCTAAGATGTTGTTTGCTGCCAGAATGAAGCAACGCATAGCATGCTCTAAATTCGGCTCTAAAGACTACTGGCGACTCTGTAAAAGAGTACTTAACAAGAGCAAGTCCACAATACCCCCGCTAATCAACAAATTTGAGGTCCTCACCTCCCCAGCAGATAAGGCTGAATGTTTTGCCCGCAGATTCTCGAACAATTCGAGTCTGGACTCGTCTGGAGTTTTTACACCCGACTTCTCACCTAGAACCGAGGCACAACTGAATGATGTCCACATTACACCTTCGCTTGTCTCTAAGATAATCTTAAAACTTGACCTTCACAAAGCGAGCGGTGGTGACGGAATCCCAACCATAGTCTTAAAGAAATGTGCCCCTGAAATCTCCTCTGTCCTTTCTAAGCTCTACAACCTCTGCCTATCTGCTTCCTGCTTTCCTGCCTGTTGGAAATCTTCCTCTATAGTTCCTATATTTAAAAACACTGGAGAACCCTCTGACCCTGCAAATTACCGCCCTATCAGCCTTCTTCCGATCTTTGGCAAAGTGTTCGAAGCCATTATCAACGCAGAGGTGGTTCAGCATCTCACAGCACACAGGCTCCTCTCGGACAAGCAATATGGTTTCCGCTTCACCAGGTCTACTGCTGATATGCTAACGACCATCACCGAGTACATATACCAGGCACTCGACAGGAATGGCGAAGCTCGAACCGTTGCATTGGATATATCTAAGGCGTTCGACAGAGTTTGGCATGCTGGCCTTCTATGTAAACTGCGGAGCTATGGTATAACTGGACATTTGTTTGAACTAATCCAGTCATTCCTCTCTAACCGCACAATGAAAGTGGTATTAAACGGACATGCCTCTCAGAACTACCATACAAACGCAGGTGTCCCCCAAGGCTCCATCTTAGGTCCTACACTCTTCCTGATATATATTAATGATCTCCCTGATTCCATAAGAACCCAAATAGGTTTGTACGCCGATGACACCACAGTTTACTCTCGCCTCCAACAAAAATCTGGTTTAGGCGTCAAAGCTAAACTTGCAGCCGAGATTGAAAAAGACCTCCAATCCATATTGGACTGGGGTAAGAAATGGCTAGTAAATTTTAATGCTTCTAAAACGAAGCTACTGTCAATTAACCATCATCGACAATCTCACCTACCTCCCATTAGCATGGACCAGGCTTGCCTCCCAGAGAGTAAAACACTGCGCCTCCTTGGTCTCACACTTTCAGCGGACCTCAAATGGAATGACTATATCGAATCCATTGCTAAATCCGCTGCTATGAAAGTCGGTTCTCTGTGTAGGGCCCGGAAGTTTTTTCCGTCTAAATCTATCCTGCACATTTACAAATCTACCATCCGCCCGTGCATTGAATACTGCTGCCATATCTGGTCGGGTGCCCCTGCTGTTCTCCTCGGGCTTCTCGATAAGGTTCAGAGGAGGGTCTGTAATGTGATAGATACCGACTTGGCAGACCGCCTGCAGTCTCTCTCCCACCGGCGAGACGTGGCTTCGCTGTGTCTCTTCTATAAATACTTTCACGGCTTCTGCTCCGATGAACTTAGATCACTGGTGCCCCCTAAATACGAATTTGCACGAGATACTAGATTAGCAACTAGATCCCACCCTTTTACAGTGAAATCGATAAAATGCAGCCGTAACTTCTACTCCAACAGTTTCTTTCCTCGCACTTCCCGACTGTGGAATTCTCTTCCAAACGATTGCTTCCCCGACGGCTACAATCTCCAGGAGTTTAAATGTAAGGTCAATAGACACCTCCTAACACACTAACCTGCTCCCATTCTATCAAACACTCTTCCCATCTGCCCGACACTCATCCTCGCTATCCTTACTCATCTATCACCTTTCTCCTGACATTCCCTATGTCTAACCACTCCTTCTCTTTACCTTCCCCTATGTAGCCCCATGCGCAATAGTGGCAGTGGAATGCCTTGCTTGGGGTGAGATGATTAAAAAAAAAAAAAAAAAAAATTTCAGCTATATGCGTGACTCTTCAGAAATGAATTGAGTTCTCTCGGTGACTGGCGTCTGTATACACTGCTTATATAGAAGACGTTAAAATTTCCCTTCTCTGATGCCATGCGCCGATGGCTTAGGGAGTAGAGAAATCGGTCGAGTTTCGATCCCGGCCAGAAACAAGTGGATATGTCTAGCCACACTGATGAGCTGTGATACAGCAAAACGGGCTTGTATGTGGATGACTAATATATATATATATATATATATATATATATATATATATATATATATATATGAAATCGGCTCTTCTCTTACGTTGCGCCAGTGGTCTGGTGGGTGATATCCGACTGCTCTCAAATCAATCGGTTTTCAATCCCGGCTTGAGACAAAACGGTAAATCTAGTTGCGCTGAAGAGCTGTGATACAGCAAAACAGACAGGACTGTTATAATATGTCAGATTAAATAAATTGCAAACAGTATGGTTGCTTATTTTTTAATAAAATCCGTTCACACTCACGGATAATCTTTCGCGTATTACATACTAACGGATAAGACCGGACTACTATATATATATATATATATATATATATATATATATATATATATATATATATATATATATATATATATATATATATATATATATATATATATATATATATATATATATATATATATATATATATATATATATATATATATATATATATATATATATATATATATATATATATATATATATATATATATATATATATATATATATATATATATATATATATATATATATATATATATATATATATATATATATATATATATATATATATATATATATATATATATATATATATATATATATATATATATATATATATATATATATATATATATATATATATATATATATATATATATATATATATATATATATATATCAGTGATAAAATGATAGAAACACCTTGAAATTTCTAGCAAATTTGTGGTAGGACCATCTTTGCCAGTAATTACAGCTTGAATTCTGCATGGGATTGACTCTTACGAAGTTTGAATTGCTCCCATAGTATTTTTTGTCCATTCTTAGGTTAAAACAATCTCCAGTTCGTTCAATGATGACGGTGGAGGATATCGAATCCTTACTTGTTTTTTTTTTCTAAAATCAACCATAAATATTCAATGATGTTGAGATCTGGGGACTGTGGTGGTCATATAAGATGTTCTACTTTGCTAGAATGTTTCTCGTGCCATTCAGTGACAACTTTATCATCCGTTAAGATATCATTTCTATCTGGAAACAGTTCCTGAACCATAGGATGAAGTTGATCACTTAAAGTTCTTAAATAGTTCTGATTGTTGGTTTTTATAAATTTATTTAAATAAAATCTGTTAAAAAACAACAATTTTAGCAAAAAAAATAAAATAAAATTGAAGCATTACCAATATTAAATCAACATACATAAAAATAGACAAACTTTTGAGAGTTTAAGCAAATTTTCCAAATTATGCTATTATAATATCATCTGTTTCCATTATTTTTGTCCACTCCTTAATACAAATTTAAGTAGCGAGATTTTACTTTTTTTTTTTCACTTAAAGCAAACTCTTTATGGCGACTGATCGACATATCCGAATTGCCTGCAATACTATATTTGTTTCATAAAAAATTAATTGGACAATCAACTGTTGTGTCCACAAAAACAAAAGCGAAGTGTCAAAAGGGCGCTTTTCCATTGAAACTGCTATTATTAGGTTGTCCCAAAAGTTCGTAAACACTTGCAAAAAATTGAAATTTTACTCGCCGAGTAATCTCAGGTTACCAGAAAACACTTGCAAAAATTTGAAATTTTACTCGCAAAAACAACAAAACTTATTGCTCAAAATAAAGACCATCATTTTCCAAGACTTTCTGACATCGATCTGCAAGCTTTCGGATCTAGTCAAAGTACCATTCAGCCGGCTTCGAATGAAAAAATTCTTGACACGCTTCCTCGACTTCATCAAACGAGTCGAATCGGCGGCCCTTCAGAAAGTGTTGCATTGAGCGGAAAAAGCCGTAATCTGATGGAGTACAGTCAGGACTGTAGGCTGGATGTGGCAGAACCTCAACGCCGTCCAGCTCTTCAAACTTGTCTTTGGTCTTCTTGGCATTGTCCTGCTGCATCAAAGCGCGCTTTCGGTTGATCAGAGCCGGGTATTTTGCTTCAACTTTTCGTAGACCCGCCCAAGTTGGTGACAGTAAAGTTCGGCACTGATGGCACCACCATTCGGAACCAACTGAAAATGCACGATTCCTTCAAAGTTCTACCAAACGCACAACATGATTTTCTTGCCGAATCGATTTTGTTTTGGAACCGACGGTGTCTCTTGCCCTTTCTGAACCCATTGCTTGTCTCGATTGTGCTGGACCAGATAGACCCATTTCGCAAGTGTTTACGAAATTTTGGGACAACCTAATATTTCAACCACCTTCACTTCTCGACAATGTTTTTTGTTTTTAAAAGGGATTGTTACAATTGCAATAAAACGTAAACATATGAGAGTAAATTTATACATTATACATGATACATTTCCTCTGTTCTTGAGAACTGATAACAAAAATAAACACTATTAAAGTGTTTATTCACAATATCTATCTAGATTGTAATAGTTGGCAAAAGATCGGCTATTTACCAATCAATTCGAACTTTATAAAATGGTAAGTATTAAGGGTGTTCTTATGTTTTTTCACATATTTTAATAATTTATTAAATATATATAAATTTGTAGGGATATCCGTTATGTTTATCAAATTGGACTTGTGTCAAACATAACCGAACTTTCATAATTTAAGAAGGTTGAAAAGATAAAACTGTCTCGTTTGTAAAAACAAATAAAAATTTATTTATCGAGCATTGTAACGTCCAGTTTGTATGTATGAAATTATTAAACTGAAAATGTTGTAATAGAGAGTTAGGGTAGGAAAGGGTTTAAAGAATTCAGAGTTCGTTTGCTGTAGTGAAATATGATTTGTGCAGAAAAAGATAAATCTATCAACAGTAGCAGTGGCGTTTTTGTTCTTCTCGTTTTTTTTGTGAACAGTGAGTAGGTGAAGACGAAATAGTAGAGATAAAAAAAGCAGCACGAGAGAGAAAATGAGGGAGTGCGAGTGCCGCCGGGACCTTTGTGTCAGTTTGAGAAATTTTCTTGCTACATTGTGACAGGGATCCTCTCTGATTTTTGCTCCCTTCTAACGTAGTGACCGAGAACGTGAATAAGTAGTCAACTCAATGACGTGATCAGCTCTGAACGCAAACTTTTTTTTTTTTTGGGTGTGGGGAGGACAAAAAATATGACACGAGTAATTGAAAGTCAAATCAGAATCCGGAATCACTAAATTTATTTTGGATTTTTTAAAATTTGTTTCTTATATTTGCTGAAATGATATAGGATTTGTATCCCATAAATCTATCGGCTCGGAACGAGAAATAGGGGAACCGAGTTCGAGTGTTAGTTGAATTCTTTGCATTCACTTACGCGCAAAAACCTTTGGGAAAGGTATTAATCCATCTCTTCCCTCCATTTATGGGTTAAATAACAGGACAGTTTGGCTTCTATAGCATTTGCTGGCAACAAGTTTACTACAGAAAGTAATGGCAACCTACTGCAGGATAATCTCCTGCTCAGTCGGTCTAACCCTAACCCTTGCCCAAGCGTGTATCACGTATGGCACTTAACTGACTGATCGTATAAATCCACGAATAAAAAAATTGCTTTTGTATATTTCTTTTGTTATACATTAGTAATTGATAAGTATTACATTGCATTATTACTTTTAATGAAATTGTATTAGTTTTTAGATTGTTGTAAATATAAAATTATTCTTGTAAAGAAACAACCTTATGAATAAATAGTATATTTTTTGTTGTACATACTCAAGAACAAAAATATGTATAAACTAGCAGAATAGCCCGGCGTTGCTCGGGTGTAATGAAAGCTTTTAAACTAATCCATGGTCCTGGAGCTCAGACTCTTTGGACGTTGGCACGAAAGGCTAAAAAGCAATAGTTGTTTCCAGTTAAAGCGAAACCGTAGACTGAAAGAAAAAAATGAATGGACGTAAGTCAAATTCTGATTTCCTGGTATCAATATCAAATAAGTTTTTTCGTCGTAAACTGAATTTTGAAGGTTAAATAAGTCCTCTGAGAAATTGTTACATTGCTGAGACTAAGAATTACAATTATACCTACTTAGAGCCAAACCCGAAGCAAAAACTAAAATAAAAGGGCTGAAAAAAAAAATACAGGCATACAGGCAGACAAACAGACACACACACAAACATCTTGCCTTTTATATATATATATATATATATATATATATATATATATATATATATTATTGATTTTCTGCACTATTGTAAGAACTGCAACCTTGAAACTTCTGGATATCGTTTCTTACGTTTTTGTCTATGAGTGTATCAAATTTGATTAAAATCGGACCACTCCTTCTATAACCCGATTTTTTCGATTATCGATTTTTGATATTTATCGGGGGTACCTCGACACAAAACCTAGCTAAGAACAATCTCAGACGCTTATAGTACAACTGTGTAAATTTTCAAGAAAATCATTTCAACCGTTTCGGAGTCTATAGGTAACACACACACACACACACACACACACACACACACACACACACACACACACACACACACACACACAGAGTTCCATTTATATATAAGTTTAGATTAGATTCGCATTCATCATATGTTTAGGTTTTATTACAATTCTAGTCATCGCTTTTTAAAACAATAAACGAAGAGTGGAGGTAGTAAAATAATGGCGATGTAATGGGAAAAACCGTACTTTTGAAACATCGTTTTTTTTTTTCATTCTTTTTTTTTTCTTATTTTTGTTGGTATAAATCCCCTTGTTTTCTGAATTTAATATTTCTAATAAGCAAAATATTTTGGTGTATCTCAAACCAAATTTAAGTTGACTGGAAACATTTTGGCACTTTTTAGTTACAATGATATTATGGGTGCCGGTGTATGTTCTTTGAATCTGCTATAGTATTTGGTCTACTCTGTTTGAATGTGTCCTACCTCAGTAAGAGGATATCTATAGATATAAGTATTCGGTTATTTATTGAAACTAATTATTTTTCCAAATCCTAACCCTGTCCTAATTCCCACCCTAATCCTTACCAGACAGTTACAATACTTCCTTATAATACGTTTTTAAGGTAGGCCACATCAGTGATGGTTAGTTTTTATGGGCACGTACGTGTCTTCCAAGGCCTATAGGTATTTTGCAAACTTTTAAACAGATGGAACATATGGGTGAACTATTTTGCTTGAGTGGTTGATGATCAATTGCCACATGTTTCCGCAAGGCCTGTTTTACTTCGAGCGACCACGCCACAGTGGCAGGTAAAAGGTTATCATTGAGAAGAGCAGCTTGTTGCGAACGTTCTTTAACATTTGCACGCAATTGATCCCGTTGTAAAAGTTGTCCTCGCTCAAACCTTTGTATAGATGAGAAGCAGGGTATATACAGTCATTAACAAAAGTTCAAGACCACTTTGTAATTTTATTATCTTAAAGTTAAAAGCGACGCAGTAACAATTATTTTATGAGAGACTGACTCAAGTTTCTTTACAAATTTGTTAATGACTATGTTCTCTATTTTTTCAACCCAAATAATCCAATCGGTTAGTTTTTTGTATGACTTCTTTTGCTTTAGATTACTGCTTGGATGCGGCAAGGCGTGCTTAGAATCAAGTTGCTACTGAGATTTATTTTGTTCAGATTTTTTAATAGCATAATGTCTCGCTAGCACAATTACGACTGAGTAGTGAGTTCGGTTTTGTGGTCCAGTGGATATCGGCTCGGAACAAGAAACCAGGGAGCCGAGTTCGAATACCAGCTGAATCCATTGTATTTACTTGCGCGCAAATACCCTTGGGGAAGGTATTAATCCGTCTCTTCCTTCCAGTAATGGGTTAAATAGCAGGACAGATTGGGTTCTATAGCCTTGGTCGGCAACCAGTCTACCGCAGAAAGCAACGGCAACCTACTGCGGGATAATCTTCTGCCCAGTCAGTCATGTTTCTTTCGTGACATTATCGCCCAAGCGTGTATCACGTATGGCACTTAACTGAGTAGTGAGTTCGATCCTCATTGTTTCCCCATATTTTCGGCCTTTTGCTCAAAAATTACCTCACCCAGTACTGAGGTACTTGAACTGTATTTTCTTACAACTTTGGAAATTTTCCCGTTCAGATCTGGGATGTTCCTCGGTCAGTCCGATGTTGTCAACAACTACTGAAGGACTTTGGACCGGTGGCATGGGGCATCTATATGCATAAACATTTGCACTGAAGTTACGCATACTTAGCACTATTAATCATGATCCATGGAGGCAAGAAATGGATTCCAGTTGTTCCAGATTTGGACATGGCACTCAAAGACAATTGGCTTGGTGACTTCTTTATAATTTGAATTTTTAATCAAATCACTTATAAGGGCGATAACAGAGTAATCAGTCAGTTAGTTAAGCACCATACGTGATACATGCTTGGGCGACCATGTTTCGTAAGAGACATGACTGACTGGGCAGAAGATTATCCCGCAGTAAGTTGCCATTACTTTCTGCGGTAGACTGGTTGCCAGCCAAGGCTATAGAACCCAATATGTCTTATTAGTTTGCTCATAACTGGAGTGAAGAGATGGGTTAATACCTTTCCCATGTGTATTTGCGCGTAAGTGAATGCAAGGAATTCAACTGGAATTTGAACTTGGCACCCCGATTTCGCGTTCCGAGCCGATATTCACTGCATCACAACGCACATCCTAATCTTTTATTTATCTTAAAATATAACTTTGTACCAATCTTCAGCTGTTCAAGTTTCATGTTGCTTAGTAAATACCACCTGCTTGGATTTCATAGCTGCAGTTAGCCATGGTTTAAAAGCCGGTTTGAATGATTTCATACGAAACACAAATCTCATATACCGTGAGAATGTCATAGAACTGACATTTGTATACTTTTGAAGCAAAATAGCAATATCTTCTTACAATAAATTGTTGGGGATCGTGTAGCAATGCGCTTCCTGAAATGGTCAGTCCTAGCAATGGCTTTTCTTGGATATCAACTTCAACCCTCGTCGCGAAGTGTCCTTGAATTTTGGAACTTCCCGTTAGCAGTGTGCGCAGCTGCTGTTCTATAATCTATTTTTGCACTAATTTCAAGTTGCAAATAGACTTAATTACGCAGAAGCTTCGTGGAGGTAAAACTAATGAATTTTTTCCCGCATTCTAAGCCTAATTCATTAACTACATAAATACCATTACAATGTATGCTCAATTGACAATGACAAACGTTTTTTTAATTATAAATCGCGTGTGAATAATGGCTCGTGCAATAACAAAAAGATATTAGAATCTCATATGATAGTAGTTAATGCAATAAACGGACAAAACCCAGAAAATAATCTAGTTACCACTAAGTTCTCTTAAACTTTTGTTAACGACCGTATATATATATATATATATATATATATATATATATATATATATATAAAACTAGAATCCTCACAGTATTTAGCATTGTTGAAGTTATCGATAAGATGTTTTGTCAAGATTTACAAACTCTACTTTTCGTTCAATTTCGCTTGTCAATCGACAAAACTTGAATTAGCTGATAGTGTTTAGAAAGATCAGTCAGTTAAGTCAGTTAAGTGCCATACGTGAAACACGCTTGGGCGATCATGTCTCGAAAGAGACATGACTGATTGAGCAGAAGATTATCCCGCAGTAGGTTGCTATTGCTTTCTGCGGTAGACTGGTTGCCAGCCAAGGCTATAGAACCCAATCTGTCCTGTTATTTAATCCATAACTGGAAGGAAGAGACGGATTTATACCTTCCCTAATGGTATTTGCGCGTAAGTGAATGCAATGAATTCAACTGGAATTCGAACTCGGCTCCCTGATTTCTCGTTCCGAGCCGATACCCACTGCACCACAACGCACATTTAGAAAGATACTTAGGCAAAAACCTTCTTCGCGGTTTAATAATTTCTTTAATTTAATTTAATTTTGTAGGAATTCCTGGCAAACGATACTTTTAAAAACCTTTTGCTTTTTAACAGTGTAGACTGAATTCTAAGAACTTCTTACTTTTGAGAAGACAACATAGAACTGGTCATCCGTAAATATTTATTTCTGGAACAAAATTCCAACTTTTTAAAGTATTTGGTCTAATGATTTATCTATCAGTTAAGTGTCATACATGATACACGCTTTGGGCAATCGTGAATCAAAAGAGACTTGTCTGACTGGGCAGAAGAGTATCATGCAGTAGGTTGCCATTACTTTCTGCGGTAGACGCGTTGCCAGCCAAGGCTATAGAACCCAATCTGTCCTACTATTTAACCCATAAATGGAGGGAAGAGATGGATTAAGACCTTATCCAAGGGTATTTGTGCGTAAGGGAATGCAAGGAATTCAACCGGAATTCGAACTCGACTCCTCGATTTGTCGTTCCAAGGCGATGGCTTCTGCTCCGACGAACTTAAGTCACTGGTGCCCCTGCCACGTGAGTTTACTCGTGTAACCAGACTAGCAACTGACTCCCACCCATTCACAGTTAGAACAACCAAATGCAGCTGACAATTCTACTCCTCAGCTTCTTTTCTCGCACTTTCCGCCTGTGGAACTCTCTACCATATTCTTGCTTTCCTGACGGCTACCAGCTCTAGAAATTTAAATGCAATGTTAATGCCCATCTCTTAACCACTTGACTCCAGTTCTTTCTACATCACCCTGTATATCTTTACCTTTCTCTCTATTTTTGCAACTGTCATCACACCTGTATTCCCATCCTTCTCTTGCTCCTTTCTCTGACACATCCTGTAACTGGTTCGTCTTTCTCTTTACTCTCCTCGTATCTAATCTTTAACTCTTATGTAGCCCCCTGCGCATCAGTGGCGTTACCGCCTTGCTTGGGGTGAAAAGATTAAAAAGCAAAAGTATCCGCTGCACCAAAATGCACATTGAGAGAATAACAGGCTTTAAAAGTAGCAATCAAAGTTTTTCTGTTAAAATACTGATAGTCGCAGGACGGATACAGGGTATAGTGGGTTTTCCGTTCTAGTGAAACGTAGTTGTGTGTTGAAACGGATTAACTGAATTTGGCCCCGTTAGTAGACAGCCCGCTATAAGTCATAAAAGGGGTTATAAAACAAGAATATCAAATTGAGTATAGAAACAACATTTATATATACACAGATATCAATTAAGCTTTTTTTTTTTTTTTTTTACAAATAATGTCTTTAGGATGGGTTCAAAGGACGTTAAATGTTTATAGCAGTAAATGCCGAAAAGAGAGTTTGTGGGTATGTATGTAGGAGCGTTTGTCAGTTAGGAATGTCTCTAATGTCTCCGCTCCGTAGATCGGGTAAGTAGCTCAGGGACAGCGAAGAAGATGTGAGGGAAAGAAGGCGAGCATAGTATGAGCGCTTGACGAGGTCAAAGGACGTGCTAATTATGCTCGTACTTTCTCAACTGGTGATGTTTTCTGTGTCGGCTTTTTATTTGTCTTTGTGGGTCCCAGCAGGTCATTTGGGAATTCAAACCCGTATTTAATTCTGGGCTTCCCATTGGATGATAAACAAATTCACGTAGGCTCGCGAAAAGGAATTTGATATTTATTAATTTTTGGTTTTCTGCCGGAACATATGCGTAGAGCCGGGTGCGCAAAGACCAGTTTTGGTCATTTGCTTTCTGGATCTCTGAGGGAAAACATCCGGTCCATCGCTTTGCTTGGTATCACCACAAGGGAGAGATAGACAGGGAAAAACAGAGCGTGGAATATTTGATAGGCTTAAACGGCTTAAACAAATGAATAGCAGCGAAAGATTTGGGAGAAACAAGAGGACAAAACATATTAAGAGCAACAAGGTACAGGAAAATGTAGAGGGCATGATCGCCCACGTCCTAAAGAGACACGGCACATAAAAGAAGAAGAAAAGGAATAATTTTAACAACTCATAGGGAGGAATTTTTCACACATCCATTCCCTCTCGGTCTTTGTCAACGCATTATTTAAAATATCTGATCACAAGTGCTGGAAAACAGGTCAGATGCGTTTGGTTGGCTGTTCTCTGTTTGTTTTTCGGCTGACGTGACATCTGACATCATTCTTTGAATGTCTCGTCTGATATTTTGGAACCGGTTGTTCACATAATAACTCTGCATAAAGGCAAAACCATATATTCGCGCCAATTTTACTAACATAAACATTATATATATGCGTGTGGATGTAGGCACGTAGGGCGTTATCTCTGAATATAACCTAGTAATATTATCTACTATTATCTAGTAATAAATATATGAAGCTGTACGCACATCATACAGTGTATGTGTATATAGATGTGTGTTGCTGCCGGATCTGTAATAATCAAATTCCACTTCTTCTTCTTCTTCTTCTTCTTCTTCTTGTCTCTTTAGAATTTTGGCAATCATGGCTCTCCACAATTTCCCCTCCATTGTAACGCTTAGTAAATTTTGTCTTTTCACTATCTCTCCTAATCCCTGTTTTACCAGCCATTTTCACCGGCTCTTTAAGTAAGTTATGCGCTGCTTTTCACTGTCCCTCCTGTCTTTAACATGTCATATGAGTGTCAAATTTTCTAAACCCTCTTTCCTCATTATGAACCATAGAAATTTTAACTGACTTTTCCTGATATTAAGTATGTATCCTTTTTGTTTCCATTTTTACTAAAACTTTGTCATTTCTTACGTGTTCAATACAAAGTATTCTCAGCATCCTTCTGTAGAACTACATTTCTGTTCTCTCATGTTTCTACTACATTTGCGATGAGTATTCACTACCATATAGGAAAGCAGCTATCACGTAAGAGTTTAGTACTATTTTCTTTTGTGCTTAATCCGTCTCTTCCCTCCAGTTATAGGTTAAATAATAGGACAGATTGGGTTCTATAGCCTTGGTTGGCAACCAGTCTACCACAGAAAGCAATGGCAACCTACTGCAGGATAATCTTCTGCCCAGTCAGTCATGTCTTTTTCTAGTGTGTATCCTGTATGGCACTTAACTGACTGACCACCAATTATTAATTTTTAAAAATTCCAATATCAACTTTTTTATTTCATTGCCTCTGTATTTATTTCCTTGGAAACTTCCTATAAATAATTTCAGTTCTGAGAAAAAAAAGAAAAAAAAAACTAAAAAATGACACTTTAGAATTGCAAAATTAATTTGATACAGATTTTAAACTTAAAATCATAATTCATTCAATTTTGGAATCACGTGATGAGTTTATACAACGCACGAAGTTCCGCAAAGAAAAAACTAAATGACTAAAGGGCAAAAATACATATATCTCTTAGCCAATCAATGAACACTTGGTAATGAACCGAGGTTCAGTCAGTTAGTTAAGTGCCATACACAATACACGCTTTGGGCGAGCATGTCTCGAAAGAGACATGACTGATTGAGCAGAAGATTATCCCGCAGTAGTTTGCCATTCCTTTCTGCGGTAGACTGGTTGCCAGCCAAGGCTATAGAACCCAATCTGTCCTATTATTTAACCCATAACTGTAAGGAAGGGACGGATTAATACCTTTCCCAAGTGTATCTGTGCGTAAGAGAATGCGAGGAATTTAACTGGAATTCGAACTCGGTCCCCTATTTGACGTTCCGAGTCGAACCGAGTGTACTTGGTCGAAATGCCGTGTCTATAATAACATCTATATCAACCAATATAAGAACAATAGTTCGAAATAATACAAGAATAATACTTTCTAAGATTTGTATCTGCAGTAAAAGCTTTGATATCAAAGAAAATAAGTTTCAATCTCATTAAATGATTTGCTGTAATCCATTAATACCTTCTATGTACCGTGTTCATTCGTGGCTCTCCACAATACCCTGTCTTTTGTAGAGCCTAGTAAAGTTTATTTTTTCGCTATCTCTCCTAATCTTTGTTTTTCCAACCATATACACGAACTCGACACTTAAGTTATGCGCTGTTTTCCTCTTTTTTCTTTCCTTTTCATCAAGTTTGTGTTTTAAACGATATAAAAAAAAAAGAATTAAGAACCTCTATTGATCATGATCCCAAGTCACTTAACCTATCAGAGTCATAGGTTTATCGCATCTATTGTAGCCGTAGCAGCCATAGATGTTTCTAGAGCAAGACAGTCTGACGGATCCTATCCCCCTATAAGCTGGTTTTGTTTTCAGAGTTGTCCGCCTAAACTGATTACCCCACCAAGGCTAAAGATCCCAGTCTGTCGTATTATTTTCAAAGGTTTTGAATTTAGAATTTTTTCTCCTGCGCGAATGGCTTATTCGATATATATTCTATAAAGCATATATTCTATAAAGCATATATTCTATAAAGCATATATTCTATAAAACATTCTATGAAACATGCTTTTTATGCTTTATATTTATTTGCAGTTAAAAAAAATTTCAATCAATTCACCGCAAGCAAAGCAGTAATACAACTAAGACACAAGGTGCTACTGGGAATGAAAAGATTTTATAAGGAACTAAATAATCAAACCTAAGCAGGAAACAAAGGATAAACCGCTACTCCTGTCCAAAAGATCGGGTGGTGTGTGAACCGGGCGATAAACGAAACTATCTAATCCTAAAAAGGGGAAGAAAATTAGTAAATAAAATTTCACAGTTCAGGCGGAGGTGTTAGAAATACAGAGTTGAAGTAGACTTTAACAGGAACCGGAAACCTAACCCTAAAAAGGAAAAAATAGATAAACATCTAATCCTATTCAAAAGACTGGAGTGAAGCTTGAACCTGACGATAGGCGAACCTTTCTACTCCTATTGAAGGAGGGGAAAATAATTAGTAAATAAATGTTCGGTCGGAGACATTAGAAAAAATATATCTATCTAAACTTATTTATAAATAGAACTTTGTCTTTGTGTGTGTGTGTGTGTGTGTGTGTCCGTTACCTATAGACTCCGAAACGGCTGAACCGATTTTCTTGAAAATTTACACAGTTATACTATAAGCGTCTGCGTGTGTCCTTAGATAGGTTTTGTGTCGAGGTACCCCCGATAAATAGCGAAAATCGATAATCGAAAAAATCGGGTGATAGAAGGAGTGGTCCGATTTTAATCAAATTTGATACATTCATAGACAAAGACATAAGAAACGATAGTCAGAAGTTTCAAGGTTGCAGTTCTTACAATAGTGCAGAAAATCGATAATATATATATAATCACACAAACACGACTTTGTCATCACTTTTTGGGGCTGCTCAGTGAAAATGACAATTTTTTTTGCTCATACATGGAATTACATATATATATATATATATATTGTCATCCGCAGACAGATCTGTTTCGCTGTATCACAGCTCATCAGTACGGTTAGACTCCGATTGCTCCCTAACCCAGGCTCGAGACCCGACCGACTCTACCCCTGGGCCACGGGGCGTTCGGTGAAAGGAGGTAGTCTTTTTTAGTGCATATCATATTACGCGCCCAATAGCCAGTGTGATCCAATTCATTTTACTGTATGAGCGATGGTACACGCCAGAGTGGCTACTGTTTTTCAAAGTCTACTCCTCTTCCAGTGTGCTCAATCAGGGTGTGAGAGCGTAATGAGAGACAGACCCTGAACGATATCTAGCTGCAACATTCTGTCGAGTTGTAGTTCTACCTATATCTTTTATTTGAAATATTGTTAAAGTAAGTCTTCTTTTTTCTGCCTAATTTTAAATTCTAAGCTTTTCATGTTTAATTGGTTTTCTTTAATTCTTTTTTTGATTTTAGCAGAAATCTCTTGACTGGACTTTTACTATCATGTTTTTTTTTTTCCATTTTTTTTTTCAATTGGAGTAGATAGATCTATCTATCGCCCGGTTCACACTCCACCCACGTCTATTGAGCAGGTTAAGAGGCCCATCCCTTGTCTCCTGTTAGGAGGTCGTTTCCAGCTTTCTCTTTTCCCATCTTTTCACTATTACGTAGCCCCCTGCACATCAGTGGCGTTACCGCCTTGCTCGGGGTGATACGATTAAAAAAAAAAAAGAAAAAAAAAAGCTTTCATTACACCCGAGCAACGCCAGGCTATACTTCTAGTAAAGAATAGAGAAGATGGTTAACCTCTCCTGCTGGCGAAAGCGGGATATCACAGCCTGTTCTGCTATTTAATCCGTAGCTTTTTTTTCCAGAGGTATTATTTCGAAGTGAATAAAACAGGCTCAGTCAGAATTCTACACTTCATGCCAATAACTATAAGCGGTATAAGAGTGGGAAACAATCCAGAAAGATGAAATTGTCAAGAGAAGGTTTCTTATTGATATTAAACACGCAGTCCGGTCAGTTTTCATAATTGAATTTACTGCATATACCTTGGGGTTAATCTAAATTACTCTTGAGAGTAATAGGTAATCAGTTATTCCTGATGCGTAACCACCCTGCTTAATCACTTTTAATGACATTGCTAATAAGTTCTATACATAAGCTCTATCGCGCTTATTAATGGCGAACTAAGTTTAATGCCGAATACGATTTGTCACGATTCCGCAATTCAAATAAGTTTGAAACAATTTTCCAATATGATGTTGAAATCATGGCGTAGGTGCCTTTTTTTTGTTGATACTTTCCACATTATTGATTACGACTTTGATAACAGAAAATCCAATGAAGAAAGGACCTATGCACAAGAATGTTATGCTTACTACTACACTAGGATGTGTGTTGTGGTGTAGTGGATAACGACTCGGAACGACAAATCGGGGTGCTGGGATCGATATTCCAGTTGAATTTCTTGCATTCACTTACGCACCAAAGGTATTAATCCGTCTCTTCCCTCCAGTTATGGGTTAAATAATAAGACAGATTGGGTTCTATAACCTTGGCTGGTAACCAGTCTACCACAAAAAGCTAATGGCAACCTACTGCGGGATAATCTTCTGTCCAGTCAGTCAGGTCTCTTTCGAGACATGATCGTCCAAAGCGTGCATCACTTATGGCACTTAACTGACTGTCGATTTTTTTAAATCATATATGTCTGTTCGATTAGCTTTGGATCACTCGTGCGTTTGACTTCAAAAATCTTTCAGGTTTTCCTCCCTTTTCTCTTACGTGTGAATAATATTGATTTTCTTGTTTATGTTAAACAGCTTAAATTCCCGACACAATTAATTCGCATAGATGCAGATGTTGCATTTCTTTCTAATTTTCTTTCTTGTTCAGAGTTCGACTTTAGTTTTATAACAATCTTTTCTAATAACGTTTTTGCAGGGTATAGCGACATTAGTATTTGGGGATTCTTTTTAGTATAGCTAAAAACATGACCATGCTCCTGCAAGGATATGATTATAAAGACCATATAAATAAATTGTCTCATTTGAACTTATAGTTAAAAAGGCCGGTACAAATCTTCGGTTATGTGCAATAGGGTTTGTTAGAATTTTGAGATAATCCTAGTATTCTTTCTTTCATTCATTCATCCTTTCTTTCTTTCTTTCTTTCTTTATATTTCTTTCTTTCCTTCTTTCCTTTTTCATTCTAAAGTTGTTAATTGATTTCGTTTTTAGCTATTAATTTTTGTTTATTTTTAAAGCAGTAATTAATTTAGACGTTCTTTTAAGAAATATTCATTTGAATTAAATCAATGTTTTTTCCATTCTTCTCGAAATTGATTATTCATTCACTGTTTTCAATTTTAATTCATTAATCGTTATTTCCTGTCAAAAGATATGTTCCTTTATTTTACTATATCATTTATTTAATTTATTCTTGAATTCTTCTTCTTGATTGACATTTTTTACTTATTCTTTCTTTCATCCTTTCCAGTTTGTCAAAGAAGGTTTAGAATCGTTCACATAAAGAAAAATATTTTAGTAAGAGAATATATATATATATATATATATATATATATATAAACGCTCACGCACACACACACAAACACACACACACAAACATACACACACACACACAAAATTCTAATAGTATCCCCAAAGCAATAAAAAGAACTAGATGACCCATAGAAAACAATTTCAAATTTCTCAGAGGTAAAGAAGGTGCCAGAAGAAATTTAACATGTGAGAGGAAAAAACCCAACTCCACCCTCTGACTTTTCTATTTATACACGATACCTTGCCCATCAGAAAAGCAAACGGATCTCTATATGTGAAGTCACAAGTTTATTCGCCTGAAGATAGTCAACTTTAGACTTGAAACACGCGTAGCGTCACAAATACCATTATGGACACTAAATGTATCATACAAGAAGCAAGTAATTTAAATGATAATATTAATAACAACAATAAATCTACACTTTAAACAAAACGTTTACGGCTTCTCGCACTTTTTATTACACACACACACACACACACACACACACACACACATATATATATATATATATATATATATATATATATATATATATATATATATATTCAGGAAAAAATGAGAAACCCATAAAAACGGAAAGGATAATCCTAAAAACTTTATCTAGTTAATATAAAATATTAAATATATAAAAATAAAAAGCTCAATGGATATTATTCAGAGCACTATCAAATATGGAGAAGAAAACTCAGCACATAAGTAAACGGTTATATATCAAGAGTTTATTTCGGCAGTTGTAAAAATTACAACCTGCATTTCAAACCCGAAAATCAAATGTTACATTTGACTCAGAATATTCCAAAAAAATTTTGCACACAGGGGAAATAAGGTTAATTGAAGAGCAGAGGTGTATAAAGTTAAACATTGGAAACAGACACAGGAAATTACATAAAATTAAGAACACACACAACAAAATATATATGTGCAACATGTTTTAGATCGTTTCGGAGATAGATAGATAGATAGATAGATAGATAGATAGATAGATAGATAGATAGATAGATATTGACAGACTTAGATTTTTTTTAATCATTTCACTCCAAGTAAGATCGAATACGTAGGGGTTACAGGGAATGAAAGTGAGAGAAAAGAATGAATATAGAAAGGATTGAGAAAGGATAAAAGGTGAACGGGATTCAAGAAGATAAAAGATGACGATTGACATTGCATTTAAATTTTTGAAAATTCTATTTATCAGAGAAGCTGCCACCCCCCATTTGCATGGATCAGGTTAGCCTCCTTGAAAGCAAAACACTGTGCCTCCTCGGCTTAACTCTCACAACAGACCTCAAGTGGAATGACTATATAAAATCCATAACTAAATCCGCTGCTAAGAAAGTCAGTTCTCTGTGTAGGGCCAGGAAGTTTTTTTCCGCCTGAAACAATCCTGCACATATACAAATCTAGCATCCGCCCGTGCATTGCATCCTGCTGCCATATCTGGTTGGGTGCTCCTGCTATCCATCTAGGTAACCTTGAGAAAATCCATCGGAGAATCTGTAAAGTGATCGATCCCGACTTGGCAGCTCGGATACAGTCACCTTTTCACCGGCGCAACGTGTCTTCCCTGTGTCTCTTCTACAAATACTTTCACAGCTTCTGCTCCGATGAACTTAGCTCACTGGTGCCCCCTATATATCAATTTACTCAAGCCACACGATTAGCAACTAGGTCCCACACTTTTACTGTGAAACCAATAAACTGTAAACGCAAATTCTACTCCAACAGCATTTTTTCTCACACTTTCCACCTGTGGAATTCCCTTCCATTTACTTGCTTTCCCGACAGCTATAATCTCCAAGAATTTAAATGTAAAGTCAATAGTCATCTCCTGTCTTACTAACCTGCATCTTCTCTCTCATGCTACTTTCTCCGTCCACTCCACTCTCATCAGTATTCTCCTCCTTCTCTTACCCACTTCCTCACACCCCCTATAACTTATCACACTTTCTCATAAATTTCCTCCTATGAAACCCCCTGCAAAACAGTGGCAATAAAATGCCTTGCTTGGGGCGATATGATTATTAAAAAAAAGCAAGTAAATGAAAAGGAGTTCCAAGGGCAGTAAGTACGAGAATAGCCTGTTGGAGTAGAAGTGGCGGTTACATTTAGCTATTTCAACAGTAAACCGGTGGGACCTAGCTGCCAATCTGGTAGCACGCTTAAATTCATGTAGCCGGGGCACCAGGGAAAAAAGCTCATCATAGCTGTTGTCATGAAAATATTTCTAGAAAAAACAGAGAAAATCTACGCCACATCAGCAAACAATTGACTGAAGTCAAGATGCAAAGTCAGGACAGACTTAGAAAGAAAGAAAGAAAGAAAGAAAGAAAGAAAGAAAGAAAGAATAGATGCGTAAGTTTTATGACGACGCTTCCATACCCACCAAAAATATGTCCGTTCTGAACGTGCGTGTGAGTGTCCAAGGTTTTTGATCCCACCAATCTTTGGGAAGTTGGTTGTTAGCCAAGTAAGATGTCTGCTACGTTATTATGCTTTTATTTCTTTCTCCCCTCACCACCTAATTCCTTAGATCGAGTTGTTTTCATACAGCTAGCGAGAGAAGCATCGTGGCATTTTAGTGAAAATAAAGTATTTTTTTTCTTACAGGCGAAAAACTCACCAAGATTAAATAAAGATTAAAGATAGCAACAAGCTCGTGACCTACAGGTTTCAACTGAATTAAGCAAGCAAACACACAAAAAACAAAAAACAACAAAAAACAAAACAAAAAAACAAAACAAAAACAAACAAACAAAAGAAAACTATCATTTTGTCGACAAATTTCTTTAAAGTAGGGATAATCTGATGGGGTCTATCTATCTATCTATCTATCTATCTATCTATCTATCTATCTATCTATCTAAGTCTGTCAATTTCCTATCTACGTATCTAACTCACTCAATAGTCAATATCTATCTATCTATCTATCTATCTATCTATCTATCTATCTATCTATCTATGTCAATTACCTTCTATGTATAACTTGTGCTGATACCGACCGAACAAAAGCGATGAACCGGATGTGTGCTCTCTCACAACTAAAAAGCAAATGAAGAAAAATCGACGTGCGCATCCGTGTTCGCGCAGATGTTCCGGTTGAAAAATAAAAATTAATCAAATATCAAATTACCATTTTTATTTACCAGCCAATGGGAAGCCCGAAACCAAATACAAGGATGAAATTTGAAACTAGCTGTTTTGATCCAAAATGCCAATATAAAAAACGAAGACATAGACGCTTCGTCAGACAGAAGGACGAAAGGAGAAGAGTGTAATTAGTTTCTCCCTTGACCTATGTCGAGCGGCTACTATGTTGACCTCTTCCTTTCTCCATGTTCTCAAAGAGTACTAACCGACCTTTTCGAAGACATTCCACATACCAACTTGCTGACTCGCTGACCTGGGAATCGGCAACTTCAAAATGAACATCAATCCCACTACTAAGCCTTTTACCCTTTCAACATTATATCTTCAATGAACATTCTTTTATACCTTTCAGTTCGTTATTATTTTGCCATGAACTCTCTCTAGCTTCCGTTGAACTTTTATTTCAAGTATTACTTTATTTGTAAAACATTAATTGAAATGTATATATATATATATATATATATGTTATTTTATACTCTAATTGCCTTTCTTGAATTTATAATCATTTCACAAATTATAGTGGGCTATCCTCCCACAAGGCCAAATTCCGTTAATCTACTACGGAATCCTACTACCCCTCACTACAAACGGAAAGAAATAAGAGATACCCGCTATAAACTCACTGAATGGTCAATATCTATCTCTTTATCTGTTTATCTAAATCTTTCAATTACATTCTATGTTTAACTCACTCAATAGTCAATATCTATCTATTTATTTATCTAAATCTATCAATTGCCTTCTTTGTGTAACTCACTCAATATCTATCTATCTATCTATCTATCTATCTATCTATCTATCTATCTATGTCAATTACCTTCTATGCATAACTCACTCAATGGTCAATATCTATCTATCTATATATCTATCTATCAATTCGCTATGTGTCTAACACACTCAATAGTCAATATCTATCTATCTAGCTAGCTAGCTAGATAGCAATCATGCCTAAGTCTGTATCTATCTACCCTTTTTTTACTGGTTCACCTAATACAAGGCCAAGAGTCTTTCAAGGTAGAGGTTTACAGTGTGGACTTATATTAGCATTGGAAAGAACATGCGTTAAGAGTATAGAGCTGAAGCAGACATTAGAAGAAACCGGAAACCTAATCATGAACAGGAAGCAAGGACTAAGTCTCTATTCTTGATCAGAAGACCTGGGAGGAGTATGAATCGGACGAGAGACGAACCTTTCTGCTTCTGTTGGTAGAGCAGAGAAAAATCTACCTATCTATCTATCTATCTATCTATCTATCTATCTATCTATCTATCTATCTATGAAGCGACCTAGCTATCTTGCTAGTTATTTAAGCCGGGTAATTATATATCTAGGTTCATTTTTCATCCTTTACTTATTCGTCTGGATGTACGGGTGGTGTAATTGATTATCACTCAGCGAGCCGAGTTTGAATTCCAGTTCGGAGTGTTACGTTCCCTTATGCAAGATTACCCTGGGAAAAGTTATGAATCCATCACCTTCCCCTAGGTATGGGTAAAATAGTAGGTCTTGTATCCAGAAAAATCGTTGTTATTCTAAAATCTTTAATATAATACTCAATCAAAAAAATAAAATAAAAAATACAGGAGTAGAGGTTCATCCCTTGTTTCCTGTTTAGGATTGGGTTTCCTGTTTCTTGTTAAGTATTTTCTTTTTCTTTCACTTCTGGTACCTCTGTTCTTGCACTTCGGTAACATTATCACCTTGATAGAGCTTGTACCTCCTACCCCGTTTTTTACAGGGTGAATATTATTGTGTGTGTACATTTATATATATATATATATATATATATATATATATAAATAGAACTTTGTGTGTGTGTGTGTGCTTGTGTGTGTGTCCATTACCTATAGACTCCGAAACAGCTGAACCGATTTTCTTGAAAATTTACACAGTTGTACTATAAGAGTCTGCGAGTGTTCTTAGCTAGGTTTTGTGTCGAGGTACCCCCGATAAATATCGAAAATCGATAATCGAAAAAATCGGGTTATAGAAGGAGTGGTCAAATCCGAATTGATACACTCATAGACAAAGACATAAGAAACGATATTCAGAAAGTTCAAGGTTGCAGTTCTTACAATTGTGCAGAAAATCGATAATATATATATATATATATATATATATATACTATAGTCATCCGCAGACAGATCTGTTTCGCTGTATTACAGCTCATCAGTACGGCTTAGACTCCAGTCGCCCGCTAACCCAGGATCGAAGCCCGACTGAATTGGCGTCAGTCGGCGATTCTACCACTAGGCTCCGAGCGTCCAGTAGAAGAAGGCGGGCTTTTTAGCGCGTATAAACACGCCCAATAGCTAAAGTGCTCCAATTCATTATTTCACACACACACAAACATCTTGCTTTATATATATATATATATATATATATATAAAGCAAGATGTTTGTGTGTGTGTGTGTGTGTGTGTGTGTGTGTGTGTGTGTGTGTGTGTGTGTGTGCAGTGATAAGATTAAGAAGAATAAATCCTCTCTTTCTTCGCCCCTCTCCTGTTCGCTAGAAGAAGGGGAGACCAAAATGCTGGAGGAGAAGCGGCGGTTACATTTAACTATTTCAACAGTAAACCGGTGGGACCTAGATGCCAATCTAGGTGCACGCTTAAATTCAAGGCACCAGGGAAAAAAGCTCATCAGAGCCATGAAAATATTTCTAGAAAAAAAAGTATGTTTTCCTGTACTCTCCTCAAATTTCCCATACATGCTTACTGGAACAAATGAAAGATAAGAAAGTGAATAGGACAGCCTTGGTACTAAATGGGCACATCACATCAAAGACAATATACTAAGCGAGAAACAATAAAAGTGGAAAAAAGGAAAATGATAAAATTCGGTTAAAAACAGGTTGACATCTTGACCTTTAGGGAGAAAAAAGAAATGAGAAAAGTAAGGAAACAAAAAAGGGAGGAATAAAGAGAAAAAGTTACTGAGTCTGTATTCTTTGACGCCAAATTCCAAAATGAATTTTCGCTCTGATTAGTTAAAAGTAACACACATGTAAATTTTATATCTTCTCACATACATAAACAGCAAATGAAAGATTTTAACGCAGAATATCTCTTGTTTTCATTGGAGAAAATTATATTTACCTGATTTACACTATATGTATTCTGATTACTGTTCACATCTTTGTTGTTTTTATCACAAATTTTCGGCCGTTGTGCTCTCCGGCTTTCCTCACGTGATTATTGATCAGAGTAAACTACAGGGAATTCCGAAATGAACACTTTACTTAATCAACGGGGGTAAACTTTTCTCGTTTCACTGCTCATGTTTAGGGATAGCGTCTAGTTCTGATTTTTACAACTTTTTGCTGTAGCGATTTATCTTTCATAGTAACATATACTGTTTCTAACCATCATATGTAAGACTATAATTTCTCTTTTTTTATGAACTAGCTTAAAGCCGCACCCGGTTCACACTCCACCCACGTCTATTGAACAGGTTAAGAGGCTCATCCCTTGTTCCCTGTTTAGGATGTGGTTTCCGGCTTTCTCTTTTCTCTTTTCCAATCTTTTCACTATTACGTAGCCACCTGCACATTAAGCTAGTTCTTGAGGAGGGTAATTGGGCTTCCGGTCAAATAATAAAGGGGCCGCTGATTCAACTTAGAAAACAGCAATTGTAATTTTGAAGAATTAACTTTAAATTCTGCAATTAACTCCATGGAACTTCAAAACATCTTTTTAACTCTGATTCATGCTATAAGACCAATTATGACCAAAAGACTGATTTGTGCCGAATGTCCGATTTAGACCGAAATATCAATTCAGACCTAGGCTAAAATTGAATTCTTCAAAATCACAATCTCGTGGAACTTCAAAGTCTCACGTCACGAAATCTCTCACTTTGACTCTAATTCTTTGAAATTTTGAAGAAATAAAATTGATTTCTTCAATTCGCAAAGTTTTGGAGATATTTTAAACTGAATTTAAAAGATTTTTTTAAAATTCACAATGTTTTTGTGTTACAATATAAATTAAAAACTTTTAAAATCACTATTTTTTTTTTTTTCAGTTATCTTAAATTTTTAAATTTTTTTTACCGTTCCCTTTTCATCTGGAGGCAAATCCCAAGACTAGATGTTCAAGTACCAGATAAAAGGCAGATTTTCAATCCCAGGCGTCATCCCGTTTAAAAACAAAAAAAAAAACGTATAATATGTTTATACCCCAAGTTAGAAAGGTTTCAAACACACCTCCGACAGATAGAAATTGCCATTTATTTATTATCTAAATAAATAAATGGCAAAATTCTATCCGAATAAAATATTCGTGCACTTCGGAAAAACAATTACAGACAACAATTTTCTACCCAAATATATTTGCTACTTTTCACAGAGTTTTCAAAATTGAAAATTTGACGGCAGCGACTGGAATCTCTTTTGTTTATCTCTATTCTATTATTAATGTAAACAAAAGTATCGTTCGTCTCCCCATTGAATTAACCTTGATAGACGTGAATAAAAACAATAACAATATTTTATTTGACAACAAAGATTGCCAAATAGTCATGTCATTAGATATCTATTTAATTTATTTAACTTTGGTATGTGAAGTTATGTGAAAATACCTTTCAGGTTTAAGGAATCATTTTATTGTTCTTGATATATAGAATTTATATATATTCTTATTCAACATATATATATATATATATATATATATATATATATATATATATTCTAAACATATACTGTTAAATATAAGAGACAATGAACGTCTATTATGGTTAATCATGAGCCGTTCTAAACGTCGTATTTTGGCTTTAATTTCAATTGAAAATAAAGACAAAAATTCTCCAGCATTTGGATAATTTTTTATTAACATGGTTCTAAGCTTTAGGCTCACATGAGCCATCCTCAGAGAGGTCACCAAGACGGTATCACAATAACATCCACCATCACCGACGATTTTATTTTGTGTCGACATAAAACTCCGCTAGGCAACGGCAATAGTTACCAAAAATAACAAACGCAGCTCGCAAATTTGCAATGCGGTTCTATGACGCCACACCCCAGTTTTTTTTTTTAAAAGAAATGATGCATTTCATACTATTTTAAGTGAATGATTCTAAATGAAAATAGAAATGGTTCTTTTGTTATTATTACTTTGCAGAATTTTACAAGGCAAGGAAGCAAAGATGAACTCGTCCGAATCACCCTAAAGATTTTTCATTCTTTCATTGATGAAACTGCAATATAGGTAATTATTAAATATTTATAAATTCATTCGATGCACATGTTATTGTGCAATATTTACAAACAAAAACATTCTATTTTCATTTACAATTATTAACTTGGTAATATAAAAATAGTATGAAATTAATCATTTTTTAAAACACTGGGGTGGCCTAATAATTAATATATATATATATATATATGTGTGTGTGTGTGTGTGTGTATGGTGCGATGAATAATTTGTCGTCTAAATTACGCAAAAAATGAAAATAATGCTGACTTTCCATTTTAACAGATATATTTACCAAAATATAAAATATCTTGAAATACTAAAGTGTAAAATTATTCAGTATAATTGCCACGGACTTCAAATGACTTCGGAATCTCATTCAACTATTCTGTGCGGTCTTCTCGTTTAAGTTAGACAATGCCTCCATTATCCTTGCCTTCAGTTAATTTTTGGTGTTAATAGATTTTTTGTTGATCTCTCGCTCAACAGCGCTACACATATAATGATCAAGGAGGTTGCAACCTGGGGAACTAAGTTGGCCAGATGTAAGGAGTGATATCGTAACAGAAATTGTCTGATGGCCATGACTGGGTTCTCCTGCTTGTGTAGCTTAGTGCAGAGTACTGCTACCAGACATAAGGTCTTCCAGCGGCCACCATCTTGACCCAGGGTAACACTACCTCCTCAAGTCACTTGATGTAGGCCTCCGTGTTGAGTCTTAAGTCATCACCAACAGATTCGGGAGTTATTTTCTTGTCAGAACGATCAGATTAATTTTCCGGGCTTCGTAATTACCATAGGACTCATCCAACATTTTTCGGAATGTTTTGCACTGTCTTCAGATTGACACCCAAAAACTCTGAAATGTTCGTATTGGAGTTTCTGGCGCGAATGCCAACCAGTACAGCATGTCATTTACACATCACTAGCGAAGTGCATTGAGTCATGGTTCTCTTTTAATCACAGATGGTGCCCAACCGATCCTACTATAATGTGCAGCCGACAAATTCAGAAGCAAACAACGAGCATGTTCAAAATTAGAAACTTAAAACGGCCACAATATATCCATCGAAACCTATATATAAATATGTGTGTGTGTTAAATTACAAAGCTCTAATGTAAAAACAAACCTTTCTGCCAAATAGCTTTTATTAAAATATAATGTGCTAATTGTTTTATTTTATTGTTAGTTATTATTTTTAATATCTTATTGTATTTAATTTTTAGATTAAATTATATATATGATGTGTAGGTATATATCGAGAAAACATATACATTAGGTTTGGTATTATCCAGTTTGAAGCATCTCCTTGAGATTTCTCGGAACGTTTTCCTCACGGTTAATGGATTGACCACTGTATTAGGCCATGATTTAACTTTCAACAGGCTTTAATTGGAGTAGATAGATCTATCTATCGCCCGGTTCACATTCCACCCACGTCTTTTGAACGGGTTAAGAGGCTCATCCCTTGTTCCCTGTTTAGGATGTGGTTTCCGGCTTTTTCTTTTCCAATCTTTTCACTATTACGTAGCCCCATGCACATCAGTGGCGTTACCGCCTTGCCCGAGGTGATACGATTAAAAAAAAAATGAACATAATTGCCACACAATCGTGTTTTATTTTTTCTGTGTTCCGGCTGACTCAGTCGTTGGCGAAGAATAACAAAATCGCTTTTAAGGGGATTCACCATTGTACTGGTCTGAATCGAAACAAACAATAGCCAACTGGGATATTTTCACATGTGTGTGTGTGTGTGTGTGTGTGTGTGTGTGTGTGTGTGTGTGTGCGAGGGTTGTTAAAAAAAAGTAACGTCAATTTGATCCATACAATACCTTTATTTCCACTGATGAAGAAGAAATGCATATATCACTTTTGATATAGCCCCGCCACCCATGCAGAACGCTGATGCACTTCTGATATCGTTCAATAAGCTGTTTCATCCCTTCCGAAAGGAAGCTTTTCAGTTTTCAGTTTATCCCGAAGTTACGTTGCTTTTTGGGTACTCAACATGCACAAATTTTATGGCACCCACAATGACCATGTACTATGGCTCGTGTATATCCAGAACTAATATGCTAACAAAATTTCAAGGCAGCCACCCTCTGGATGTGTTCTTACAAGCGCAATGTTGAGTGACGACCGGACCAACTTTCGCCTGTTAAATTGTTCTTTCCACTTTAAATCGTTCTACCCACTCATGCACCCTTTGTTGATTTATGGTGTGTGCTCCTTACCGCGTCAATAACCGTCGATGAATTTCCGAAGGTTTGACACTCTCTGCCAAAAGAAAGCGTATAACGGTGCGTTGTTGTTGATGGTGTTCAATCGCTCAGTGGAGTAACCATACGTCTGACCTCGTTGCTCTCTGCAACACAAGTAAAGAAGGGGAATGCTGCGCGTGCTTAGTTAATCATCATCTTATGCGCACGCGTTTTGTAGAGCATCAGCGTGTTTTTGTGGTTTTTACCGTGTAATCTCAAAATTGCCATCACTTTCTGATTTACCATCGTATATATTATTGGGACTTTTTGGTGTCTATATCGGTTAACTTATACACTCGTACCCGAAATGTAAACAAAGTCGTTTAAATTATAAAGAAAATTGTAAAAGAAAAGACACAGAATAAAAATTATTGGCTGTTTTTACAAAGTAACACAATTTCATTCTTGTCTTTTATCACGAGAACCGCCAGTTGAGCGAAAATATGATTAACGATTTAATATTTAAGTGTAAATACACACACACATATTTCTTCCGTTTTTGATTTGATGATGCCTAGAAAAGGCGAAAAACCGTAATTTAATCTAATTTCAATCAAACTGTTATCCGTTTGTCATTTTCATAAAACTGTCGATATTATATGTATGCACATAAAGTCATTTAAGTAAATAATTAATTTTTTATTATTATTTAAAACCGATAATATATCACGTACATCACAAAACTGATTGTCAGAATCCTGATGAATAGAGCGAGAAGCAGAATCAGGCCAGAGATAGGGCAGGAACAGTGCGGGTTCGTCAAAGACACTGGAACAAGGAACGCCATATTCATGATTAGGATGCTCTCTGAAAGGGCATTACAAATGAAGAAAGACTTGTACCTATGCTTCATTGATTACGCGAAAGCATTCGACAAAATACGACACAAAGAATTGATGGAAATGATAGGCAACCTCGACATTTTCGGCAAAGATATAAGAATAATCAAGAATCTCTACTGGCAGCAAACGGCCTGCATACGGACAGGTAACGACCTCAGTAGATACACAAAGATAGAAAAAGGCGTAAGACAAGGATGTGTCTTTTCACCGGATTTGTTCAACCTATACAGCGAGAATATTTTGAGGACCCTAGATGACACACCAGGATTTATTATTGGAGGCCACAACCTGAACAACATAAGATACGCGGACGATACAGTACTGATTGCGGACACGGAAAGGAAGCTGCAAGATCTCATACAGAAAGTAGCAGTGGAGAGTGACAAGAAAGGACTACAAATAAACTTTAAGAAAACTGAGTGCATGGTCATCAGCAAAAGATACAACCCAAAATGCCAAATACAGGTGGGGGATAACAGAATCAAACAAGTCCAAGAATTTAAGTACCTAGGAAGTGTTCTAACAGGAGATGGAAAGTGCGACACGGAGATCCGAAGGCGAATTGGCATGGCAAAGGACGCGTTCCAGAAGATGAGCAAAATACTAACACACAGGAAGATCTCAATAGAAACGAAGAAGAGAGTGCTAGACTGCTACGTGATGTCAGTTCTTCAGTACGGCTGTGAATGCTGGACAATATCATCGAAAATGAGGACAAAACTGGAAGCGGCCGAAATGTGGTTCTACAGAAGGATGCTACGTATATCGTGGACTGAGCATACAAGCAACGACGAAGTGTTAGAAAGAATGGCAACAAAAAGGAAATTGATGCTGAGCATCAGGAAGAGACAACTGAAGTTCCTGGGACACGCAATGAGGAAGGAGAGCCTGGAGGACCTGATACTGACTGGACAGATAGAAGGAAGGAGAGACAGAGGAAGGCAGCGGATAACATATCTGCAGAGTCTGATCAGGTGGATGACGGAACGGGGGTTGCCAGGAGCAACAGGAGCAAACATACTAAGAGCCACAAGGGATAGAGAGACGTGGAGATCCATGATCGCCTACGTCCTGAAGGGACAGGGCACATAGAAGAAGAAGAATATATCACGTGTTTTAATAGATATCGCTGTTTATTTGCAAACAGCAAAATTAATGTGAGTGAAGAATTCATGAGAAGAAGAAAAAAAAAGGAAAAGAAAAGAAGTGATATATGTGATATCAGGGAGTGAGAATAACATTGTCTGATCATAATATTGGATCAAATGACGAAATGTCTGATTACTTCAAAAGTGATGGTAAAAGCAATAAGGATTTTGCAGATTTTGAACCTAACAAAATAATCCGTTTTTTTTTGTTTTTTTTTTTAACTTACGGTATTTTCTTATTTTAATGTTTTGAGCTCGTTTGCTTAGAACAATATATATTAATTAGAAGTACCTGCAAAAAAAAAAAAAAAATCTCAAAATTTTTCTAACTGAGTTTTGATGAATCTTAATTCTTAAGTTTATTATTAAATAATAAGTTCATAGCGAATTCTAAGCCAATGAAATATCCTTAGAAATCCCTATATCGATCCGTTAAATATTTGAGTTTAACAAAATATTGCAATAACAATCATTAGTACAAATGCTAGTCGTTATTTTAAAAAGTAAGGGAGTACACTTGAACAGAATTTAAGTTCACAATTTTTTCTATTTCACTAAAACGGATGTTACACTTTTATCTTCTCTTTTTTCTTCTTCACACTGAAACAAAATAGCGTCTCTAATATGTCTTTTCCTTCTTTTCACGCGATGAAAATGAAATAGTTCATTATTTATTAGGTATTAACAGGAGATGTTAATTATTATTTATGAGGTACTGGCAGGATGTAATGGCCGAGCTAACTACGGGAGGGACAAGCATATAATGTGATGTGGCTTCCCTTTGTCATTTTACAAGTATTTTCATGGCAACTGATCTGACAAGCCTTTTTCCTTGGTTCCCCAACCACAGGCTACTAATTTGGCATCAAGGCCCCGCCTTTTCACCGTCGAAATAGTTAAATGCGTCTCTTCTACTCTAACAGATTCTTTTCTTTCACTTTCCGTTTGTGGAACTGTCTACTGTTTTCTTGCTTCCCTGATAGCTACAATTTCCAAACGTTTAAATGCAACATCAATTGCCATCTTCTATCTATTTGATTCCCATCCATCTCTTATCCTTTCTTCGACATCCCCTGTACCTCATTTTTTTTCTTTCACTGGGGTGGTCCTGCCCTGCTTGGGGGTGAGATGACTATAAAAGAAAGAAAAAATGAAGAAAAAAAGAACCCCTCTTCTCAAAATAAGAATCTCCGAAAAGTTTGATAAGAAATGAAGTTCAAATTCTGACCAGGCTTCCCATCGTTTTATATTTTCACAATCGATAAACTGTTTTATGAGAAATATAGGGTAGTGGATAGAGGTAGAATTTACGCCCACTTATGTATAACCAGGTAAAAGCCAATGACAATGTTGCCGTTAAGTCGCCCATGGTTACTATTGAAATAACTTTTGATTTAATTCATTTGTCCATGTGTTCTGTGAAAAAAAAAAAAGACAAGTAAAATAAACTACACCTTGTTTATTTAATCAATATAGATCTATAAAAAAATCAAGGACAGTCAGTAAATGTTATCATTTTTTTGTTTTTCTGCTGTGTCTACCAAAAACGACATATATTTGATAAATTGTACAAATTGTACAGAGAACAAGTGGAAGTCCATGATCGCCTACGTCCAGAAAGAACACAGCGCATAAAAAAGGAGAACGAGCTGTCTACTAATAGTTAGCGAAATTACTTTATTAGTATATATATATATATATATATAGAGAGAGAGAGAGAGAGAGAGAGAAAGAGGGAGAGGGGGGGAGAGCGATACAAGGTAATATATATATATATATATATATATATATATATATATATATATAGCGAGAGAGAGAGAGATAAAAGGTTAATATATATATATATATATATATATACATAGAGAGAGAGAGAGAGAGAGAGAGAGAGAGAGAGAGAGGGAGAGTTAAATTGTAATGATGTTTCACGCCAAAATTGCTGTTTTTTCAGTAAGTTACTGGTAGAAAGGCATTTTAGGCAAGCAGTTTTTTTGCCACAAGGTGCTCGATATCAAGATAAGGATAGAGCGTTAATAGAAATAATGTGGATGAGTTAAATGACATACTTCTCCATATTAAACATCTGGTTGCTTCAAGCCGGGATTGAGACACGACCGATCCATATATGTATATATCTATGCGTTCACGGACTTGACATCACTATCTCTCTCTCTCTATATATATATATACATATATATATGTGGTGTGTGTAGGATTAGTACATATATGAAATTTGTTACTTAGCTAATTGATGCTATATCCAGCACCCTGACCCCTGAGTTTCGTAGACGAAGCATTTCTGTAATCGTTTGCTCCACTCGTCATGAAGTATCTACGATTGACTGTAAAGTTTTTTCATTTTCGTCATTTTAATATTAATTTAAAAAATAATTTATGGATTTTTTATTGATGTTGGGATGATTTTGTCTTCCTTCGGTCCACTCGTCATGAAGTATGAAGTATCTACGATTGACTGTAAAATTTTTCATTTTCGTCATTTTAATATTAATTTAAAAAATAATTCATGGATTTTTTTTTATTGATGTTGGGAGGATTTTGTCTTCCTGTTCACTCGTCATGAAGTATGAAGTATCTACGATTGACTGTAAAATTTTTCATTTTCGTCATTTTAATATTAATTTAAAAAATAATTCATGGATTTTTTATTGATGTTGGGATGATTTTGTCTTCCTTCGGTTTACTCGTCATGAAGTATGAAGTATCTACGATTGACTGTAAAATTTTTCATTTTCGTCATTTTAATATTAATTTAAAAAATAATTTATGGATTTTTTTTATTGATGTTATTGGGATGATTTTGTCTTCCTTTCGGTCCACTCGTCATGAAGTATAGAAGTAGATCTACGATTGACTGTAAAATTTTTTTCATTTTCGTCATTTTAATATTAATTTAAAAAAATAATTCAAGGATTTTTTTTATTGATGTTGGGATGATTTTGTCTTCCTTCGGTTCACTCGTCATGAAGTATGAAGTATCTACGATTGACTGTAAAATTTTTCATTTTCGTCATTTTAATATTAATTTAAAAATAATTCATGGATTTTTTTTTTATTGATGTTGGGATGATTTTGTCTTCCTTCGGTTTACTCGTCATGAAGTATGAAGTATCTACGATTGACTGTAAAATTTTTCTATTTTCGTCATTTTAATATTAATTTAAAAAAATAATTTATGGATTTTTTTTATTGATGTTGGGATGATTTTGTCTTCCTTCGGTCCACTCGTCATGAAGTATGAAGTATCTACGATTGACTGTAAAATTTTTCATTTTCGTCATTTTAATATTAATTTAAAAAATAATTCATGGATTTTTTTTATTGATGTTGGGATGATTTTGTCTTCCTTCGGTTCACTCGTCATGAAGTATGAAGTATCTACGATTGACTGTAAAATTTTTTCATTTTCTGTCATTTTAATATTAATTTAAAAAAATAATTCATGGATTTTTTTTATTGATGTTGGGATGATTTTTGTCTTCCTTCGGTTTACTCGTCATGAAGTATGAAGTATCTACGATTGACTGGTAAAATTTTTCATTTTCGTCATTTTAATATTAATTTAAAAAAATAATTTATGGATTTTTTTTATTGATGTTGGGGATGATTTTGTCTTCCTTCGGTCCACTCGTCATGAAGTATGAAGTATCTACGATTGACTGTAAAATTTTTCATTTTCGTCATTTTTAATATTAATTTAAAAATAATTCATGGATTTTTTTTATTGATGTTGGGATGATTTTGTCTTCCTTCGGTTCACTCGTCATGAAGCATGAAGTATCTACGATTGACTGTAAAATTTTTCATTTTCGTCATTTTAATATTAATTTAAAAAATAATCTATGGATTTTTTTTATTGATGTTGGGATGATTTTTGTCTTCCTTCGGTTCACTCGTCATGAAGTATGAAGTATCTACGATTGACTGTAAAATTTTTCATTTTCGTCATTTTAATATTAATTCTAAAAATAATTTGCCATTATGGATTTTTTTATTGATGTTGGGATGATTTTGTCTTCCTTCGGTTCACCTTTTTTGTCATGAAGCATGGCATCGCATATTTAACTGTAAAATTTTTCATTTTCGTCATTTTAATATTAATTTAAAAATAATTCATGGATTTTTTTATTGATGTTGGGATGATTTTTGTCTTCCTCTTCGGTTCACTCGTCATGAAGTATTAGTATCTACGATTGACTGTAAAATTTTTCATTTTCGTCATTTTAATATTAATTTAAAAAATAATTCATGGATTTTTTTATTGATGTTGGGATGATTTTGTCTTCCTTCGGTTTACTCGTCATGAAGTATGAAGTATCTACGATTGACTGTAAAATTTTTCATTTTCGTCATTTTAATATTAATTTAAAAAATAATTCATGGATTTTTTTATTGATGTTGGGATGATTTTGTCTTCCTTCGGTTCACTCGTCATGAAGTATGAAGTATCTACGATTGACTGTAAAATTTTTCATTTTCGTCATTTTAATATTAATTTAAAAAATAATTATGCATTTTTATTGACGTTAGGTTGATTTTGTCTTCCTTGTGTGTGTGTGTGTGTGTGTGTGTGTGTGTGTGTGTGTGTGTGTGTGTGTGTGTGTGTTCGCCTGGAGGTATATGTTATTTTATTTTTTTATTTAATCATTTCACCCCAAGAAAGGCGGAACCACCACTACTTTTTAGGGCGTTAAAGCGAGAGAAGAAAAAAAAGGATGAATGGGATTCAAGAAGATAAGAAATGGCAATTGACGTTGCATTCAAATTTTTGGAGATTGCGGCAATCAGGAAAGCAGTGAACGGAAGTGAGTTCTCCAGGCGAGAAGTGTAAGAAAAGAACTTGTTTGAGTCGGACGTGTAGAATGTCGTGGAAAACCTGACATCAAAATCTGAAGTTGCATTGGAATACCGAAAGATACCTTCTAAAATTTATTAAGAAAGGAAAAAATTTCGTTGGAAACGAAAAAAAAGAAGAAAAAAAAAAGAGTGCTAAGCTGATATGTAATATCAATCTTCCTATATGGAAGCGAATGCTGGACAATTTCCTTAAAAATGATGAAGAGACTACTAATTATCCCATAGCTGAAAGAGGGGAGGTGAGTTCATGCCTTTCCTAAAGGTATTTGCGAGTTAGTGAATATAATAAACCTGACTGGAATTGTAACTCGACTCTCCAATTTCCAATTCCAATCTGTTATCCATTACGCCAGCCTCATATCCAAGATTACAGCACCTGGCATTACCAAGCGGTCACCTATCTCGGGTACCGAACAGGTTTGATGTTGCTTAACTTCGGTGATTGTAAGGGAACTGGTGTTTCAATGCGATATGGCCATAAGCGATAAATAACAAAAAACATTTTTTTAATATTACCTTTTAATTCATTTTTTTAAGATAAAACATTTGTCGTTTTTATTTATCCTATAAAAACCAGGAATGACACTCAAGAGAATATATAACAAGAAAATTATGAATTAAATGATGCATTTCTGTCTGAATTTCTGCGATGAGGAGCTATCGTCATTATTATTTCTATTCGGACTATTGTTCTCATCTTTTCTTGTTATTATAACAATATTTCAGCCGTTGTACCCTCCAGAATATTGATCTACAGAGAATTCTGACTGATCCATTTATTTAATCCACGTTGCATAACTTCGAATGTGTTTTGTGGTGCAACGGATATCGGCTCGGAACGAGAAATTTGAGCTCTATTCGTTGCGTTCACTTACGCACAAATATCATTGGGAAGTATGAATCCATCCCTTCTCCCTCCATCCTTCTACCTCCATCTATGGGTTAAACAACAAAACAGATTGAGTTCTGTAGCCTTGGTTAGCAACCATTCTGTCGAAGTAAGAAATGACAACCTACTGTGGAAAGATCTTCTGTCCAGTCAGTCATGTCTCTTCCGAGACATGATCACCAATGCGTATATCACCTATGGCACTTAACTGACTACTTAACTTCGGTGATTGTACAAGAACCGGTGTTTCAGCGTGATATGGACAAAGGCGTTTTTCATTCTCTTTTTGATTAATCATTCTGAATTTGATTTGGGGACTTTTAATCTATTAGATAAATTTTTTATATTTTATTTTTTATTTTTTTTATAAGCGTTTCACCCCGAGCAAGGCATGTCACTGCCACTACTGTGCAGGGGGCTACGTAGAGTGGAGAAAGGCTGATTAAATATAGGAAATAACAGAGGGTGGGTGATAGGCGGGTGAGGATACCGAGAATGAGGGTTGGGTAGATGAGAGTGTTCTGAGAATAATTGGGAGTTAGTGTGATAGGAGGTGTCTATTGACCCTACATTTAAACACCTGGAGATTGTAACTGTCGGGAAAGCAGACTTGTGGAAGGGAGTTCCACAGGCGGGAAGCGCGAGAAAAGAAGCTGTTGGAGTAGAATTTACGGTTACATCTTATTTGTTTAACTGTAAAAGGGTGGGACCTAGTTGCTAATCTAGTATCTCGTGTAAATTCGTGCTTAGGCGGCACCAGTGATCTAAGCTCATCGGAGCAGAAGCCATGAAAGTACTTGTAGAAGAGGCACAGGGAAGCCACATCACACCGGTGAGAGAGCGGCTGCAGCCGGTCTGCCAAGTCAGTATCAACCACGTTACAGATCCTCCTTTGTATTTTGTCAAGAAGCCCAAGGAGAGCAGCAGGGGCACCCGACCAGATATGGCAGCAATATTCAATACACGGGCGGATGGTAGATTTGTATATGTGCAGAATAGTTTCAGGTGGGAAAAATTTCCGGGCCCTGCACAGGGAGCCGACTTTCATAGCAGCAGATTTGGCAATGGATTCAATATAGTCATTCCATTTGAGGTCCGCCGAGAGTGTAAGGCCAAGGAGGCGCAGTATTTCACTCTCTGGGAGGCTAGCCTGTCCCATGCTAATGGGAGGTAGATGCGATTGTCTATGGTGGTTAGTTGATAACAGCTTTGTTTTGGAGGCATTGAAATTTACCAACCATTTCCTACCCCAGGTCACTACGGATTGGAGGTCCCTTTCAAGTGCGGCAGCGAGGTTCACTTTGTCGTCCAGACCTGGTTTCTGATCGATGCGGGAGTAGATTGTTGTGTCGTCGGCATACATGCCAACTTGGGATCTAATGGTGTCGGGGAGATCATTAATGTAGATCAGAAATAGCGTGGGACCTAGGATAGAACCTTGAGGGACGCCCGCGTTCGTCTGGTAGTTTTGGGAGGCATGCCCATTTAATACCACCTTTAATGTGCGGTTAGAGAGGAAGGACTGGATGAGGTCAAACAGATGTCCAGTTATCCCATAGCTCCGCAGTTTGCACAAGAGGCCAGCATGCCAGACCCTGTCGAATGCTTTGAAGATATCCAAGGCAACGGTTCGGGTTTCACCATTCTTGTCGAGTGCCTGGTATATGTACTCGGTAATGGTCGTTAGCATATCAGCAGTAGACCTGGTGAAGCGAAACCCATACTGTTTGTCAGAGAGAAGCCCGTTGGTCATAAGGTGCTGAATCACCTCGGCGTTGATAATGGCTTCGAAAACTTTGCCAAAGATTGGAAGGAGACTAATAGGACGGTAATTGGCGGGGTCTGAGGGTTCGCCAGAATTCTTAAATATAGGTACTACGCAGGAGGACTTCCAACAGGCAGGAAAGCAGGAAGCAGATAGGCAGAGGTTATAGAGTTTAGAGAGGACAGAGGAGAGTTCTGGGGCACATTTCTTCAGTACTATGACTGGGATTCCGTCACCGCCGCTCGCTTTGTGTGGGTCAAGTTGCGCAATTATCTTGGCGACCAGCGAGGTGAAATGTGGACGTTATTTAGTTGAGCCTTAGTTCTGGGTGGGAAGTCTGGTGTAGGTATTCCTAACGAGTCCAGTGTCGAATTGGTTGAGAATTTACGGGCAAAGCATTCAGCCTTGTCGGCTGGGGAGGTGAGAACTTCAAATTCATTGATTAGTGTGGGTATTGAAGTCTTGTTCCTGCTGAGCACGCTTTTGCAGAGACGCCAGTAATCTTTGGAGCCAAACTTAGAGGATGCTATGCGTTGCCTAATTCTGGTAGCAAACGCCCTCTTGGCTTCGTTCAGTACTTTTTTACACTTGTTCCGTGCTGAGGTGAAAAGGCGCCTGTTTTGGTTCGACGAGCAGCTTCGATAGAGCCGGAAGAAATGGTTCCGGTGGGCAATAGCGGCCGAGCAAGCGGGTGAGAACCAGGGGGACGAATTAGGTTTTAGTTGGAATTTTCTGGCAGGGATAAAAGCATCGATGCCAGCCTTAACCCAAGAGGAGACTTCGGATGCACAGTCTTCGACAGGAAGATCAAAGACGTTGTTCCAGGGGACGTCGCAGAGGAAGTCCCTGAACGAGTCCCAGTCGGCTCTTTGGTAGCAGTATGATATTCTGCTGGTCTGGTTTTCTTGGGTAGAGTTAGTGCGGATTGATATGTTTACGGAGACTACGGCGTGGTCAGAGTTTCCAAGGGGGCAGAGTTGCCTGGTAGTGCAGGAGTCTGGGATGGAGGTAAAACAAAGGTCGAGTAAAGAGTCCCTTCCGTTAGGGTTTTTAGAGAAACGCGTGGGGAAGTCCACCACTTGCGTTAGAGCTTGGGCTATTGAAAAGTGCATGGTGCGGATCCCAGCAAGGTCGGTGGCTGAGTTTTCAAGCCACTTGGTGTGGTGGGCATTAAAATCGCCAAACACAAATATATGGGCAGATGGGTGAGAAGAAATGGCCCTGTCGATGTTAGTCGAGATGCAATCAAGTAACGTACAGTCAGAGGAGGAGGGGGAGCGGTAGAGGAAGAAGAGATAGCTAACCGAGCTTAGAAGTGAGAGACGGAAGCACATGAAGGAATGATCAAGGGATTCAAGAGATGTGACCCTGGCTAGGGGGAGTTGTTCGCTGACATATACACCAAGCCCATGCATATGGACATTGGAGTCCTTCCTGAAGAGAGGAAGGTAACCAGGAACGAACAGCTCTGAAGAGGGGATAGAAGGGTCAAGGTTAGTCTCACATATAGCTAAGATATCGGGTGAGTTAGTTAGAAGGAAAGACTCTACACTATTGAAGTTAGTGCGAATACCTCGTGTATTTGTGAAGGTAACGCAGATAGGTTTGGGCGATTTACGACTAGCTGGTTTAGGCTTGCTATTTTGTTTGTTAAATTTCATGCTGGTTATAGTTGTGGATAGAGAGAGGTCTAGAGTAGGGTCAGATGGTCGTTAATTGCAGCAGGTGAAGGATGGAGAATGGCGCCGCCTGCAGCATAATGTGGCCTCGGGGTTGCCCATCGGAAATTCATGCAGGGACGCCCGTCCATGCGCGAAATGGCACTACAGGAACCCCGATATTATTCAACTGTTGATCAGAGCAGCCTCTCGAGACGCTACGCAAGAGTTCGGGCTCCTAACTACCAGTCGGAAGCAGCAACCAGGAAACTGCCAACCCGGTACCCTCAGAATGAAGAGACTTTGCCACCATACTCACCAACTGCAAAAAGCTTCCAGCCGAACCGACATAAAGACCGAAAAAGAGAGAGATGAACCGGGAACCCCTTCCTAAACAAGAAACAAGGCAATCACCTCTACTCCTGTCCAAAAGAAGGGGGTGGAGTGTGAGACCGGGCGATAGAAGGTACTATCTACTCCAATTTAAAAAAAGAATAAATGTGTGACTGAAGTTAATTAAGTTTTAACTTAGTATAAGTCAAACCTAAATTTGATAATTAAGAACAATTTACACAAAAATTAGGCAGAACAGATAAGAACCGAAAAAAATAAAATAAAAAATACAAATGAAAATAAATAAATAAATAATTCAAAAAATAATAAAAAATAAGATCACACTGGCTAAACTCACCAAGTTGCAGGCTGGCTGACAGAAAAAAGTTAAGAAAATTTCAAAAATTATCTTCATTTTGTTTCTTCTATACAGTTCTGGAGAGTTCTGGAGAGTTCTGGAGAGATTAAGTTAAGTAAGCAGTAACAGACAGTAGTGTGATGGAGGGGGGGGGGTCACCTCCAAGCCATGTGTCCAGTTAGCAAGGGAATGGCAGAGAAAAATATCCATAAAACTGTTTAATATTTGAATTGATAATTGATAAGAGAGAATCATTATCTAGTTTCTTTCGACGGTTAACAATGATAACGTTTTTAGAACTATTGGGAAAACATAAATTTGACAAAATTAGTCAAGTCCAGCTAAAATTGAGTCGTTTGTTGCGGTGCAGTGAATATCGGCTCGGAACGAGAAATCGGGGAGCCGAGTTCGAATTCCAGTTGAATTCATTGCATTCACTTACGCTCAAATACCCTTGGGAAAGGTATTAATCCGTTTCTTTCTTCCAGTTATGGGTTAAATAACAGGACAGATTGGGTTCTATAGCCTTGGTAGGCAACCAGTCTACCGCAGAAAGCAATGGCAACCTACTGTGGGATAATCTTCTGCCCAGTCAGTCATGTCTCTTTCGAGTCATGATCGTCCAAGCGTGTATCACGTATGGCACTTAACTGACTGACTGACTGAGGAGATCCTCATGTGCGCTGATTCCTTCAGATGTTTAATCCTAAAAAAATAAAATCCATTAATTCGTTAAGTATATCCTCTCTATATAGGCTAAACACACCATGTATATATAAAACATATACGTATGGATATTTATGTTTTCATTTACACACACATACATACATGCATACATTTATACTTCTGCCACTTTTCTGGGTAGGTAAGCAAGTGGTGTAATGGATAATGAACTGAGTTCGAATTCCAGTCGAGTTTATAGACTTCATTTAGCAAATAGCCTTGCGAAAAGTTTTAATCCATCTCTTCTCCTCATTAATAATAGGACTTGTATCAACCACACACCCAAACTTACAGCGTCTGATATTCCCCTCCCAAGCGGTCACCCTTGTATATATTGACCAGACTCGACGTTGCTTAACTTCGGTGATCATTGTTGGGGTCGGTGAAAAGCGTTGGTAAAAAGGCTTAACACTTTGTCTGATTATCTCGATATATATATATATATATATATATATATATATATATATATATATATATATATATATATATATATATATATATATTGATTGTTTAATACTTAGTTTTCGGACCTAATAGGGTTAGACCAGTACACATTTGTATTAAAAAGTGTTCTATAAAATCATTTTGTCGAACTTTTGAATATTTTTCATTTTTAAACGAGTTATTTCGCTACCTTGGTTTCTACCATGAGTGGTGTCTTCGAGCATTTTTTAATAATAATAATAATAATAATAATAATAATAATAACATATATATATATATATATATATATATATATATATATATATATATATATATAAAGAAGACATCATAACAGTAAGATTTACTGTCGTTTGTCTTTCTTTTATAGTTAGGTAGGTGGGTAGGTAGGTTGGGCCCAAATTCGGAATACTTATTATTGGTAATCCTTTTAGAAGAATGAACTAGAAAATAATTTTTAATAATATGAATATTAGCAAATATAAGTGTGGATGATTAGTCGACCCATAGGGGGTCCATTAACTGGTTGTTCTCTCTCTACAAGCATCGGACTCCCATCATACACATGTGCGTAATCGATGTACATAAAATATACATTGTCAAATAAATGTGTATGAAAACATGCGTGTGCTTGCCTGAGTGAATTATTGTTGCTATGCTCTACTATAAACTTATATGTACGTATGTCTGTATACGAGAGTATACCGCTAGGTGTGAGGGACCCCTTGTCGTTTTTGGGACACCTTTGGTAGTAAAGGACCCCTGGTTCTTTTTTATGACATCTTTCTAAGAGAGGAAATCGTTTATATAAAACCTGAAGCTCCCTTGGCCTCTGGTTGTCTCAATCTTTGTTGTGCCACTGGTGCTATTCTCAAGTGTGCTGAATAATAAATTTAGTTTTGTGCAAAACCTCTTGGACAATAATTCCTGAGATGTTCATTTTTGAGTTATGTTCTGGGACTGGTATTACTCAATCACGAGTTGACTTTCACCATGTATGTAGATATGGGTTAAAGAGTAGTTAGAATGTTCGCTTTGTCCAAATCTCCCTATGGTCAACTTATTGATGTAAATCGTTTTGCGTGAGGCGAATCCGGTGTGTTGCATATTTTAGAAAATGCCTGAAAACCATGCCAAAGTCTTGTGAAAGCAACTGGGCAGACGGAACTGATCGGAAGTCGTCAACAGTTGTGCAAGCTCGAATCACAAGTCATCGTGACCGAGGCTTTCAGAGTACGCTGTTTATTGTTGATCATGCTACGCCCCTCACCTAAAATGTAACTAAGCTCCGCTGTATAATTGCAGTAAAAACCACGAGAATTGGCTAGTCCACTTGGCAGGCTCTTGTGCTCAGAAAATGATTAACCAGTCATTATGTACTTTTTTACATTGTAAAAAAAATAAAAGAAAAAAAATTATATATTAAAAAATAATTATATATTAAAAAATAATTAAATATTAAAAAATAATAAAAAAAATACTTTAGAACTCTATTATTTCTTATTAAAAGACGTTGATTTTCTAATTGGATGTTGTTGGGGTTTTTTTTTTTTTAATTAATTAGCTACTACGAAACAAAACAAAACACTAGTATCCATCGTTCTATCACTGAGCTGTTTTTATCTAGGCTTACTAGAGAAAGAAAAATGACTAGAGAAAGTTAGCAATCTTGAAAGTGGGGTAAAAAAAAAACTGATAGTTCAGGAAAAATCTAGATATTAGAGAAAGATAGGGGAAGGTATTTTGATAACGATTTTTTTTTTATAGTTGCTTATAGGTGCGACTTATAAGGAGAACCCATTGAGAAAAGACAGAAGTCGGGTATTTATTATCTGCTGAATGAAAGAAAGAGAAAGTAAAAAGACGCTCAGAGAGAGAGAGAGAGAGAGAGAGAGAGAGAGAGAGAGAGAGAGAGAGAGAGAGAGAGAGAGAATTTGGGATGGTAGATAAGAAAAAGCTAACCAGCAAGCTGCTAAAATATGTAGTGACTTGCATTCCCCAATCAGCGCCCACTAAAAAAAAAAAAAATGTATATAGAACTCCCATTGCGTCTATGTTCGTCTATGAAAATACCTGGCCGTCCCATTAACAGCTACGTTGCACTAGTGGAAAACTTTTCCATGACGTCACAATAGCGGTGTTGCTGCAACGAAGCGTTTTGCTGGTGGGAGGAAGGGAGAGAGTTTTAGTAAGAGTAGCAAACACACTGAACTGGGAAGAGATTTTCAGACTGGTTGAGGTGGGAGTGGGTAAAAACACGCTAAATATTTTAAGTTACATACATGATTCAATGAGGAAACCATAAAGATATTTAAAATAATAGTAATAATAATATTAAAATTAATAAACTGATTATTGATAGTTAATTAATTGTTGGATGCTTAAAAAAGCAGGTTGTAGGGGAATGAAGAAATCTTAGTGACTTTTGAAATTTGATGTTAATGAAAATTGCTATATATGCGAATCGTTTGATAAATAATTAAAGATACTTTATTAAATAGCCCTAAAATGTAAAAAAAACTAAAAATAAATAAATAAATAAATAAAACAAAAGCCAATCATATTGACGACACTGTCATTACTAATAACAGCCACCTTCATCTTTTTGCCATATCACTTCAAGACGTCGGAAATCATGGCTCTCCACATTTCTTGTTCTTTATCAGTCTTAATTAATTTTTACATTTTTTTATTTCTCTTAAACCCGGTTAAGTCATCTGTGTACTTCTGGCACATTTTGTGTCGGTTGGGGACCAAAAACCATCTCTCAGTGGCGTCTCTGCCCTCGAAGACAGAGTGCGGCTCAGTTGTAGCTCCGTCTGCAAGGGCAGAGGTGCATCTGAGAAAAAATTATACTGTGCAGATGCCTGGTCCCAGGGAACAGTGTCGCGCGGCCGCGCCACCCCATTGCACCAGAAGGGTGGACCAGGTGTTCGTCATCGGAGCCAGCTCAACCGGGGTTGAGGGGACTGGGAAATTTTTATTCCTTCGCCCGTCTGTACGCGGTCGGACTCCCCACGTTAAAAAAGACCTTGTGTCACATCTCGCTCCAGTGGGGGAGTAGGATATATCTACTTATGTTATCCGGTGTATTCCTCTGTCTGTCTTACCTTTAATCTATCATGTGTGTAACAAATTTTCCAAATCAACTTTCCTCAATTTTAAAACTGTCTCTACTTGATGTTAAGTGTCAGTTTCCTCTTTGTTTCCATTTTCTCAAACTTCGTCGTTGCTAACGTATTAGGTCCATGTTATCCTCAGTATCCTTCTGTAAAAGCACATTTCTGTTGCTTCAACATCTGCGAGGAGATTGTCTAGCATTCATTACTGTTGAAGGAAGATAAGTAAAAATATTCCGAAAAACGAGACAGCCAAATCCGAAAGCGGATTGGAATAGCTTCCAGAAGCTAAGCAAAGTATTAAGAATCAGGAAATTTTCGTTAGAATCTAAGAAAAAAGTACTAAACTGTTATGTAATATTAATACTCCTATATGGCTGTGAATGCTGGACAATCTCCTTGGAGGCGAAAAAGAAACTTGAAGCAACGAAAATGTGGTTCTACAGAAGAATGCTGAGAATACCATGAATTGAACCACTCAGAAAGGCCGACATTTTAGAGAAAATGGCAACAAAAAGGACACTAAACATCAGAAAGTGACATAATGAAAAAAGAGGGATTAGAAAATTTGACACACATAGTCAAGAGGAACAGAAAAAACAGTAAATAAACTAGATAACGAACCTGTATAAATGGTTGCGGAACAGGGTTTAGGAGTGACAGAAAAAAAGTGTACAAATAACAGAAAATTCTGGTAGCCAGGTAGTTACCTTCCTTTAATGATATGCCCCAGTAATCATAATAAAGGGTTCGATTCGAAATTCCTAGAACCTGAAGAAGGACGGAACATACAATGACCGAAACGACGTAAACATGGCAATAAAGATGAGGACAATTGTCCGAACAATGTACATAGTGTAAATAGTATCTAATCTCAGAAGTATAGACAAATACAGTCCGCTGTTTGTAGCAAATTACTTTTTGAAATGTGCCCGATACTTAGTAGAATATTATATAATAATATTCTTTTTTATAAGTGTTTTTAAATATTTTATATATATTATTATTATAAGTGTTTTTATTATAAGTTTTTATTAATAATAATAATATGTCCTTATGTATAAGTTATGTATTATAAATGTTTATAAATATTTTTATAAGTGATTTTTTTGTGTTACTGTAAACTGTTTTGATTATAAACACTAATAATCAAAATATTACTATATATATATATATATATATATATTGATTGATTGATTGATTGATTGATTGCTTAATACTTAGTTTTTGGTCCTAATAGGGTTAGACCAGTACACATTTGTATTAAAAAGTGTTCTATACAATGATATTGTAAAACTTTTGAATATTTTTAATTTATAAACAAGTTATTTCGCTACCTTGGTTTCTAACATGAGTAGTTTCTTCAGGCAATTTTTAATATTAAAACTCGCCTGAAGAAACCACTCATGGTGGAAACCAAGGTAGCGAAATAACTCGTTTATAAATGAAAAAGAAAAATTATATATATATATATATATATATATATATATATATATATATATATATATATTTGATTTGTAATCGAGATATTACCCAATCTAGGTTTCTACCTTGTAGTATATTGAGGCGATTTGCAATATATATATATATATATTGTACGTCTTATATTTCCTCACTGTGTGCCCCTTACTTTCGGCCGTGTGTCACGTCTAAGCTACGCTTAGAAAATCACCATCCTTCAGGTTTGGGGGTTGGGCGCAGGGATATATATATATATATATATATATATATATATATATATATATAGTAATATTTTTATTATAAGTGTTTATAATCAAAACTGTTTACAGTAACACAAAAAAATCACTTATAAAAATATTTATAAACATTTATAATACATAACTTATACATAAGGACATATTATTATTATTAATAAAAACTTATAATAAAAACACTTATAATAATAATATATATAAAATATTTAAAAACACTTATAAAAAAGAATATTATTATATAATATTCTACTAAGTATCGGGCACATTTCAAAAAGTAAATTGCTACAAACAGCGGACTGTATTTGTCTATACTTCTGAGATTAGATACTATTTACACTATGTACATTGTTCGGACAATTGTCCTCATCTTTATTGCCATGTTTACGTCGTTTCGGTCATTGTATGTTCCGTCCTTCTTCAGGTTCTAGGAATTTCGAATCGAACCCTTTATTATGATTACTGGGGCATATCATTAAAGGAAGGTATCTACCTGGCTACCAGAATTTTCTGTTATTTGTACACTTTTTTTCTGTCACTCCTAAACCCTGTTCCGCAAACCATTTATAGAGGCTAGGAATTTCGAACCGAACCCGTTATTACAATAACTGGGGTTATATGAACTCCATTCATTCTATAATAATAGTGGTGTTAGTGGAAATTTTACCAACCCCACGCCCTTTTTTTTTTTTTTTTTTTTGCAGGCAAAAAGATTAAAAATTGTTTCCTCTTTTAGGTTTGCATGATTTAATAATTTATGTTTTACAAACTCGTCTCCAAAACAAAATTAAAAAATTCACTCCGTTTGTTTTACATTTTTGCGGGTTTTTTTTCTTTTTAAGAACGAATTCATCGTATGCAAAGCAGTAAAACCACGAAGACACTAAAGGGTTACTGGGTGTGTAAGAATTAGTAAACAGAAACACTGAAACAAAGGAAGGGTAATCAGGAATACAGTATATAACGATTGACATTGCATTTAAATTTTTGAAGATTAAAATTAACTGGAAATTATGGAGCCGAAAGAGTGTTCCACAAGTGAGAGGTGCGAGAAAAGAAACTGTTAGCATAGAAGTCATAGTTACATCTCGTCAAATCAAATGTGAATTGATGAGGTCTCGTTACAAGTCTAGTTTTGTGATTATATTCATTAAGTCTAGGTACCATAGTGAAGAGGTCATCCGAACAATTACCACTAAAATATTTATAGAAAAGGCACAGGGAAGCAACGCCGGTGGGGAAGTGAATGACAGGTCAGGACCAATAATATTGATGATCTTTCTTTGGATTTTTATATAGCAGTAGTTCCAGGCCATATTTAGCAGCAGTATTTTAAACATGGTTTAATGACAGATTCTGGAAACGAAATTGTCAAACACGACACACAGAACAATTATTCTTAACAACTGAGCTAGGAATGGATAACAATATAGTCCTTTTACTTCATGCTAGTCGGGAACGTTAGCTCGAGAAGGCATAACGAATTACTCCATGCTAATGGAAGACAGAATAGGTTATTCCATATGATGAATAGAGGGCAGCTTTGTTTTATGGGCGTTAAAATTAACAAGCTATTATTTGCCTTAGTTAACAACAGACTGAAGGTCGTTTTTAGCATTAGCCGCCAATTTGACCTTATTGAACTGATCAAACTTATTAGTAAGACAGGAAGGAGTAAATGTTTCTGTCAGCAGCATAGAAACCAATTTGAGAGTTGATACCATCGGAAAAGACTAAGTAGGACCAAGGACAGAACTCTGGTAACACCTGCATTAGTACAGAAGGATCTAGTGGCCGTTCGCGATAACTTTAATTTCACTATTTAATGAGAACTGAATTAATTCAAAACTTGGGCTGGACACACCGTAAGTTTTTCCTTGTCTTAACATTATTGGTATTTGTTACAGGCTGCAATAACAAGAAATTCATTTCGCTTTTGAGATGTCCACTGCAAACCTATGTCCAGGATTTTTCGCCTATTGCAGTTTTTATTTATCTTTTAAAAATATTTATGGCACATTTTTCTTCTCATTTTCATAAATTTCTCATTTATCCAACGTTTCCTCGTTTGTGGAATGCACATAGTCTTCTATACTGATGAGACCTATTACCTCTTCTTTTCTCTTTACACAGGGTATGTAGTTATTATACATAAAGTATAGATCGCTATCTATTTCTAGTTCCTCAATCTATAGAATTAGGTTTTTCTCTTGGAATGTTTTATGTACGTGATCTATTCCTTCTTGTTGTTACGTCTATACTTCTCAGTATAATCTGTAAGATATTTTAATTTTACGGAGATATTAATTTTCTCTCTCTTTCATTTGCTTCTATTTCATAGAATTGCACCTGGAAATATCATTCCAGATCTTTTATAAAGTATTTTTCAGTAATGATGAATTGACGAAACCTGCTTAAACAATAAATGAAAACTGTTTTGACTAGGTTGTCGTCGTCGAGACGCCCCAGGGGTCATCATAGGGATTTCGGTTATGCATATATTGGGAGACACAAAGCCCTACTCTGTATCTTCCCGCAGTTTACATCTCACCTGGAATAATTAGATCTCATTCGTTGTCCAGTGTGAAGGATCTTTTGTTTTGCATGACACGATTGCTGTTCAATGTCAGAAATCTGGTCTGTTAGATTCTGCTATTGGTGACATCATGATATCGATTTATTCATCATAAGCCTGGATTCTAGATGCCACGAGGGTTATTCAATAAATAACGTGAATTTTTCGGTTTAAGAACATGTAATACAGATAGAAGCTTACTTTGTTTTTAAAATTTTCCTTTACTTCTTTTTCAAAGGGATTTAATTGTTTTTGCAGATTGAAAAAACTTTGAGAGTTTTGAAGATTAACAAAGATGGCCGACCAAGAAGCATGCTCCAGGATTGAACAGAGGTCAGCTATCAAGTTTTTGGTTGCTGAAGGGTGCAAATCAGTTGAATTTTCATAGGAGAGTGTCAACTGTGTATGGTACCACATGTTTCAGCCAAAAATGTCTATAAGTGGGCTAAATTGTTTAAAGAAGGACGGAGCAGTGTTGAGGATGAAGACAGGCCTGGGAGGCCTACAGAAGTGAGGTCTCCTGAGGTGATCGAATCAGTCAATGACCTCATTCAGTCCGACAGAAGGGTGACAGTGAATGACATTGCAAGGACTTTGAGGTTATCTGTTGGGACAGCACATAAAATTGTCCATGATGACCTTGCCTTCTGTAAGGTCAGCTGCCGGTGGGTGCCAAAGATGCTTACTACAGAGCACAAACAGAAGAGGGTTGAGTTGTCCTAGCAATGTCTCTCCCGCTATGAGAAAGATGGTGATGAGTTTCTGAATAAGGTAGTCACATGTGACGAGACATGGGTTCGGCACTATGAGCCTGAGCCCAAACGGCAGTCCATGGAGTGTAAGCACACAGGCTCTCCAGTGAAGAAGAAGTTCAAGTCCCAGCGGTCCACGAGGAAGGTGATGCTCACCGTTTTTTGGGTTATGCAAGTTCCAATCACAATTTGATTCCTTGAGAGAGGAAGAACTGTGAACAGTGCCAACTACTGTGAACTACGGAGACAGGTCAAGAAAGACATAAAGAACAAACGCAGCGGTCGTCAGTCACATGGAGTCGTCTTTCGTCAAGAAACGCAAGGCCTCACACAGCGGCCGAAACGGTGCAGACCATTAACAAGCTGGACTGGGAACTGCTCCCTCATACCCCTTACAGCTCAGACCTTGCCCCTTCAGACTTTTACTTGTTTGGTCTCTTGAAAGCGTTCACGAGAGGCACGAAGTTTGAAAGTGACGACGATGTCAAAAGTGCTGTGAGCGATTGGCTGAGACATCAGTCCAAAGATTTTTACGCTGAGGGAATACGGAAGCTTGTGCACAGATGGGAAAGTGCGTGACACTGCTGGGAGACTACGTTGAAAAAAAAAGTAAGCTTCTATCTGTATTAGAAGTCCTTATACCGAAAAATTCACCTTATTTATTGAATGACCCTCGTATGTCTTACCAAAGTAAAATCCGTGTCCAGGGACACATACGGTTTTGAATTCAAAATTACCAACCACGGTTAGGATGCTCTGTTTGCTCTGGTAATTTTCCCACTTTGATTTTTCTTCTTATTTGTCGCAAATAAATCTTCCGTTGAGCAAAACTTCTTGACATTTAGAATAATCTACCCGGTCGTGCCGACGGAGATAATTAACATTTCGATAATAACTCTGTAGCGCCAACTACCATTAGGCTTTTTAATTATGTCGGGGTTTAATTTGGTTGAGCGATCATTTCTTCTTATCTATGTACCCTGTTCCTTCAGGACGTAAGCGATCATGGTTCTCCACATTTCCCTATCCCTTGTGGCTCTTAGTATGTTTGATCCTGTTACTCCTGGCAACACCCGTTCCCTCATCCACCTGATTAGACCCTGCAAATATGTTATCCGCTGCCTTCCTCTGTCTCTCTTTCCTTCTATCTGACCAGTCAGTATCAGGTTCTCCAAGCTCTCCTTCCTCATTGCATGTCCCAGGAACTTCAGTTGTCTCTTCCTGATGCTCACTATTAATTTCCTTTTTGTTGCCATTCTTTCCAACACCTCATCGTTGCTTGCATGCTCAATCCACGATATCCGCAGCATCCTTCTGTAGAACCACATTTCCACTGCTTCAAGTTTTGTCCTCATTTTCAATGATATTGTCCAGCATTCACAGTCGTATTGAAGAACTGACATCACATAGCAATCCAGCACTCTTTTCTTTGTTTTTAGTAAAATTTTCCTGTGTGTTAGTATTTTACTCAGCTTCTGGAACGCGTCCTTTGCCATGCCAATTCGCCTTCAGATCTCTGTGTCGCACTTTCCATCTCCTGTTAGAACACTTTCTAGGTACTTAAATTTTTGTACTTGCTTGATTCTGGTATCCCCCACCTGTATTTGGCATTTCGGGTTGCTCCTTTTGCTGATGATCAGGCATTCAGTTTTCTTAAAGTTTATTTGTAGTCCTTTTTTGTCACTCTCCACTGCTACTTTCTGTAGGAGGTCTTGTATTTCCTTTCCGTGTCATCCTTTACTTAAATCAAAACAGTTTCTTTGTAGGAAGGTAAAGAGGTGAATTATGATCATTGGTGGTATCATTCTTTTTGCTGGAGGATTCTGAAAGTTTCGATGTAACTCTAGAAAAACGTTGACATTTTAAATAACATTTTTATGATGAATTTTCGCTGTCATTAGTTTTTTTTTTTTTTCTCTCGTCTGTCTTTTTTAGTTTCCGGTTCTATTTAAATTCTCTTCACTTCTAGTAGTTCTTTGCGCCTTAGTAGCGTTATTGCTTTGCTTGGGATAAATAGATTAAAAAATTATATATATATATATATATATATATATATAGAGAGAGAGAGAGAGAGAGAGAGAGAAAGAGAGAGAGATTTACTGTGCTTAAAATAAACTATAACTGCGATATAATAATGAGGTAATCATTGAAGATCGAACTTGTTACGCTTGCTTGCTAACCGCCATTATGAACAGACACTCTTAGGCATACACTTACCCATGACATGCACGCACACTCTTACAGAGGCAGTCAAACATACACACATGCACACACAGAGAGAGAGAGAGAGAGAGAGAGAGAGAGAGAGAGAGAGAGAGAGAGATCGTAAACAGATTGATTGAGACGAAGGTTCGGAACGAGAGAAGAGCAAAGACAGTGAGATGTGATTATTTTATGATGTTATTATAGATTTTTGCTTTACCTTTACCAGGCATTCTGGATCATGCCAAAACATAGCGCTGCGTGATTTGCTATGTCTGACAGTCTAAACTAATCGATAAACATCGCACACAAAATGGCAGAGATCAGCAGACAAAGAAAGAAAGAAAGAAGAAGACAATAGGGAAAATACTGCTTTGGTCAAACAAGGCACAATATCAACTAGGTTAAACTGACCTTAAGACAAAATGACATTTTGTTTTCGTTAATATAAGAAAAGTAGTCTTTCAGTTACCGCGAAAAAGCGCCTCGTTGTGGAATGCACTTTGTCGTGGCTGATTTTGTTCTTGTTGTTTTTTATACTAAAGTTTACCCAACACAAAACTCAAGAGACACTCAAGGGAGAGCTTACTGATCGAGGTAATGATTGATATGAACTTAAGAGGTGGAAGTAAGAGGTGAGGATTACAACGATATGGAGAATAGATCATGATTAAAGGAGGAAGCAACCACGAAGGAGTCTGTTACACAAAGCAGCAATGCTTGAGAAATAGCTATTTCAGTGAAAATTCCTTCTTACATTGGTAATACAGGGATGATGGGGATGGTTCAACTCCTTAGATGTAGTATAGTGGATCTTCAGTGTAAGTATTAGTGTTAGCAGGTTTCCCGTATAAAGGATTTCGATTCTCATTGGGTGTCTTATGCTTGTGACCTTGTCCCAGTATTACACTCAACTTACTAAATAACTACAGTATTTCAAGATGTAATATTTTTCAAGTATGTTTCGCAAACTAATTACCACTAAGTAGTGCGTTCGATAATCCTCGCTAGGTGGTCTTGCGTAAAATCTAAACTATGCTTAATGGCTGATCGCTTGGGAATACCAGATGCTGTAAGCGTGGATGTGTGAGTGGTGTAATGGATAATGGCTCTGAATTGTTAATCGGAGAGCCAAGTTCCAATTCCAATTGGGTTCATTATATTCACTTACGGGTAAATACCCTTTGGGAAAAGTATGAATCCGCTTCTTCTTCCCCAAGCTCTGGGTTAATTAGTAATTATCCCAAATTCATTATCATGTAAAAAATATTGTTACAATCTAAAAATATTTTCTGACTTTAAATAATCTGCAAATGGTTGATAAGCCGTAAAAAACGGATCAATCGATCAGTCAATATACTATGCTTAGCAAATATTTAGGACACCTGGTCGTGATTTAATAGATAGAAAACTGGTTTCGTGTATCTTTACTATTGCATATTGGGTGTCATATATATGTAGCCTTGTGTCAAGCTTAGGTAAGCTTAGTATATAACAAGGTAGCGATCAGAGGAAAAAAGTTGGTTAGCATATATTCTTCGAGGTCAAACCCCAAAGTGAATCTCCATTCTGATTAGCCACAAAAAAAACAAAACAAAACAAAAAAAAAAACACATTCACAGCAAACTAAAAGATTTTGTCATTTAAATGTAAACCATCTGCACAACCACATCAACATTGCCTGATGATGAGAACCTATCTCGAAACATAGAAATTTCCATGTCGCAATGTAAAATTGATACATAACTATATAATTATATGACAGTAAGTAATGATAAAAATGGGTGGAAGGTTTGGCAAAGGGACAAAAACGCTACGAACTACAAAGAATAGGATGATTTGGAGAGCCATGATTGTCCACGTCCTGAAGCGACATGGCTTATAGAAGAAGAATACTAAAAAGGAAATGTAACGATGACAAAAAGAAAATCTATATAATCTGAATTTGTGAACCTTAATGTCTCAATCTGGATGTGCGCTGTGGTGCAGTGGATATCGGCTCGGAACGAGAAATCGGGGAGCCGAGTTCGAATTCCAGTTGATCTTCATTGCATTCACTTACGCGCAAATACCCTTGGGAAAGGTATTAATCCATATCTTCCCTCCAGTTATGGGTTAAATAATAGGACAGATTGGGTTCTATAGCCTTGGCAGGCAACCAGTCTACCGCAGAAAGCAATGGCAACCTACTGCGGGATAATCTTCTGCCCAGTCAATCATGTCTCTTTCGGGACATGATCGCCCAAGCGTGTATCACGTATGGCACTTAACTGACTGAATTTCTCAATGCATATTATCCATAAACTTGACGTCATGTCAGAAGTTCCGTAACCCATTCGGTTTATAGGGGTACCATATGAACTGCAGCAGTGGTATGCATAGAGTAAGATAGTCTGGCGGAGCCCATCCATCTTCAGTATGGTTTTGAATTTAAAATTTTCCTTATCATTGAGTGATTTCTACCCAAATCAAGAGACAAGTCTAATCTGCCATTGCACTCATAGCGAGAGAAAGATAAATCATTTTCCTTTTCAAGGCCATGAGTATGAATTGAAAACGAGGATCCAAGTGTCCGTCCTCTCTTTCTATCGACCTGTCATACGAATCTTTGTCATGCATGACACATTCCAGACGCAGCCGGGTCGGTCACATGATCACATATTGAGTGAAGCGCGGATCTCGAACACAACATCCTGGTTTCTTTGATAATATGGCATGGCGTGGGGTGCAATGTCTATTACGACACAATCTCGAGGGAGGTGCCACTATCTATCTATCTATCTATCTATCTATCTATCTATCTTTGCTGATATATATATATATATATATATATATATATATATATAAAACTTATTTATAAATGGAACTTTGTCTCTGTGTGTGTGTCTGTGTGTGTGTCCGTTACCTATAGACTCCGAAACGGCTGAACCGATTTTCTTGAAAATTTACACAGTTGTACTCTAAGCGTCTGTGAGTGTTCTTAGCTTGGTTTTGTGTCAAGGTACCTCCGATAAATATCAAAAATCGATAATCGAAAAAATCGGGTTATAGAAGGAATGGTCCGATTTTAATCAAATTTGATACACTCATAGAAAAAGACATAAGAAACGGTATTCAGAACTTACAAGGTTGCAGTTCTTACAATAGTGCAGAAAATCGATAATATATATATATATATATATATATATAGAAGGCAATATGTTTGTGTGTGTGTCTGTTTATTTGCTTGTATGTCTGTATTTTTTCAGCTCTTTTATTTTAGTTTTTGCTTCAGGTTTGGCTCTAAGTAGGTATAATTGTAGTTCTTAGTCTCAACCATGATACCATTTACTCAGAGGACTTATTTAGCCTTCAAAATTCAGTTTACGACGAAAAAAACTTATTTGATATCGATGCCAGGAAATCAAAATTTAACTTACATCCATTCATTTTTCTTTCAGTCTACGGTTTCGCTTTAACTGGAAACAACTATTGATTTTTAGTCTTTCGTGCCAACGTCCAAAGAGTCTGAGCTCCAGGACCATGGATTAGTTTTAAAGCTTTCATTACACCCGATCAACGCCGGGCTACACTGCTAGTATATATATATATATATATATATATATATATATATATATATATACTTTAGTCATCCACAGACAGATCTGGTTCGCTGTATCACAGCTCATCAGTACGGCTTAGACTCCTAACCTAGGATTGAAACCCGACCGAATCGGCATCAGTCGGCGATTCTACCCCTAGGTCACGAGCGTCCGGTAGAAGAAGGCAGACTATATATCCTAATGAGGAAGAACGAAGAATGAAACTGCAACATTCAAAACATACATTTAAAACAGTGCTCAATATAAAAGTAGATATCGACTCGTAACGACAAATCTGAGAGCCGAGTTCGAATTCCAGTTGAATTCCTTGTAATCAGTCAGTCAGTCAGTTAAGTGCCATACGTGAAACACGCTTGGGCGATCATGTCTCTCTCGAGACATGACTGACTGGGCAGAAGATTATCCCATAGTAGGTTGCCATTGCTTTCTGCGGTAGACTGGTTGCCGACCAAGGCTATAGACCCCAATCTGTCCTGTTATTTAACCCATAACTGGAGGGAAGAGACGGATTAATACCTTTCCCAAGGGTATTTGTGCGTAAGCGAATGCAATGAATTCAACTGGAATTCGAACTCGAGTCCCCGATTTGTCGTTCCGATACTCGTAAATACCCCTGGGAAAGGTATTAATCCGTCACTTCCCTCTAGTTATGGGTTAAATAATAGGACATATTGGGTCCTATAACCCTGGCTGGCAACCAGTTTACCACAGAAAGTAATGGTAACCTACTGTGGGATAATCTTCTGCCCAGTTGGTCATGTCTCGAAAGAGACATGATCGCCCAAGCGTGTAGCACGTATGGCACTTAACTAACATATGATACTGTTTAATGAAGACTGAGTCACATATTTGATATCCGTTCAATGGGCCTATAAAAGGAAGATAGCCTCATCATTTTCAGAGAGAAGAGTATAAAAGAAGCGAATAAAATAAGATATTAAATTATTTAAAAAACATGAATGTAGATTGTTTGCTATTTTTTAGATTGTTCGATATATTTTAGATGTCTATATATTTCTAATATACTGTAACTATTTACACTTTTTAAATTGTTTGGACTTTTGTCCTCATCTTTGCTGTCACATTCACAACGTTTTGAATCTTCTATACTCCGTCGTTCTTCAAGTGATATTTCTTGGAATGATCCACTGGATAAAAGTGTTAGTCGACTGATCCCAAAACTGACTTGTCCCAACGACTTGTGATTTCGATCCCTGACCTCAGCGGAGAGAGAACAAAAACTTAAAGAATAATCAAGGCGAGATATCCAATGGCATGGTATGTGGAATTAGAATAATCTACTCACATCGAATAAATAATGGCTCGGGTTCAAAATTCTACGGATGTATATTGTTCTAATTATATGTGCTATGCCTTTGGATGTTTCAGTATTGGTTAATTTGACTTGATATCAATAGACGAGGACAACAGTTTGAAGAATGTAAATAGTGTAAATATTTTAGATGTTTTGATATATTGTTTTGCTAACTGGTTAAACATGTAGTATTTCAGTTTGACAAGTGTTTACTTGGAATGGATTGTTTTATCCTAATTTATGTATGTATGTATGTATGTATGTATGTATGTATGTATGTATGTATGTACAACCTTTGAATTTCAATTTGAACAGGATGTCCTTTATTTCTATTTGACAAATCTGACAACCAATACTTTGAAAGAAAATAATTCTCCGGGCAGATTCAGTAAAAATCTACCATAAGAAAAGCAGTCGGCTCTAAAATGCCACGAACTGTTTAATCTGATATTTAAACGATAAGGTCATTTAATTAATATCTCGCAAAGGGAACAAGCTAATATAACAAAGAAACAAACTTAATTCAGTTGATATTTCCATCCCTTAGAAATTTCCCAAATAATTGGAATCATTAATCTCCGTTGGGATGTGTGTTGTGGTGCAGTGGATATCGGCTCGGAACGAGAAATCAGGGAGCCGAGTTCAAATTCCAGTTGAATTCATTGCATTCACTTACGCGCAAATACTCTTGGAAAAGGTATTAATCTGTCTCTTCCTTCCAGTTATGGGTTAAATAACAGAACAAATTGGGTTCTATAGTCTTGGTCGGCAACCAATCTACCGCAGAAAGCAATGGCAACCTACTGCGGGATAATCTTCTGCCCAGTCAGTCATGTCTCTTTCGAGACATGATCGCCCAAGCGTGTTTCACGTATGGCACGTAACTGACTGAATCTCCATATGAGCGGTAGGGAAAGTTATAAGTGCGGGAAACGGAATAGATGAGCCGAGTTCAAACTCTGACAGTGTCTATTACGTTCCCTTTGCATTCATACTCTTCAAATACTAATTTAATAGCAGAGTAGACTGGGATCTCCAGCTTTGAGTGGCAGCCTGTCTGGAAGAGAAAGCTGCAGAGAGTGTCCATGTTCCGAAGGGAAGTGGAATTGAAAAGATTTTTACTTGCATTGAGTAACAGTTTAATCCAGCAAAAGGCAAAATCACATTCAATAAAAGAAGTAGAAAGACTATGCAGCCCCAGTCTTTTAAGTGTGCCTACCTTGAAAATCAGATGCTAAGGGTATTGAAATAAGATGTCATCTTAAAAACCAGTAGAATCCAATCAAATCATGTGGAACCCACTGAGCGGAAACCTTCATCATTCCAAGTTAATTGTTCAGAATATTCTCAACTGTTTCACGGGATATGCTAATAACATTGGCGATTTGATTTATAGTTAATTGCCTTTTATCCATCATCACCATGTGGGGAATACAATGTGGTGGCGGTTGCAGAACGTTCAGATCTTGGGTAATCATCAAAAACCCTCCCTTTCCCTTCTAAATTCTGCTGCCCACTTTTCCACTGTTGATAAAGGTGCGGTGCCATTCTCTGATGTAGCAACTATTTTTCTGCAAGTACTTATTAGCACTACGATGCCAAATTTTGTCCATTTTCAAGTGAAATCTCTACTAGTTACTTTTGAAGTCTTCTTTAAACTGTCTGATGTCAATTTACCTAGGGAAAAAAACGGTCAGTCAGTTAAGTGTCATACGTGATACGCGATCATGCTTCGAAAGCGACATGGCTGACTGGGCAAAAGATTATCCCGCAGTAGGTTGCCATTACTTCCTGCGGTAGAATGGTTGCCGACCAAGGCTATAGAACCCAATCTGTCCTGTTATTTAACCCATAACTGGAAGGAATAGACGGATTAATACCTTTCCCAAGGGTATTTGCGAGAAAGTGAATGCAATGAATTCAGCTGAAGAAAAGTTGAAATTAATGCAGATAGCATTTCACAGCTTTAGTATCACTCCTTTATGAACTCATCAACTTATACATAATAGCCATCCGCAGACAGATCTGTTTGGTTGTATCACAGCTCATCAGTACAGTTAGACATCCGATTGCTTCTAGCCAGGATTGAAACCCGATCGAATCGACATCAGTCGGCGATTCTAACTCTGAGCTATGGACGCTCGGTAGAGGAAAGCGAACTTTAGCGTGTTATACACAATATAAACACACGCCAGTAGCCGAGGGTGTTCAAATCCATTACTGAATAAAACGAAAGATGCTCCACATAGTGTGCTTCTTATAATACGTAGATTTAATAGTCCAATTAATGAAATTTTAAGAATAAAAGGACAACTAAATTATAATAATATTGGCAATAAGATTGATTATATTTATTATATATTAGTAGGTCTTTTGACTAAGTTTTAGCATGAGGAGAAAGATTTTAAAGTCGGTGTTTTTAGACACGACTGTGTCCTTTATCAACGAGACGAGAAATAAACAAAGAAAGGGGAGTCACTCTTCCACAAAATGTTTTTTCCTTATGGATTGTATATTATTATTATTGTTATTATTATAATTTGTTGAAAAAATAACTAAACTCTACAATAATAGCTAAACCCTGAAAAATGTGCGAATTGTGTTGCGTTTGCTGCCGTTATTGAAACATTTGGAATGATATCGAAGATCCTTGCAAAGAGATTGGAAGAATTTTTAATCTGAGGAAGAATTCCCCAAACAATCTAGACAGCAACATTACTAAAATTAGCTAGAATACTAGAGTGAATGCTGGAATTTTGAAAAAATTCTGAATGAGTGACTTTCCATCAAGGCAAATATAATTTCGCTTGACTACGAAACCCTCCATAGCCGAGCGTTTAGTTAGTGGTTTCTCCTACAAAGGGGGTCGCAAGTTCGTATCTTACCGGAGGGCATATTTTCTTTATTAAGTTTTTACGAGTGTGCAGGCCGATATTAATAAACTGACAGTTAAGTGCCATCCGTGATATCCTGACTAATCGGAATATTTTTCCCGCTATAGATTGCCATTTCTTTCTGCGGTAGACGAGCTGCAAACTAATCTGCTGCTGCAAGCTCAACGCAATTCACACATTTTTCAGTCACTTTGTAAGATTTAGCTATTTTTTTTCCAACATCAATAATAATAACAAACGGAAACAGTAGAATTTCCACGGAAGGATAATTATGATTTTCTGGAAAAATTTTACTTTGTCATACTACAAATGATAGCAACGTCTTCAAATATAAAGGTATTGGATAATAAAATAACGATAACACAGAGTGTAATTTTATTAAAATATCTATAAAAGTAATGTCCATAGAAGCTACTTTACTGTAATTTTATATTATATTAAGCGGCGTATGCACAGACCATAACCAAAATACTCTACGCTATTTTGTGAGAAATTTTGAAAGAGAAAATGTTTTTTTATTTCTAAAATATCATGGCCTCTGTGTCCATTGTAAACATAACAGATCAACTGAGTAATGGCCACGGGTGTAGAGGCCAGAAATTTTTTATTAGGTCGCGGAATACCTACCTATTTTTACTATATTGTTCACTACACACACATATACACACACACAATTACTGCTACAACCAAGCTGCTATAGGCTCTCTCCTCCTACTCTCTCACTCTTTACTACCATTCCGTTTGGAAAAGTTGAGAGAAAGGCTGAGGAGAGTAGCGTTTATAGATTATAAAAAGATAGAGGAAGGAAAAGCTCGTGTAAAGAGTGTGTTATCTTTCTTCAATGGCGTAACAGACGGAGGAACTAAGTTTTTTTTTTTTATATAATCATATCACCCCAAGCTAGGCATTTTACTGCCACTGTCTTGCAGGGGGTTATATAGGAGGAAAGTTACGAGAAAGAGTGACAGGTTATAGGGAGTGTCAGTAAGTGGGTAAGAGAAGGATGAGAATACTGACGAGAGTGGAGTGGATGGAGAAAAGAGCATGAGAGAGAGGATGCAGGTTAGTGAGATAGGAGATGACTACTGACTTTACATTTAAATTATTGGAGATTGTAACTGTCGGGGAAGCAAGTAAATGGAAGGGAATTCCACAGGCGGGAAGTGCGAGAAAAGAAGCTGTTGGAGTAGAATTTGCGTTTACATTTTATTGGTTTTACAGTAAAAGGGTGGGACCTATTGGCTAATTTTGTGGCTCGAGTAAACTTATATATAGTGGGCACCAGTGAGCTAAGTTCATTGGAGCAGAAGCCGTGAAAACTAAGAAAGGAACAAGCAGAATTATTATATGATAATGATAATAGCAATAATAATAATATACAATACATGAGGGAAAAATCAACAATATTTCCTAGAAGAGTGAATTCCAGTTCTATGTTTATTTCTTGTCTTGTTGAAAAAAAGAGTCAGTCATGTCCAAAGATTTCGACTTTAAAATCTTTCAATAAAAGCTACAGAATCCAAACTGTTCTGCTATTCAACTCATAGCTGAAGGGAGACGAGATGGATGAATACCTATTCAAAGGGTCAGTCAGTTAAATGCCATACGTGAAACACGCTTGGGCAATCATGTCTCGAAAGAGACATGACTGACTGGGCAAATGATTATCCCGCACTAGGTTGCCATTGCTTTCTGCGGTAGACTGGTTGCCGACCAAGGCTATAGAACCCAATCTGTCCTGTTATTTAACCCATAACTGGAAGGAAGAGACGGATTAATACCTTTCCCAAGGTAAGTGAATGTAATGAATTCAACTGGAATTTGAACTCGGCTCCACGATTTCTCGTTCCGAGCCGATATCCACTGCACCACAACTTGGGCGAATTCAACTGGAATTTGAACACGGCTCTCCGAACTGATTAAAAGAGCAGAAGATTATCCGACAGTAGGGTGCCATTTCTTTTTGCGGTAGACTGGTTGCCAGCCAAAGCTATAGAAACCAATTTTTCTACTATTTAACCCATAACTAGAGGGAAGGGACGTTTTAATACCTTTAGCAAGGGTATTTGTGCGTAAGCGAATGGAAGGAATTCAACTGAAATTTGAACTCGGCTCCCCGATTTGTCGTTCCGAGCCGATATCCACTGCACCACAACGATGGTTTTGCAAAACGTCCGTTGCTTTAAGAAAGATTAAGAAAGGACAAAGCATGACAATTTGAAAAAAATGAAAACTCAACTACATTTTTATACCTACCCTGTGACAAAGTGACCCATTTTAAATTTGATTTTTTCGAACAATTTTTGTTTGGGTGGGGTGGGGGGGACAAGGTCACCTTTTTATGCGATATAAATGCTTTGATTGATGCTAATTCTAAACACTTCTCTAACTCGAGCCCTGCAAAGTGTGATCTTTACATTGTGGATAATTATCCGACTTGCTTCGGTAATTATCCTCGTCATCATAGACGTCCAAACTTTTACAATGTTGGTTTGCTGAGAGATTATAGTGAAGGTTGAGACTCGGTTAGTCTAATTGCCGAAGAGATAGATTTTTCAAGCGGAGCCGAGGTGAGTCGAGGGGAGACAAATAATATACCGATGGGAGTCTTATTCGGTTAGAGTTTAGACTAATTGCTATTAAGAGCGCCCGTCCCAATATAAAAAAAAAAGAAGAGAAATAAAATCCCCATAGGTACACTATTGATCTCCAACTAGCTACCCCACCTCCACCTCTGCAAATCTAACTGTTCGACAGTTGGTGTATCTTCCACCCGATCCAAAATTAGATTCCCAAAGGTATATTATTTATTTCCCGTCGGCTCACTTTGGCAATTCAGTCAGTCAGTTAAGTGCCATACGTGATACACACTTGGGCGATCATGTCTCGAAAGAGACATGACTGACTGGGCAGAAGGTTATCCCGCGGTAGACTAGTTGCCGACCAAAGCTATAGAACCCAATTTGTCCTGTTATTTAACCCATAACTGGAAGGAATAGACGAATTAATACCTTTCCCAAGGTATGGCATTTGTGCGTAAGTGAAGGCAATGAATTCAGCTGGAGTTCGAACTCGGCTCCCCGAATTTCTCGTTCCGAGCCGATATCCACTGGACCACAACGCACATTTGGCAATTACAGAAGAGAAAATAAACAAAGTAGAGAGAAGGAAAAAGGAAGTCATAGAAAATGGAAGAAAAACAAGAAGAGCAATGGCGGCGTGAGGAAAGCGAAAAAATAAAAAAAAAGAGAAAACGAGAAGGTAAAAAAAAAGTGTCAGTAAGAGGAGTTAAAAAAAATCGAGAAACAGTTGAAGAGAAAGTGAGCGATAAAAAGGGGAAAGTTGAAAAAAACAAAGAAGAGAGACAGATATGAACTTTAAAGGGAAGAAAAAAATAAAGAGGATAAAACGAAGAGAGGAGGGAGATAAGAAAAGTGTATAAGAACTTAGGAAAAGAAATGAAACGCCGAAACGAATAAAAAAAACGTCAGAATATGATTTATATTCTTAACACAGGTTTACTCATGCTGTCAAAAAATGAGTGAAATTTTTAATATACTCTTTGAAATATTCTTTATTATTCTCTGCTCTTTTACAAAAACGGTCTTTTCACCTCCCAGCTTCGTAGACATTTTTGAATAACCCCCTATTGCCATAAGACATTGCCACCTGATATCGCCAGTCCAAGAGAGATAACTCTAAAAACAGCAGTAAGTTGCACAGAGAAAATCACTCAAAAGTATTAAATATTGAGATTATTATTATTATTCTATCCACTTCTTTAAAATAACAACCAGTATTCATATTTATGATTGTTATTGCAATATTTTGTTAAAGTTGTTAAGCTCAAATATTTAGCGATGCGATATGGGAATTTATGTGGGTATTTTATTGGCGTAGAACTCGCCACGTGTTTATTCGATCATAAACGGAAGAATTAAGATTCATCAGAAATTACGAATAGGAAAAACGTGAAATTTTCATCGGTTAAAATTAGTTATTATTATTATTATGTCATTTTTCATCATATTTCTATTTCTGCTATGGTCGCACTACCAAAAGACTTAAGGCAGGTCGTGGTGTGTTGTTATGGCTCCATTTCATGTTTTTTTTATATGTCCTCTATCATCCCTAGAATTACATAGACAAAGTTTTCCTTAGTGTGTGGGCTGTACTTAATAAGACAATTTTTTGTATATCTCTTAAGCTGAGGTTTCCAGGGATTCTTTCAATGTGTTGTTTTGCTCCATTTTTTATCATTCCAAGTGCACCTACTATCACTGGCACGACTCTTGTTTTCAATTTCCACATTTTTTCTATTTCAATTTCCAGGTTTTTATATTTTGACAGTTTTTCGAATTCCTTGGTTGCTATGTTACAACCCGCTGGACAAGCCATATCAATTAATAGACAAGTTTTTTCTTTCTGGATTTTAACAATAATGTCTGGCCTGTTTGCTTCAATTTTTCTGTCTGTGTAGATGGTGTAATCCCATAGAATGGTTACATCTTCTATTTCTGTAACCGGTGCTGGATGATGTTCATACCAGTGTTTGTTTACAGCTTTTCCATAATGTTTGCACATTGCCCAATGTAAATATTGCCCAACTCTATCGTGGCGATTTTTATATTCGTTTGGGGCAAGCACAGAACACCCTGAGATTAGGTGGTCTATTGTTTCTTGGTGTTTATCACAAAACCTGCATTTTGGATCCATATTATTATGCATAATATTTGCCTGAAAGTTTCTCGTGAAAAGACTTTGGTCTTGTGCTGCAAGTATAAATCCTTCAGTTTCAGACTTTAATCCAGATGCACGTAACCATCGATGAGTATTAACTTTGTCAACATTGGATTTATTGGCACGTACTGGATATTGGCCATGCAGAGGTTTGTCTTGCCAGCGCTGTTTCATCTTTTCAAGAGCTTTATCTTTGGCTTTCATTTTCATATTTTTTGCTGCAATAGTTGGTTCTTGGCTACTGTTTTGCTTTTCTACAGAATCTACTAACTGTAATTCTTGTTTGTATTTACTGCCTTCTTTTATTATTGAATATTTTTTCTTTCTTTCTTCATGTTGCCTTACTAATTGTATCATCCAATCCTTTGTTGTTTCTATGTATGTTAGTAAGCCAATAGTTGTTGTCTTGTATGACAATTCCAGCTGAATAAGACCCCTTCCACCTTCTTTACGGGGTATGTATAGACGGTCTACATCAGCCTTTGGGTGATGCATCCTATGCTTAGAAAGAAGCTTTCTTGTTTTAGCATCCATTCGCCTGATGTCGTTTAGAGTCCAGTTTAAGATGTTGAAGCTATATTGGACAACTGGGATTGCAAGGCTATTAATGGCCATAACTCTATTCTGTGAATTTAATTCAGTTTTTAATATCATTCGTAGCCTTCTATAGTACTCTTTACGCACTATTTCTTTCATTTTTTTATGGTGAATGTTTTCGCTCTCATTTACACCTAGGTATTTATAAGCTTCTTCTGGTTTCAATTCTTTTATTGTTACAGCAGGGTCTAGGCTAATTGAGGATGTTTCTTGTATTGATCCACGTAAAACTGTAGCTTTAGCACATTTATTCAAATTAAATTTCATTCCAATGTCTTCGCTGAAGCATTTTACAGTTTGCAGAAGACCTTCCAGCTCATTATCATTCTTAGCATATAACTTTAAGTCATCCATGTAAAATAGATGGCTTATTTTCTTTTGGCCTATTTTATAACCACATTCTGTCTTATTAAGTTGACTGGTTAGTGCTATTAATGATATGCAGAATAGTAAGGGAGATAAAGAATCACCTTGAAATATACCTCTTTTGATGTTTATTTCATCAGACTTATAGGTTCCATTTATATGATTGAGGTAAAGGGTTGTTTTCCATATAGACATGCACTGTTTGATGAAATTGATGATGACGGGCGATATCTTGTATATATTTAAAGTCTTTAAAATCCATTCATGTGGCACACTATCGAATGCCTTTCGGTAGTCTATCCAGGCAGTACTAAGATTTTTCTTTGTATTGTAGCAGTTTTCCAGGATCATTTTGTTAATTAGCAATTGGTCTTTACAGCCATAACAGCCACGTTTGCACCCTTTTTGTTCAAGCGGTATTATGTCATTTCTTTCTAAGAATAAATATGTTTGTTTTGTTAAAATAGATGTTAGTAGTTTATATGTTGTCGGTAGACATGTAATTGGTCTGTAGTTTTTCGGGTTGTTTGTTTCATCATTCTTGGGAAGAAGAAATGTAATTCCTTTGGTCATCCATGCAGGAATTTTAGTGGGATCGTCAACCATTTCTTGAAGTTCTTTGGCTAATTTTTTATGTGATGCGCTTAAATAATATAGCCAAAAGTTAGGAATTTTATCTATGCCTGGGAATTTCCAATTGTGTGTTTTTTTAGTGCATATTTAACATCATCTTCTGTAATTCCAGACCATGTCTGTTCGGGTTTATTTTTCATTCGTTCTGTCTCTTGCGTAATCCAATGTACTTCCTTGCTAAGTTCTTTAGGGCAAGCCCATATCTTTTCCCAGAACTGTGTGACTTCTTCCATACTGGGGGGTACTGTCACTTCAATTCTTTTTTTACCTATTTCCCTGTAAAATCTCTTTGTATCAGTCTGAAAAATCTTGTTTTCTCTGTAAAATCTTGCTCTTTTTTCATAGCGTCTTATTCTTTGAGCCTTCAGTTGGATTTTTTGCTTTATTTTTGCTTTGTTTGGTAAGACGTCATTTTCATTCTTGATGTTATATTTTTTTACGGCTCTTCTGCTTTTCCTAGTTCTTACATTTATTCCTCTACTCAGTTCATCCAATATTGATAATTCACTTCTAAGTTGTTCTATTTCTTTTTCTATTTTTCTTTTCCAAGGTGGAACTTCACGTCTACGAGACTGCCTTGTTTTTATTTTGATATTTAATTTTTTTGTTGCTGCTGTTGCTGATGCATATATTATTTCGTTAAGATTTGTATGAGGGTCTTCATCCAGTATTGATTTCAGTGCTGCATTGTAGAGTTTAATAGTTCGGAGGTTTTGTTTTGTTGGTTGGAATTTATTATTATTATTATTATTATTATTATTATTATTATTATTATTATTATTATTATTATTACACTAAGTGGTTAAGATATGGATCTGATCTTATATGGAGTTTTCTTTACTTTTAATTTAATTTAAATTGTATTTGGCGGGCGGGATGGGTGGCCGTGACACGAGTGACGAGTGCTTAAACTGTTTAAACTTAAACATCCTGTTATTTGTGAATCACAGAGGTCATTGCTAGTGGTTTCATCTTACGTCGCAAAAGGGCAAGAGAGTTGGAGGCGGACACTTGACATGGTTACGTCACTGAAGTAAAACTAGAGAGAAATAATAGGCTCTATTAGGAGCACCTTTGTCCTCCTTTTTTGTTTTGTTTTGTAGTGTGTTAGTCATAATGGCACCACGCTGTTTGACAAGTCATTCCCCATTAGTGGACACAGCACAATTCATTAATAGAATTAATGAATTATTTATAATAATAGGGAATAATTAATTATATTAATAGAGAATAATAAACAGCGCTGTTTATCATAAACGCAATTTTATCACTTTCTTAACTGTCCATAATTTGCATTCGAATGCTGTTTTTAGAGCCTTTGTGCATATGAATGAACGACCTGGTTATTTTTATTACAAAAAGAAAAGAAAAGCTATTATAACTAACAACTATAGAATCTAATAGTCATACGAGAAACACGCTTGGGCGATCATGTCTCGAAAGAGACATGACTGACTGGGCAGAAGATTATACCGCAGTATGTTGCCATTACTTTCTGCGGTAGACTGGTTGCCAGCCAAGGCTATAGAACCCAATCTGTCCTGTTATCTAACCTATAACTGGAGGGAAGAGACTCAAGGGTATTTCCGCGTAAGTGAATGCAATGAATGGATTTCGAACTCAGCTCCCCGATTTCTCGTTCCGAGCCGATATCCACTTCACCACATCCCGATCTAATAGACTACTGTAGAACTCTGAAAGTGGTGAGGTTACTTGGGAGGGGGCGATATTTTTATGAAGAGAAGGAGGGAAGCAAATTCAAGCAGTTTCTTCATTTTCATACGAGACCACTATCGTATACACAACTTGGGAATGAGTTTGATTATAAGTATATTATTTCTCAAAATGAGAATGAATGAAAGAGACGAATTTTCAATAATAGCTGCAGAAAATTCAGCATCTAGCTTCAACATTTTTGCAGATAGTCCCGCTTCTTCAGTGACGTTGTTTGTTGTTGAAGTGCGTTTTTTATAATTGTCGTGGCCCTGGGAAAAGGCCACAAAAAAACAAAAACAAACTCGGACACGGTATACGGTTGGAATCAATATTATATTACCAAAGAGAAACAGTGTAGAGAAGAAATAGATTATAATAGTACTTAGCGCCGGAACAGCGTACTATCAAAGGAGTATCGTAGCTGCTGCTACTTACTACTACTCCCGAGAGTAGATAACTCTTGGTATTTATGTAGTCCGGTAGAGTTCATATTAGTGTTTTAGGTAATTTCTCACAACAATAATTCAAAAATTTATCCATAATGCAGTGTTGGTTTATAGTTGTAGTGTCGTGTGTGTTTGTGCTTTGTTTGAAAAAAGATGTTTGGAAATATAACTGTGTTTAGCCGTAAGGAATCGAATATGAGATACAAAATAATGCATAGTTCGCTTGATCGTACGTTTAAAAAAATCATGTCGGTGTTCAGTGGTGTGTGCTATAAATAGGGAAAAAAGAAAGTTTTTCTATCCACACCATTTCTTTGATTTTTTTTTTTTTTTTTTTTTTTTTTTTTACCAAATACCGGCATTGGTAAACGAAAAAGAAAACGCAGAGGGTTGGGGTGAAGGAGTGCTGAAGATCAAATCTTACCAAATCAGAGACTGATAAGTTTCATAAAGTTTTGAAGCTTATAAAAGAGAGGAGCAATCGAGGCGGCCAATTCTGGAAAAGCCTTAGAATTGCCCCAGCGAATAGTTATCTTTGGTGTAGATAACTTATTAACCCTCTAGGGCCATTCGTATCATATTGGTGGGGGATCTGTTTATTACTTCATAACAATATAGAACTGATCCCCCACTTTATGCCCAGTAGAAGCCTTAACCCTCTAGGGCCATTCGTATCATATTTGATACAGTATGAAAACAAGCCTTGAAAGAAATATTTTCCTGAAAAATTTTTTAAGAGAAATATTTTATAAATTTCAAACGAAAGCAGTACTGACTGCTCAGTCAATGAATACCAAATGTTTCCTTATAGGGAAATACCAAATGTTTCCTTATAGGGAAATACTGTATCAAATATGATACGAATGGCCCTAGAGGGTTAAATTTATTAGTTTTGGACTTTCTAGCTGATCTAGCTAATCGAGCAAATTTTCATTCCGAAAATGCAGCCCAGAGAAAAAAGTTTGGAAGTCACTGACCTAGACGGTTGATTGCTTAGGAATTTCAGGTGCCGTAAACTTACAAAAGATTGATAAACTGTAAAAAAACAAATAATTCAAAATAGATAAAGAGGTGGCACGAGGCAGCAGATGTGTGGTTCTACAGAAGGATGCTGAGAATACCATGGACTGAACATGTGAGTAACGAGGAACTTTAAAGTAGATGGAAACGAAAAAGCTACTTGTAATTAGAAAGTGAGTTTCAACTTTCGAAACTTTAAGATTCAAAATTCATGGAACGATAAACTACATCCGGCAACAAGACCTGTGATAGTCACAAAATTTTGCAAAATATTTTAAATTTATTTGTTTAAACATTATTTTTAATGGATACTCGTATTTGAATAGATACTCTGATTTTGTATAATTAAACAACATATTCTTATATATAATGTCGAAATCTTGTCAGGAAAACATTCGTCTTCCGACAGATTCGAACCTGCGTCTCGTAAGGAAAACCATCGATGGATCTGATGTGTCTTAGGTCGCTCGACTGCAAAGGAATTGCAGTTAGAATAAGCTTCAAACACATAATTCCTGATTTTTCGTATCCTAATGTAAACAAAGGCAATTTAGTTACAAAATGGATCAACTCCGACATATTTTTAATTTATTTATTTAAACATTATTTTAAATGGATAGTCGTATTTGAGTAGATAAAATGTTTTTTTATATAATTATATATATATATATATATATATATATATATAGGCTTGAATAAGCGAGAAATCTTGTTAGGAAAATATGCGTCCTCTGGCAGGAATCCAGCCCGCATCCCTAAGGGGAACCATCCATTGGTTTTACGTGTCTTAGACCGCTCGACCACGAATAATTTGCAGTTGAACAAAGCTTGAATTAAGCCTTTAGATACATGATTTTTCGTAATATACATATCTGCTCTGTTTTCGTATCCTAAAGTAAACAAATATAAGCAAAGTCAATTTAGTTACGAAATTTTACAAAATGGATTAACTCTGACGTATTTTAATTTATTTAAACATTATCTTTAATGAATACTAGTATTTGACGGAGGACGCATATTTTTCTAACAAGATTTCTCGATTATTCAGGCCAGTAGAAATAAATTGTTTAATTATATAAAAACAGTCTACCTATTCGAATACGATTCAGTTAAGTTCCATACGTGATACACGCTTTGGGCGATCATGTCTCGAAAATGACGTGACTGACTGGGCAGAAGATTATCTCGCAGTAGGTTTCTGCGGTAGACTGGTTGACAGTCAAGGCTATAGAACCTAAGCTGTTCTATTATTTAACCCATAACTGGAAGAAAGAGACGGATTAATACCTTTTCCAAGGGTATTTGTGTGTAAGTGAATGCAAGGAATTCAACCTCGGCTCCCCGATTTGTTGTTCCGAGTCGATATCCACTGCACCACAACGCACATCCTTTAACATTATATATATATATATATATATATATATATATATAGTCATCCGCATCAGACAAATCTGTTGCGCTGTATCACAGCTCATCAGTACGATTAGACATCCGATTGCTTTTTACTCAGGATTGAAACCCGAGCGAATTGGCGTCAGCCGGCGATTCTACCTCTCAGCTATGGCCGCTCGGTATCCATTAAAAATAATATTTGAAGAAATAAATTTGAAAAAAATATATATATAATAATTACGTTTTACTGTAAAGGATATGAAAATAAACAATAAGTTTAAATATTTTAAAGTTAATTTGTCAAAACTATAATCATCTTCCCCGGTCAATCTTAATCTGTTTAAGTTTAGGTTTAACTGTTATCTTCCCCACACATCCGCATAAAATGTTCCTATTATTCCGTAACCCTTGAACACGAATAGCTTTAGGGCAGTGGTTCCCACCCTATTTTTTAGCTATGCCCCACATAAGTATCTCTAAAATGCTGATGCCACTCCTCTGTGACATATAACTTATATTATTCAAAAGGTGTGCTCCTGTTCTAAACGGCCATTAACTTGGTCTAAACAAGCTAAGATACAAAGATAAGAAAAAAAAATAGATAAAAAAGAAAGGACAGTTGAAGTACTGAGGAAGAAATTAATAAGAAATATATATATATATGTAAATTCAGCTAAAATTTAGAGGCAAAAGCCATTTAAAACATGTCATTTTAAGACATGCATTGTCAATCCCATTTAAACAAAGAACAAGAAGAAATTGTAGTGCTGAGTTAATGCTTAATGCCAAGATTGTTGTTTTTTTTTCAGTGGTTTACTGATTAAAATATATTTTAGCAAGTAAGATAATGAAATTAATGTGGAGAAGTTTACCTAACTTCACTCGTCGGGGCTTAATTTTCAATCTACTGATTGGAATTAAGCCCCTACGAGTGAAGGATATCATAACGGTGCCTTTAAGGCCTGACTCTGGTCAATTTAGTGACAATCTTTTTCACATTAATCCTTTATATATATATATATATCCGCAGACAGCTCTGTTTCGCTGTATCACAGCTCATTAGTACAGTTAATCCGATTGCTTTTACCCAGGATTGCAACCCGGCCGAATTAACATCAGTCGGCGATTCTACCTCTGAGCTATGGGCGCTCGATAGAAGAAGGCAGAATTTTAGCGTGCGATATACCATGTAAACACACGCCAGTAACTGATAGTGTTCTAATTCATTACTGAATGAACGATGCGTGCATGGTAGAGTGGCTCAATCAGGGTGTATATATATATACCCTGATATGTGAGTGTATATATGTATGTACTGCACACACACACACACACACACACACACACACACACACACACACACACACACACATATATATATACACTCAAATATATATACACATATACATATATACTCTCAAATATTTTATGTATTCATAGCGTATATGCATCATATGTACTTTCACACACTCATACATACACACACTCATACACACACACACTCATACACACTCAAACTCACTAGAGAAAATTCACTATTAATAAATGATTCTTGAATTGCACCTATTAAAAAATTAAATTCCTCCTCTCTGAGTACTGCGCCTCACGTTGGGAGCCACGGCTTTAGGGCCTTGTACAAGGTAAACATCACCTCTTAATGATTGTTGTTACCAGGTAAGAGGTGAAAACGCCTGTTCGCTATGGACAAGTAGCGAGCTGTCCAAACAAAACACGATGAAATTATCAGTTAACTAATTGCCATACGTAATACACGCTTGGGCGATCATGTCTCGAAAGAGACATGACTGACTGAGCAGAAGATTATCCCGCCATTGCTTTCTGCGGTAGAGTGGTTGCCAGCCACTGCTATAGAACCTAATCTGACCTATTATTTAACCCATAATTGGAGGGAAGAGACGGATTAATACCTTTCCCAAGGGTATTTGCGCGTAGGTGAATGCAAGTGAATGCTTTTATGTATATATATATATATATATATATATATATTGTAATTTTGTTATTACAATAGTTTATAAATGCGTTCTATTACTACACAACAATTTACATGTTTCAAAATGAAAATCTTCAGATTATAAGGCTCCGTAAAAATAATGTACTATTATATCGTGGAGTTGAATTTACGGTTTTAAGTAAACACCATCAAAATTTCTCTATAAAATTTAATTAATTATAACTGTTCATTTATAATTTATGCTCTAATATTGCTTAAAAATCATTTTACTGAAACAAACGACCCACACAATACTTATTCAATTTCTATAACTTCAATATACTTTAGCATACCATAATTACTTAATTCTAATTCTAACCTAAACAATCCATGCCTCTTTAACAGATGACGTAATACAAAATCAAATTAAAAAAAACAAAAAAAACAAACTAAAATCCAACCTGCTGTTAAAAATGATTGTCTGCTCATTTAAATAATGTATGTTCCTAGTTAGTATCTTACCAAGACAAAATTAAAGTGTCACGTTTTGACATTATGTCACATTTTCTCTTTCGCGACACAAATTTTCAACTCCATAGTTCAACCTAATTCTCACTTTTGATTGAGCAATATTGACACACCTACAAGCATATTGTTTAACCAATCCTTAATTTTCTTAATAAATATGAATTTATTTTGTATTTTTTAAGTAAATCATTTTCACCATTTCTAAAATATCACCCGAAAAAGAACAGTATTGTTCTGAAACATGAACATTTTTGTGCAGTAATAAAAGGCATTTATAAATTACAATATTAAGCTCTACTTTGTATCGAGCACTTCTTATAAAATTAGTGCATGAACAGTGGTTTTTAATCTGTCTGTTCTTTCACTTCTTTATAATACATACATACATACATACATGTATGTGTGTGTGTGTGTGTGTGTGTGTGAAGCGTGTGTGTGTGTGTGTGTGCACTACTTTGAAAGAGAGAGTAAAGACTGACATAAGTAAGTTTTTGTTATGCTCAAATTCTCTAAACTACTTCGTATGTATGTGTGTCGTATCTCTCTCACTCTCTTTCTCTCTTTCGATATATATATATATATATGTGTGTGTGTGTGTGTGTATGTGTGTGTATATATATATGTATATACACACACATATATATATACACACATATATATTTATGTGTGTGTGTACACACACACACACACACACACACATATATATATATGTATGTATTGAAGAAACAAAAATCCTATCAGTAGATCTTTTCTTCTCTTCTCACCCACCCTTTCCCTTAGAGTGGTGTCTTCTTTGGTTATTTACTAAAATCAGTTTAAAGGCCAAATAGGCGGAAATAGAGGTGGAAAGCCGATACTGTGAAAATCCCTCCAAGGGGATACAACTTGTCGACTTTGAATGTCAGCCTTTGAAATCTTGACTTTTTTTTTTTTTACTTGGACCCAAAAATCGACGGCTGGCGCCAATTAGAAGTACACAAATAACTTAGGCATGAAGTCATGGCAGACGTTTACATGAGATGTATCAGTTAAGTGCCATACGTGATACACGCTTGGGGTTCATGTCTCGAAAGAGACATGACTGACTGGGCAGAAGATTATCCCGCAGTAGGTTCCCATTGCTTTCTGCGGTAGACTGGTTGCCGACCAAGGCTATAGAACCCAATCTGTGCTGTTATTTAACCCATAACTGGAAGGAATAGACGGATTAATACCTTTCCCAAGGGTATTTGCGCGTAAGTGAATACAATGGATTCAACTGGAATTCGAACCCACTCCCCGGTTTCTCGTTCCGAGATGAAATAATAATAAAAAGAGGCTTACTTTTTTTTTTTTAATCATATCACCCCGAGTAAGGCGGTAACGCCACTGATGTGCAGGGGGCTACGTAATAGTGAAAAGATTTGAAAAGAGAAAGCCGGAAACCACATCCTAAACAAGGAAACAAGGGATGAGCCTCTACACCTGTTCAATAGACGTGGGTGGAGTGTCAAACCAACAAATTTTTGCACTCTTACGTAGCCCCCTGCACATCAGTGGCGTTACCGCCTTGCTCGGGGTGATATGATTAAAAAAAAGAAAAAAAAAAAGAAAAAAGTAAGCCTCTTTTTATTATTATTCCATGCATCTCATGTAAACGTCTGCCATGTTTATTTTGAAATATTCATTCCAGTTCTTTCTCTTTCTTTTAGTTTTTACTAGAGTTTCCCTCTTAAAAAAAAAAAAAAACAGGGCTATATGCCCGCTTTTATTCGATCATGGCTACCCACCTGAATTGCCATGTATTTATTTTAGAAGCATAGCGGTGTGCTTTCCCATGTCCTTCACCGTTGAGAATTCAAAGTTTTCCTTCTGTTACACCGATTGCCATCCAAGGCTAGAGAGCCCTGTCTATTCTGTTAATCAGCACATAACTGACACATAACTAGGGAAAGAAGAGATGCATTCATGTCTTTTTCAAAGAGGTTTATGTGAAAGTACACCTCAGGAGGATAGACTGTAATTTGAACCCGGCTTGCCGATTCAACTTTCCGCTCCAAGATAAACAGCTACATATTACTTCTAAGAAATAATTTCAGGACCTATGACTTGCTAGTGCGCTCCAATTATTTATGTATTTGCTTTTTTCTTTGTTTAATCATTTCACCCCAAGCAAGGCATTCCACTGCCACTATTGCACAGGGGGTTACATAAGGGAAAGTGATGAGAAAGAGTGGTTAGATGAAGGAAATGTCAGAAGGAGGGTGATAGACGGGTAAGGATACCTAGGATGAGGGTTGGGTAGATGGGAAGAGTGTTTGAGAGAATGGATGCGAGTTAGTGTGTTTGGAGGTGTCTATTGACCTTACATTTAAACTCCTGGAGATTGTAGCTTTTTTAAAAAAAGAAATTGATTTGCCCAAACGTGGGTTTATATTGCACTTTTTGATTTTACAGTTTATTTGCGCCTTGATTTCTGCATATTCATGGTTCTTTAAAAAGTATTCTGTTCACCTTTAAATAAAGTTCATTTAATCTTTCTATTTCTTTCTAATTTAAGTTTTTACATTAGTTTTTCATTGTGTGTGATTTTTTTTAATCATAATAGTAAAAATTCCTTACTCGGGATTGCTTTTATAGCATCGGTTTATTTATTTTCTGTCTGATATTAAAATGTTTAAAATTTAGATGTTGTATCAATCATCTGCTGCCATAACAATTTCCTTACTATGTACATGATTAATATACATACACACACACATACGCACACACACACACACACACACACATATATATATATATACATATAGTCATCCGCAGACAGATCTGTTTCGCTGTATCACCGCTCATCTGTACGGTTAGACAGCCGATTGCTTTTTACCGAGGATTGAAACCCGACCGAATTGGCGTCAGTCAGCGATTCTACCTCTGAGCTATGGGCGCTCGGTAGAAGGTGGCAGACTTTTTAGCGACTATATTATCATTATACACGCCCAATAGCTGAGAGTGTTCTAATTCATTGCTGAATGAACGATGCATAGATGCCAGAATAGCTACTGTTTTTCAAAGTCTACCATTCTTCCAGAGTGCTCACTCAATCAGGGTGTGTGAGCGTAATATATATATATATATATTAGCGTATACATTATTTTTATACTTAGTATAAAAATAACGAAAATGAGAAAATCAGCAGTTAATTGTTCAAACCACCTGACTAATGGACCGAACCGATTACAAAAAGTTCGTGTACGAATTGGAATGCTGAATATAACATCAAGCAGGTTAATTTCTTAATGATATGCGCTAAAAAGGCTGCCTACTTTCACTGAACGCCCATATCCCAGGGGTAGCGTCGCCGACTGACGCCATTTCGGTCGGGTTTCAATCCTGGGTAAAAAAGCAATTGTTGTGTAACCGTACTGATGAGCTGTGATACGGCGCAACAGATCTGTCTGCGGATGACTATATATATATATATATATATTAGGGTGCGTTAGACAAAGTGTTGTTTAAATTACACAAAAATGAAAATAACACTGACGTTTTATTTTAACAGATGTATTTACCAAAATTATACAAAAATATATTTAAAATACAAAAGAGTAAATTTATTCAATAAAATCGCCATTGGCTTCAACCATAAGATCCAGATGACTTCAGAATCTCCTGTAACTCTTATGAACGATCTCCTTGTTTAAGTTGGTGAATGCTGCCATAATCCTTGCCTTCAGTTCATTTTTGGTGTTACAAACAGTTTTGTTGGTCTGTCGCTTAACTGCACTCCACATATAATAATCAAGGGGGTTGCAGTCTGGGGGGTTGGGTGGCCAGATGTAGAGGGTGATGTGGTTGCAGAAATTGTCTGACAGCCATTACTGGATTTTCTTGCTTGTGTGGCATGGTGCAGATTCCTGTTGCCAGACATATAGTCTTCCAGCAGCCACCCACTTGACCCAGAGCAGCACTATCTCCGTATCCACTTGGCATAAGCTTCCGTGTTATGCCCTGCAGAAAGATGAATGGAAGCATAAAATCGTCATGTATAGTGTTTATTCCAAGCACCTTCGTAATCACCATTAGACTCATCCCACTCTTTCTGAATCCTTTGCATTGTCCTCAGATTGACACCCAAACGTTCTGAAAATGTTCGTATTGGAGCTTCCGGCGCAGTCAACAAAATCTAAAACAAATATTGTACATACTTTAAACTAAAAATATAAAATGAGGACAATTTACCCATTGCAACCTGTGTGCTTAGGACTGAGTTTCCGGTTTCTTCTAAAGTCTGATTCGGCTCGGTACTTCTAATGTTTGAGCTTAAACTGTGAAATTTTATTCACTAACTTGTCATTTAATTTTTTTTTCTTTCTTCCATTAATTGGAGTAGATAGATCTATCTATCGCCCGGTTCACACTCCACCCACGTCTATTGAACAGGTTAAGAGGCTCATCCCTTGTTCCCTGTTTAGGATGTGGTTTCCGGCTTTCTCTTTCCCAATTTTTTCACTATTACGTAGCCCCCTGCACATCAGTGGCGTTACCGCCTTGCTAGAAATGATGCGATTAAAAAAAAATAGGAGTAGATATGCTCAGCTATCACCCGGTTACCACTCCTCCCAGATCTTTTGAACAGGAGTAGAGGTTTATCCCTTGTTTCCTTTTTAGGATTGGGTTCCCGGTTCTTTCTAAATCCAGCTTCAGCTCTGTACAAATAGCACTGTTCTTCCCTACGCTAATATAAGTCCACACAGTAACCCACTACCGTGAATAGCTCTTGGGCTTTGCATTGGGTAAACATTATTACTATATATATATATATATATATATATATGTGTGTGTGTGTGTGTGTGTGTGTGTGTGTGTGTGTGTGTGTGCAAATTGTGATACGGATCCGACAAAATGGTAAATATATAAGACAATTTTGAAAATTTCAACATGTTTCTTTTTTGAATGAAACAACATACGGTTAAGAAGGTGAAACATGTCAAAGTAAAAAAGTTCAAAGTTACTAATATTTTATCATATATATATATATATATATATATATATATATATATATATATATACACACACACACACACACACACACAGTATCCTACGTTGATGAAAAGATTCGGAGTTTCATGCGTTATGCAATCAACAGGTGCATGAAATATAAGAAAAAATGCGAGAAGCAGTGAACGTTTTGTATAAAGTGTAGATTTATTGTCGCTATTATTATTAATATTACTTGCTTATTAGTATTAATATTACTTGTATGATGTATAAAGACACTTAATATATCATACAAAAAGCAAGTAATATTAATATTGATAGCAATAATAAATCTACACTTGAAACAAAACGTTCCACTCGGTGTTTTATGCGTTATGCAATCAACAGGTGCATGAAACTCCGAGTCGAACGGTTTGTTTAAAGTGGAGATTTATTATTGTTGTTATTGTTAATATTACTTGCTTTATGTATGATATATTAAGTGTCTTTATACATCATACAAGTAATATTAATACTAATAAGCAAGTAATATTAATAATAATAGCAACAATAATAATAGCAACAATAAATCTACACTTAAAACAAAACGTTCACTGCTTCTCGCACTTTTTCTTATATATATATATATAATAACTCTGTTCATATTACATTGAGCACTGTTTTATTAACACCTGAATAATAATATTATACATGTGTGTGCCCTCATATGTATATTTATTAATTCACACACACACACACACACACACACACACACACACACACACACACACACACACTCTCATATATATATATATTGCGTGCGTGCGTGTATATCACGTTTCTATGTCATTATACATAGGTGAGGGCAAATTGCACGCCTCTGAATACTGGACTCTTCTGGCAAGGTAGTAGAAATACAATTTTATGTAATGTTAAACTTGACAAATAAACCACCATAATTTGACATAGATTATTTTCGGATGAATGGATTTTAATTCTGTACAAGCCCTGTATTTAAGAAATATTAAAAACTTAAATATTATTCGTCCAGATCTTCGCATGCAGGATCCACAACCAGTCGAATCATCAATGTTTATTCCATTTGTAAGGAGGAAGTTCCTTCAGAACAGCTTCTTCCCTACTGTTACATTGTGGACAGACTCACGGAAGGATGCTTCTCCGATCACTACGCTTACGGACATATTGCGTTGAAACACCGTACGATCACCACAGTTAAGCAATGTCAAGCCTGGTTAGTACTTAGATGGGTGACTACCTGGGAATACCAGGTGCTATAAGCTTGGATGTAAGGGTGGTGTAATGGATAACGGTACGGAATTGTTAATCGAAGAGCAGAGTTCTAATTTCCGTTGGGCTCGTTATATTCACTTACGCGCATATACCCTAGGGAAAGGTACGAATTCAAGTTTTCTTCTCCCAGCATGAACTTAGGCATTCGTTTGTTACGACTTAACAACTTTTGCAGGTTATCTAAACCAGAAATTATTTTTAGAATGCAAATTTTTTTTTCGATGATAAGACTTTATCACTAAATCATTATCATCGAAAAAAATTGCATTCTAAAAATAATTTCTGGTTTTAAATAACCTGCAAAAGTTGTTAAGTCGTAAAAAAACGAATAATTTTTTTTTTAATCGTTTTACCCCAAATCCACACGGGACCACCACTGAATCGCAAAGGACTACATAAGAGAGTAAAAGTTTTAGGCAGGAGGAGAGTGACGAGAAAGACGAACCAGTTAGAGGGGGTGTCAGAGAAAGGGCAAGAGAAGGATGTAAACGCAGGTGTGAAGACAGTTGCGAAGGTAGAGAGAAAGGGAAAGAACAAGATACACGGGGTGATGTAGAAAAGACTGGAATCAAATGGATAAGAGATGGGAATTGTAATTGCGTTTAAATTCCTGGAGTTTGTAGCCGTCAGGAAAGCAAGTATATGGGATGGAGTTTCACAGGCGGGAAGTGCGAGAAAAGAAGCTGAGGGAGTAGAATTGTCGCTTGCATTTGGTTGATTTAACTGTAAAAGAGTGGGACATTGTTGCAAGTTTGGTTGCACGAGTAAATTCATGTGGAGGGGGCTGCAGCGACATACGTTCATCGGAGCAGAAGCTATGAAAATATTTGTAGAAGAGATAGAGGGAAGCCACATCCCGCCGGTGAGAAAGTGGCTGGAGTCGAACTGCCAGGTCGGGACCTATCACATTACAGATTCTCCTTTGGAGCCTGTTGAGAACACTGAGATGAACAGCAGGGGCATATGAGCAGATGTAACAACAATATACCATGCACGGTCAGATGGTTGATTTGTATATGTGCAAGATCAATTAATCAATTATCTTAACCAATTTAAATCTAGTGTTATCTATCCTACATATCCTCATAAAATATACTTTTAACTCTTGTGCGTTTTTGCAGCAAGCTCATTTAGTACGTAACTACATTGAGTGGCTCTTGGCGCTTGTATTGAGTGAACAATAGTATGAAAAAGTTGCAATTTTTACGCAACATTCGGTTGATAGAGATATAAAGGAGAAAGAGAGAGAGCTATAAAAGAGATTAATCGACGGTTTTCTAACACGTCTGATGTGAGTCTTAAGAGAAGATTCCATGACATTTCAGTCATGAATTCTTTCATCTAAAGAATTTTTTTACACTGACTCCTGATACTTTAATGCTTATAAACCTCAAAGTGTGACACGGCTGGACACAAAACCTGTTAAAATGCTAATAGATGTACACAGCCTCACATCTTTTGATTCGTTATACAAAGGAACACTTGTTCCGGTTTCAGCATACAGACTGACAGCGGCCGATGTACGTCACTCCGTGCGCACGCGCACACGCACACAACGAACGGGTGCACGTGGCTGACTTGTTTTCGTAAGCGAAAAATTATTGCATTGTTCGTCAAATGTGAAAGAATCAATGGACTGGTTGGTTAGGAATTGCGTAACTGCTTCACATCTCTCGCCAAACGGCTCTTGAAGAGTTATGACGTCACCGCTTCGAGTGTTTTTTTTTTTTCACTGATAACAAACGCGGTAATGGCGGCGTCGCACATATCTGAGTGACTTTCGGGTGGTGAGCAGTAAGATGATTCATTACAAATAGCTATTCTTACTTCTCTTTTTATTTCTTCTTTTTATTTTATTTATTTATTTATTTGTTTATTTTTGAGTTCTTGCTTACTCGACCCTTTCAGTCCCAAAATAACTTTTTGTCTTCTGTCTGTGAAAATCGACCAATGTCTGTACTGCCTGACCTTGTGACCAACAAACCGGTGATAATTGGTAGATCTCCATTAGTTTAACTTAAATGGTTATTTTGACGCTTGTCAATCTTAAAGTAAAAAAAAAGTCTTACTGACTACTCTGTAGGAACTTTTATTCTTCTATGTACCGCGTCCTTTCAAGACGTGGTTGTTCATGGCTCTCTACAACTTCCTATGCCTTCTAGCTCTTAAAAATGATTATTTTTTATTTTTTTACTATTTGCATTTTTCTGTTCAGATTTACTCGTAAGTATCAGATTTTAAAAGCCATTTTTTATTATATTCCTTTTTTATGTGTGTTCCAGACATTGGCGATCATGGTTCTCCACAATTTCCTGTTCTTTGCAGCTCCTAAATTTTTGACCTCACTTTCAAAACTTGCACCACCATCCATTCAAAAAAGTTCGCTAGGTAGATTGTGCGTTGCTTTTCTCTGTCTGTCTTACATTCAATCTGCCCTGTGAGTATCAAATTTTCCAGGATTTCTTTTCTCGTTTTGTGTCCCAGGAATTTCAACTGTCTTTTTCTGATTCTAAATATAAGCATCCGTTTTGTTTCCATTTTGAGTAAAACGTGCTCGTTGCTCACATGCTCCGTTTTTAGTATGATCACCATCCTTCTGTAGAACCACGTTTTTGTTGTCTCAAGTCTTCTTTTCAGCATTCATTAGCGTATATGTCAGTTAAATGCTATACATGATACATGCTTGGGCGATCATGTCTCGAAAGAGACACGACTGACTGGGCAGAATATTATCCCGCAGTAGGTTGCCATTGCTTTCTGCGGTTGCCTGCCAAGGCTATAGAACCCAATCTGTCCTGTTATTTAGCCCATAACTGGAGGGAGAGTGACGGATTAATACCTTTCCCAAGGTTATTTGCGCGTAAGTGAATGCAAGGAATTTGAATGCACTGGAATTCGAACTTAGCTGACCCGATTTCTCGTTCCGAGCCGAAATCCACTGCACCACAACGCACACACACACACACACACACACACACACACACACACACATATATATATATATATATATATATATATATATATATATATATAAATCATCCACGTACAAGCATCCACTTACTTCTGACCGGGATCGAAACTCGACCGATTTGGTGTCAGTCGGACGCATGGGATCAGAGAAGGGAAATTTTAACGTGTTGTATATAAGTAGTGTATACACACGCCAGTCACCGAAAGAACTCAATTCATTTCTGAAGAGTCACGCATATAGCAGAAGTGGAAATTGTTTTTAAAATTTTCTTCTCCAGAGAGCTCAATCGTAATGAGAGAATATATATATATATATATATATAACATAGTGATGATCCACGTATACTGTCTTAATATGTATAGGAAAAACTACTAAAACTTTGTAAGTTTAAAAATGTATTTTTTTGACAGTATTTATTTATTTCTATTATTATATTTGATATTTCAGACCATCCTCGGCCTTTCATCAGAAACAAATGATTTTAAAATTTAAATTAGAAGCGTTTTCGTGAGGAGCGTTCGTGGAGAGATTGTTTACATCACGTGACGCAGAAAGCGACAGATTTTTTTTATATTTGTAAACGTAAACCTATCTTTAATAATACTTAAAACAGCATTTATAAGTATGAGAGCACACACACACACACACACGCGCGCGCGCGCGCGCACGCACACACACACACACACACACACACATATATATATATATATATATTAGTAAATTTCTACCCATTACGGCTAAGGCCTGTTATGCTACGTACATTTTTGCGAACCATGCTCTTTACATTAGTATTCCATCAGTGAGGTGTAGATTCCACGCGAATATCTTGCCACTAGTTGTTCCAATGATATATCGTACTTGGTACCTCGACTGCACAAATCTACTAAATTAGCAACTCGGTCTGTGCGTTTTACGGTTGAATTGTAACCGTAAGTTATATTCAAATGGTTTCTTTTCTTGCATTCCACGCCTGTGGAAATCTCTTCTGTGTTTTTATTTATTTTACTTCTTTACCACATACAATCGCCAAGAATTTAAATGCAACGTCAATTGCTATCTTCTTTTTTTCCTGAGGTTTGTTTAATTATTGTCCTTTCTACTCACTCGTCTTCCCATTCTCTTTCACTTCCCGAAACCCTTTGCGTGCTAGTGGCATTGCCGCCTGGTTTAGGTTGAAATGATTTCAAAAACTATGTGTTGAAGGAGTACATATAATATAAGTTCTGGTGCGATATGTAAATATAACTAGAATTAATTGTTATTCTCCTGTCCAGTTGGATTTCTGATGGTTGTTTTCACTTGAATTTATCTGCGCTAGATTGTTCAGAAAAGAGATTTCAGAAACGATTGTGATAGGCTGAAAAAATACTGAATATTAAATTTTTATTCTGTATATATATATATATATATATATATATATATATATATATATATATTATAACTATATTTATATATAATATTATACTACTAGTAGTTATATTTTAATTTTTATTAAAATGTATGATTTACCATTTATTTTTATACCGTAAATATATCCCATTATCACTAAAACTAAATTTAATGTTAAATTTTCATGTCATGTGTCTCTAAGAAAGCAGATGAATTACAATAGACGCTGGTGTTGATCTAAGACGTTAACTTTAACTTACTTTGTCCTTTTACTGTTCGTTCTCCTTTCCTTTTCTTTTTCTCTCTCTTTCCGTTTATGAGTTTTCTATATTTTTATTTTTATTTTTTTCAATTCAGATCGAAAAAGAGGGGCTAAGTACATTTAATCTCACTCAAATTAGCGAGTTGCAAGAAATGGCTCTTCTAACCATTTTCTGTGATGACGGATGAAAGTTAATGTATTTATTTTAACATGAACTTATCAACTTAAATAAGTGCAAACAAGATAAAATGGTGGGTAGCCTCACAATCCATCGATTTTAGATAGATAGATAGATAGATAGATAGATAGATAGATAGATAGATAGATAGATAGATAGATAGATGTTTCGGCGCGTATGTGATGAACGTGATTTTGGTAGCCTATTGGTATTCAATTATTTTTTTATTCTGCATTCTTTATTTACAGCGTTGAAAATAATTATTCAATTGGTTATATCTTTCACTTCCGTTAGATAATTTGTCACATCCGTTTTTTTTTTGTTTGTTTGTTTTTGTTTTTACAATGCCTTAAAATAACTGTTTCAGCGTTCGTGATATACCTAAAAATATTGGAAGTTAAATCGCTCCAAAATTTTCTGACAAAATAAGCCAAAGAAACAAAAATACTAGAAATCGGTTATTTCAGGCCAATTTCCAATTTCACTCAAAACTGCATTCGAATGACAATTCTTGAGTAATAAATAAATAAATAAATAAGAAAATCTCCACATTTTAATTTTTTATGGTGGTTATGAGGTTATTTGTTATAGATGAGTTTTTTTTATCTTGCAACAACGTCCGTTACTTCCATAAATAAGGTATAATTGATTTGGTTGTATATTGGCCTTGTGTAATTATTAAAAGAAAAGGAACAAAGTGATGATAAATGCAAAGAAAAACTTTGTATAGCACACTATCATAATACAAAAGGATAAGATGAAAGTTAAAATTTCAAAAGTTCAAGTGTAAAAGTCTTGGTACATAAGAGAGAGAGAGAGATAGGAAGGATATATATATAAAATATACCCAGTGAGCCAACAAACCTACCAAGGTTTCACCTAAGCGGATCGTCAAGGAAAGCTGGCTTTCCTTGACAATCCGCTTAGATGAAAACTTGGTAGGTTTGTTGGCTCACTGGGTATATTTTATTTATTCTGCTCTACCTAAGTATTGAGCGCTTTTTAGTAAGTTGATTACTCGTCTCATTGTTGTTTTTTTTTTCTTTGGGCTACGTACTGACTCGGTCCGAATCCTTTTGACTGATGTTCATGTGCTTAGCTGTTTCTTTTTATTATAAACATTTTTCCTTCCACGTAGATCCGCGGAAAGTTTTTCGACACGAGTATAGTTATAAGTTTATCTTCATATATATATATATATATATATATATATATATATATATATATATATATGTGTGTGTGTGTGTGTGTGTGTGTGTGTGTGTTGAGCTGTGGTAGTTTTTGGAGCCAATATTGTGCTACTTTTGTTTGTTTTTTCAGTAGTTTTACTGATAAAATGTACTTTGGCCAGCAGTTGTTTTTTTTCACAAAGTGCTCAATATCGAAGTGGAAAAAAAAGAGCAGAGAACAAAAAAAGTTCAAATGAATGAAGACATTATAACGGTGTCCTCACGAAACTTCGAAGTTGACACGAACCTGCAAAGTTAAAGTGACAACCAACAAAACTATATATACCACTTTCTTCAAAATTCAAACGGACAATTTACAAGACTTGTTCCCTTATCCCTAACCCCCACCAACATCCCACACACAACTCACCAAATATAAGAAAAGAGGCTTTCCCTTCCTGTCCACACCACCTGATGAGACATTGTAGTTTCAATGTCCGAACAAAATGTACAATTTGTAGTGAATATATAAAAAATTTGTACATGTTCTAAAATATAATTTATAATATATATATATATATATATCAAGAAACAAAATAATACTCTGTTAAATTTAACAATAAATTTTAACATTGAGTTCTCTTTATAGTTAGTCTCCGTTGGAATTTACCTTCTTTTTTTTTTAATCATATCACCCCGAGCAAGGCGGTAACGCCACTGATGTGCAGGGGGCTGCATAGAAGTGAAAAGATTGGAAAAGAGAAAGCCGGAAACCACATCCTAAACAGGGAACAAGGGATGAGCCTCTTCACCTGTTCAATAGACGAGGGTGGAGTATGAACCGGGCGAAAGTTTAGTCTATCTACTCCAATTGAAAAAAAAAAAGAGTGAGAAGATAGGAAAAGAGAAAAACCGGAATCCGCATCCTACCAAATATCAAGGATTCTACTTAACACGCCCACCGGAATAAGGCGTGAAGTGTGAGAGAAGTATCACCTTGAGTGTAGGGTTAGAGAGCAAACCTAATTTTTCCCTCAAGTGGACTTATGATGCAAATCAGTCATTTAAGTGCTATATATGATAGACACTTTCGATCATGTCTTGAAAAAGACATGACTGACTGTGCAGAAGATTTTTCCGCAGTAGGTTGCCATTACTTCCTACGATAGTCTGGTTGCCAACCAAAGCTATAGAACCCAATCTGTCCACTTGTTTAACTCATAACTGGAGGGAACAGACGAATTAATACCTTTCCCAAGTGTATTTGCGCGTAAGTGATTGCAGCGAATTCAACTGGAATTTGAACTCGGCTCCCCGATTTCTCCTTCCGAGCCAATATCCACTGCAACACAAACACATATACCGGAGACATTTATTATGATTACTTTGAGGTAAGGATACAATTAAAGGATCAAATTCACTGTTCACTTATTAATTCCACTTAGACTAGCGGGTTTTTCATAACGTAAGGCAATATCAGAATATGTAAAGACCCTTGACTAAGGGGAATATTCCAAGCTTGATTTCAAGATAAAAATAGAGAGAAGAAAATTAAGATTTAAATAGAGATAATAAGTGTAAGCGGATTCCAAGTGTTAAAAATGTGTGTCCCTTCATACATTAGACAAATGGCCTGTCAAAAACGGCTGGCCGTTCGACACTGATGTAATCAATATCTGGTAGGATTATAGGCTCAGTACTTTTCCATTTGCACTGCTTGACTAACCCCACAAGGTAGTAAAAATACTGCCTAGATACCAATTAGCAGTTCTAGCAAATCTCCCCTTCTTTCTCTCACCTGCATTTCTCTTCTCTTCACCTGTTTTCCCCTATCTACGCCTTTTTCTAATGCTCTTCTCCTTCTTTTTCTCTTCCCGCCCTCCCTTCCATTACTTTTTTCTGTCTGCTTTTCTAAATATTTTCCATTCGTTGTACTTGCCCTCTTTTCATTTTTTTTTCTTTACATTTTTAGTAAATCGTGCATTTAAAAGCAAGAATGCAAAATATTTTAATTATTATTTTGCTTTTTTCTAGTAAAAAAAAAATGCCAATAAGATTGCAGAAGCCGTTTTCTAAGTAAAAAAAATGAAACAAGTGATGTTTTAAGTTGTTTTAAAACTATTAATCGAAAAAAAGAAAGTAAAAAAAAATATAGACAAGTTTTTTTTTCTTTTTATATCACTATGTTAAACAATTTTTTATTATTCCCGAGTCCGCGTAGCCTATAGTAGGGGTACCACGTATTCTGTAGCTATAGCATCACTGGTGTGTCCTCTCCAGGTTCAAAGCTTTCCTTCTCCTAGACTGGTTGCCAACTAAGGCTATAAAGCAAAAGGTGAATTTGTCTCGTCTTCTCTTACAGTTAGGTGATAGATAGCAGGGTAAACCAATTTCTTTGGGTAGCAACTAGTGTAAACGAAAGAAAACTTTGAATTCAAAAGGCAACGGGAAGCTACTATCTTTTCCAAGAATGCATGGCAATTCACAGATAATAAAAAAAATGGAATCTTTAGAGATGGCAACAGAAAACCACTCCATTATTTTCCGAAGAAGTCATGGCAATTTGTGTATAATAAAAAAAAACAGAATTTGTAGATAAAGCAACAGGGAATTACTCCACTATCTTTCCCAAGAAGGCATGGTAATTCACAGGTGACAAAGTAAAGGAATCTATAGCGAAGGCAACAGAAAATCACTCAACTATGTTTCCTAAGAGGGCATGGCAGTTCACAGATAGTGAAGAAGTGGAATCTGTGGAGAACCATAATCTCTTACGTTCTGAATGGACATGGTATTTGAAAAATGACTCTTGCTAGCAAACAGGTCTTATCAGATCATTTAATCATAGAGAGATTTTGAACCTCACAAGGTGCACAGTTTTACAGCTCTGTGCCAGACTAACAAGCTAAACTTTGTAAATATGTATAATCGGCTGCTTAGTAAACTGTGTTTTTTCGTACTTTTCACCGTGTTCGATCCCATGTAAAGGCCAAGATTTCGATTACTAATTATTCAAGTTAGCCGATCTCAGTTGAATGCTTGACACCACATAATTTTATTTGACCTCGTGCTGAAGTAACCTTTGGTCTCATTTGCGACGTAGACGATTATGGTTCTCCACAAACTCCTTTTCTTTATTATTTGTTAATTGCCATACGTTCTTGGGAAAGATAGCGGAGTGGTTTCTCGTTGTCTCTTTCAGGTTCTTGAATTCAGAGTTTTCTCTTTTTCTCTTTGACTGATCCATCTCATGGCTGGAGGGCCTATTTTACTCTGCCATTTAACCAACAGATAGAGCAAGAACAAATATATTCATAAGGACATTAGTGCGAAAGTGAGCACAATGGAATCGGCCAGAATTTGAATTCGGCTCGCCGATTGCTTACTTTCTGCGCTGATAGCAGTTACACTACCTGAACATCTATGCTTACGAAATATCAATATCATTTTCATTATCATCAGATTTCACAATCCAATGTTTGAATATAAATTCCGGAATATGCAGGTGCAACATTGTGTGTAGAGAAGAATATATTGAAGGCAATGGTTACGGAAATAAAGAAAAGAGAAAAAAATCTCATAATAAACATCCACACATATAGTTAGAAATATTTCGTAATTCAGAAATGAGGCTTAGTTGACGATTATAAACCCCAAAGGATTGGCATCAGACAGGCTATTGCACGAATAAAAAAGGATGTGACGGGGGGGAGTGCATTTTCATTCGGTCGTGAATTAACGAATCATCAATTAGCAAGAGTCAGAAAAGAAAGGATATCCCCTTTCCTCCACGAAAAAAATATTTCAGTGAGAACTTTTGCCTTTTACCAATCATATGCGTCCCGTAACTGCAAGAAAAATTATGGAGAACTCCCCTCAAAAACTTCTCCCTCTCCTTTAATGAAAAGGTGCTAGTAAAATTTACCCACGAAGAGTAATAACCACCGTCAAGACGTATATATACGCGTTATGCTATTAAGTCAAAGAAAAAAAAAACTTCCTCCTGGCGAAAACACGGGTAATTTGATTTTCAGCAAGAAATAAATTTAGTCCGATTTTAGTAGAGTGGTCTCAAGAGCGTCGTGGAAATGACCGTTTCGAGGCATCTGACTCAGCCCATTACCAAACAATGACATTATTCGCAAAACATCTTTCGAACCATATGCCTAACAATATTTTATATCCTGACAATCTCACGCTAGTAGTTTTAAAGTTTATGGAATCTATAAGAGGATAAATATTCCTCTTTTTGTCAAACATAGACATTCATGTCCTCAAAAAAAAAAATGAAGATTCAAAATGACGGTTTTTCCATTAACCCCACTTTCATTCGTTTAGGTTTTATTACAATTCTAATCGTCGCTTTTTAAAATATTGCCGAGGAGTGCGTGTAGTTAAAATAATAGCAGTGTCAATAGAAAAACCGTTCTTTTAAAATTTTCTTTAAATCACAACGTGAGAAAAGCAGGAGGATCTTCAGTCATTTATCCTGTACTTGACCATTGAACTGCAGTGCAATGTTACCTGTCATGAGATTCATCAGCTATCCTAGTATATTTTTTCTTGTTCCTTCCTTTGATAATTAGCACGACAGTTACACCATGTTAAAGTGTATGTATATTCCTGGCCACTCGTGTCCAAGGATGACTGTCTAATAGGACGGCTAACTAGTCCCTATAGCAGTCGCCTGCTCAGGCACATATGTTTTTGTTCACAGAGCTTACCTGTGGTTTATATTGCAACTATATTAAGCGAATCATAGTTACACATTCTTAGTTACACTTTCTAGTGTTATATCTCTGTACAAGGCCAAACCCTTGGTCATGATGATTTCGTGATAGCATCGACAGCTCCCAAAGGACCCCGTTTACCCTATTTCAATCGTGGTATGGTTTTCAGGTACTTTCCAAAGTTGTCACACGATGTGGTCGCCTTTTCTAGACCTATAACATGAAGAAGTCACCTTCCTAACAAGTCGACCATGAGATCCGATCTCAGGCCTCGTGGTCAGAAAGCAAACGTTCTAACCACTCAGCCACGCGCCCATATTCAGTCAGTTAAGTGCCATACGTGATACACGCTTGGGTGATCATGGCTCGAAAGAGACATGACTAACTGGGCAGAAGATTATCCCGCAGTAGATTGCCATTGCTTTCTGCGGTAGACTGGTTGCCGACCAAGGCTAGAGAACCCAATCTGTCCTATTATTTGACCCATAACTGGAGGGAAGAAACGGATTAATACCTTTCCCAAGGGTATTTGCGCGTAAGTGAATGCAAGGAATTCAACTGGAATTCGAACTCGGTTCCCCGATTTCTCGTTCCGAGCCGATATCCACTGCGCCACAACGCCCATATTAGACCTCATAAATGATGGACTATTCCGCAATCAGATCCCATGGAAAGAGGAGAAAATACATTACTCTGTTTCAGTGAGAAAATGAAAGGAAGAAAGAAGGGACGATAGAAGTGAATAGAGAGGTTAAGCTAAGATTATCAGAGAGAGAGAGAGAGAGAGAGAGAGAGAGAGAGAGAGAGAGTAATCTGAAAAGAACAGACACTACACTTTGATCTTAGCCAAAAGTCCGAGAAGCGATTGTATTTTCTTAAGGCCCCACGATGTGAGACTGTCAGTTTAATGTGAGTGCATTCATCCGGGTCAGGTCCAAAAATAGCCGAGCCCCAGCAACCGCCTATTGCGTTGGAATCGGTATTATTACCACCCTCTTTAATGCACTGAGAAAGGTACTACCGTTGGCAGCTATAAACCAGGAACCTCTCAGTAATATTTTCAGTTGTGATCTGTCGGAAGACAAAGAATACAACCGATAGATGAAATGTAGTGTATTCACCTGAGGGTAGATACTACACTTTGATCTCAGCCAAAAGTCCGATAAGCAATGTTTATTTGACCCATTTTTACTCAGTGTCCACAGGTTTTAGAACATGAAATTTATTTACGAATCACAAGAATTTTTTTCCAACCGGGCAATATTTAGAAGGTAATTTTATTGATGAACTAACAGTATAGCCCGGCGTTGCTCGGGTGTAATGAAAGCTTTTATATATATATATATATATATATATATATATATATATATATATATTATCGATTTTCTGCACTATTGTAAGAACTGCAACCTTGAAACTTCTGAATATCGTTTCTTATGTCTTTGTCTATGAGTGTATCAAATTTGATTAAAATCGGACCGCTATAACCCGATTTTTTAGATTATCGATTTTTGATATTTATCGAGGATACCTCGACACAAAACCTAGCTAAGAACACTCGCAGACGCTTATAGTACAACTGTCTAAATTTTCAAGAAAATCATTTCAACAGTTTCGGAGTCTATAGGTAACACACACACACACAGAGTTCCATTTAGAAATAAGTTTAGATTAGATATCGATATTTATCGGGGGTACCTCGACACAAAACCTAGCTAAGAACACTCGCAGACGCTTATAGTATATTTTTCAAGAAAATTGGTTCAGCCATTTCGGAGTCTATAGGTAACGGATACACACAGGCGCCCACACACACACACACACACACACACACACACACACACACACACACACAGACAAAGTTCCATTTATAAATCAGTTTAGATCAATATGTTCTAACTACCTGTATACAATAATAGTTTTATATAATGATTTATGCCCATAATTTTTAACTGTTTTTTATGCTGTCCTCAAATTAGGGTTAAAATGGGTTAAATATTATAAAAAATGTTTTTCCCTATTATTTTGTTAAAGAATGTAACAAGGGAATTTCTACAGATATTTTATTATTGTAGAATCCACCATGAGATTATTCAATCATCAACTTAAGAGTTAAGAATTTAGATTCATCAGAAAATTTAAATAAGAAAACAATAATATTTTCATGGGCCTTTCTAGTAAGAATAATTGTATAAGAGCCAAACCCTGAACTACCAAAGCAGCTACTGACACAGCGTGCGCCGATCGAGAGATAGTGTAAAGTAATAACTCTTCAAATCGAAACTTTACCCCATCGTCAACTTTTTTCGGCAAAGAGAACAAAGGCAGTCATTTAGAAATTATTAAACAAAGTCTAAACTTTATTTTGAGTTAATGTATTTGGATTTTGCTAGAAAAAAAAAAGAAAGAAAAATGCTCTCGGAAGTAGTAGTTCTGCTTACTTACAGAACCATACTTCACAGTGAAAGTTGATAAACCAAAACAATATATATACTAGCAGTATAACCTGGCGTTGCTCGGGTGTAATGAAAGCTTTAAAACTAATCCATGGTCCTGGAGGTCAGGCACTTTGGACGTTGGCACGAAAGACTAAAAAGCAATAGTTGTTTCCAGTTAAACCGAAACCATAGACTGAAAGAAAAATGAATGGATGTAAATCAAATTTTGATTTCCTGGCATCGATATCAAATAAGTTTTTTTTCGTCGTAAACTGAATTTTGAAGGCTAAATAAGTCCTCTGAGTAAATGGTATCATGGCTGAGACTACAATTATACCTACTTAGAGCCAAACCCGAAGCAAAAACTAAAACAAAAGGGCTGAAAAACTACAGACATACAGGCAGATAAACAGACCCACACACACAAACATCTTGCCTTTATATATATATATATAATCGATTTTCTGCACTATTGTAAGAACTGCAACCTTGAAACTTCTGAATATTGTTTCTTATGTCTTTGTCTATGAGTGTATCAAATTTGATTAAAATCGGACCACGCCTTCTATAACCCGATCTTTTCGATTATCGATATTTATCGGGGGTACCTCGACACAAAACCTAGCTAAGAACACTCGCAGACGCTTATAGTACAACTGTGTAAATTTTCAAGAAAATCAGTTCAGCCGTTTCGGAGTCTATAGGTAACGGACACACACACGCACACATACAGAGACACACACACACATACACACATACACAGATATAAGTTTCAAGGTTGCAGTTATTACAATAGTGCAGAAAATCGATAATATATATATATATATATATATATATATATATATATATATATATATATATCGATACAAGGAAATCAAAATTTGACTTACATCCATTCATTTTTTCTTTCAGTCTACGGTTTCGCTTTAACTGGAAACAACTATTACTGTTTAGTCTTTCGTGCTATATATATATATATGAACCTCTTTGATAAAATCTTCCTAATAGATTTCACTCAGTTTCTTATCAATGACGTATCGCAAAATTACTTAGGATTGTTCACTTTCTTCTGGCTCGGAGGTAATTCAAAACATTTCCTGTGGTTTCCAGAAGTCAAGTCGGAATCCAAGTCGGCAAGTGAGTCATAGAAATACAAGAGTTCTTTTGGTAAAATTTTTGTCCCACTTCTTTATGAGTCGGCACCGAAACTGATACATTCTTCACTGATAAAACAGAAATATTTCGACTCAAATTTGAGCGCTTGTATAACATCGCAAACAAAATTTCTTGCGGAAGAAGCATTTTTAAATTATTAAAAATAGGCAAATAGTGAGGCGGAGATGAGTGGTAAGATCGTGTTGCACCAATTTCTAAATGAGAGAAGTCTAAGTGCATTATGAATCATCCTTTGAAATGCAGTCTTTTAATTTAATCTTCAACAACGACCTCTGTCATTCATGACAGACACGTAACTAAATAACCAAGTTGTCTTTTTTAATGTGACACTGCTTGGTAATTTTCTGTTTTACATAAAGCTAGTTTGACTGCATTTATGTTTTAGCAATGGATAGTGGTGAATAAAGCTACATTACTATTCGAAGATAGCATTAATATACTCGCGATATAGTAACTCTTTTTATATGTGAATACACACAAACATGCATATGTTGGAAATTCGTGCATGCAAAAAAAAAAAAAAAAATGACGCATCAAAAAAAATCTAATCTAAACTTATTTATAAATGGAACTTTGCTGTGTGCGTGTGTGTGCGTGTGTGTGTGTGTGTCCGTTACCTATACACTCCGAAACAGCTGAACCGATTTTCTTGAAAATTTACACAGTTGTACTATAAGCGTCTGCGAGTGTTTTTAACTAGGTTTTGTGTCGATGTACCCCCGATAAATATCGATAATCAATAATCGAAAAAATCGGGTTATAGAAGGAGTGGTCCGATTTTAATCAAATTTCATACACTCATAGACAAAAACGTAAGAAACGATATCCAGAAGTTTCAAGGTTGCAGTTCTTACAATAGTGCAGAAAAACGAGTTTATATATATATTGAATTGTTTATAAACATTTGTTTATAAACATTTACCAAATTATTGAAATATGTAAACCAACGATAAGGAAGTCTTTATTATTTTCCTTCTTATAAAGTTCAAATCAATTGACAATTAGCCAATGTTTTGCCAACCAGTCAATATATATATATATATATGCTCTCACACCCTGATTGAGCACTCTGATTGAGCACTCTGGAAGAATGGTAGACTTTGAAAAAAACAGTAGCTACTCTAGCATCTACGCATCGCTCATTCAGTAATGAATTAGAGTACTCTAGCCACTGGCGTATGATACATCCTACGCTAAAAGTTTGCCTCCTTCTACCGGGCGCCCATAGCTCAGAGGTAGAGTCGCCGACTGACGCTAATTCAGACGGGTTTCAATCCTGGGTTAAAAGCAATCGGATGTCTAATATATATATATATATATATAATAAATGAATAGTGAAAATAAACAATCTAATAAGTAAATAAAGTTCATAATTTTCTTGTCAGTTCTCAAGAGCAAAGAAAATGTATAAATTCACATTCATCATATGTTTACATTTTATTACAATTTTAATCATCGCTTTTTAAAACAATAAATATTGCTGAGGAGTGAAGGTAGTTAAAATAATAGCGGAAAACAGTCCTTTTGATACTTTTTTACAGGCATAAATGTCCATGTTTACCCATATGTTTTACTTGACACATGGGAACTGCTAAGTCAGTTAAGTGCCTGACGTGATGCACGCTTTTAGGCGATCATGTCTCGAAAGAGACATGACTGACTAGGCAGAAGATTATGCCGCAGTATGTTGCCATTGCTTTCTGTGGTAGACTGGTTGCCAGTCAAGGCTATAGTAACCAATCTGTCCTATTATTTAACCCATAACTGGAAGGAAGAGACGGATTTATACCTTTCCCAACGGTATTTGTGAGTAAGTGAATGCAAGGAATTAATATTACAATAAGAATTGGACAGGATAGATGGATGTATTTTTGTACTCTGGATACATAAGTTTAGGATAATAGAACGAAAACCGTTTTCAGGACCACGGGTTTATAAGGACAAAAATTGATGGTTTCGGAGTATGTCTCTTGAATGGAATCCATTTGCTATACAAAAATGAAAGTGAACAATTTGTGTCTTGGTAAAACAAAATCATCAATCTTGACAAATGTGAAGCAATAAACATCGTCTACTTCCTGATTGCAATCTGGCGCTCTTAGCATCTGACAAGTGTTTGTCATTCTGCCAACTGATTCGATTCAGGTTTTACAGCCTGTATTCAAATATGTGCGTCCAAATATAGAAAGAAATATCGAAGTAGAGATATTCCCCCCCCCCCCCCCCACCGTTAATTTGTAATTATCAGCATATTACGGAAACATCAATCCTCGGCCTGTTTTCTCCTTTATTTGAGATGGGAGAAGGTGACATGTTCTCGAGGTTTCGAACCCTGCTGCAGCACCTTCCTCGTTGCACTAAGAGATGTAGGATCTGTGTAATATCGATGCCAGCGTCACAATGGTCGCAGGGATTCGGTAAATTCTGTTCTTAGCCAATATGAACGTGTATGGGTACCCCACATAAAAAACATTGTGTCACATCCTTGCCTTAGTGAGGAAACCAGTAAATACCATCGATTTTTAGCCTTTTGGCTGTGATGAACGAAACTACAAGACCTCCTACAGAAGGTAGCTGAAGAGGGTGAAAAGAAAGTATTACAAATAAACGCTAAAAGAACCGAATGCATTGTCATCAGCAAAAAGAGCAGCTCAAAATACCAAATACAGGTGGGGATAATAAAATCAAGCAGATACAAAAAATTAAATACCTAGAAAGTGTTCTAACAGGAGACGGAAAGTACGACACAGAGATCCGAAGGTGAATTGGCATAGCGAAGGACGCATTCCAGAAGCTGAGTAGAGTATTAAGAGACAGGAAAATTTCGCTAGAAACAAAGAGAGTACTGGATTGCTGTGTGATGTCAGTTCTTCAATATGGCAGTGAATACTGAACAAATTCAACAAAGATGAAGGAAAAACTTGAAGCAACTGAAAAGTGGTTCTACAGAAGGATTCTGCGGATATTATGGATCAAGCACCTGAGCAATGATGAGGTTTCGGAAATGATGAAATCGAAAAGAAAATAATGACTGAGCATCAGGAAGAGAAAGCTATGGTTCCTGGGATATTTAATGAGGAAAGAGGGCTTAGAGAATCTGATACTCACATGCCAGATAGAGGGAAAAAGAGACGGAGGAAAGCAGCGGATAACATATTTGAAGGGCCTGAGCAGGTTGATGACAGAGCGGGGGTTGGGTGGTGTAACACGAGAAAGAGTGCTAAGAACCACCAGCGACAGGGAGACGAGGATGGCCATGATCGCGTATGTCCTGAAAGGACATAACACATAGAAGAAGAAGAAGAAGAAGAAGAAGAAGAAGAAGAAGAAGAAGAAAGCGAATTATCTGTTCTTTCTTCAATTGAAATGGGAGAAGGTGCCCGAATGCCATGGTTCTAACCCCTCGACTGCACTTTCCACCTTCCACATTGCACTAAGAGATGGGATCTGTGTAATATCGACGCCAGCGAGACAGTGGTAGTTGGAACTGGCCAACTTTTGTCGTTGGCCCATATGGATGCATGCATAAAAAAGGGTAGTTTAGGTAAATAAATTTAGGGAATATCATCCATTTAAGATTTTATGTCAATCTGCTTTCTGTCTCAAGAATGGAAAAGTAAAATTAATGAAAAGAAAAAAAAAAAAGAAAAGAAAATAGTTTCAACTGACCAAAAGGAAAGTACCTGTTTAGAATGTGGTTTCCGGCTTTATCTTTTCCAATCTTTTTACTCTTTTCTTTTTTTTTCAATTGGAGTAGATAGACTGAACTATCGCCCGGTTCACACTCCACCCACGTCTACTGAACAGGTGAAGAGGCTCATCCCTTGTTCCCTGTTTAGGATGTGGTTTCCGGCTTTCTCTTTTCCAATCTTTTCATTCTTACGTAGCTCCCTGCGCATCAGTGGCGTTACCGCCTTGCTCGGGGTGATATGATTTTAAAAAAATTATTTATATTACGATTAAAACGACAAGAAAACTTATGATACTGTGCCCTTAGTTTGGGGTTTTCTCGGCTAGAACTTGTTTATCAAATCCATTTAGTAGACCTCTCACTTATCATTCATTCTTCTTTACAAACACATGATAAAAGCAGAAGTGAGGTGGCTGAATTTCTTCTTCTCTGTGCCATATCCGTTCAAAACGTAGGCGAACATAGCTCTACACAATTTACTGTCCTTTATAGCACTTAATATATTCTATCTTTTAGTTATTTCTCCTAAAAACTTGTTTTGTCATCCATTTACTAAAACACGTTAGGTAGGTTATGTATTGTTTTCCTTTGTCACCCTTGTCTTGAATCTTTCCTCTGAGTATCAAGTTTTCCAAGCTTTCTTTCTTGATTATGTGCTCGATAAATTTCAACTGTCTCTTTCTGATGTTAAGTTAAAGTGTTCTTTTCGTTTTCATTTTCTCTCAAACTTCGTTGTTGCCCGCATGTTCAGTCCATGGTATTCTCAGCAACCTTCTACCAAACCGTATATATTTCTGTTGCTTCACGTCTGTTCTTTATCTGTGAAGAGATTGTCCAGTATTTATTGCCGTATAGGAAGATTGATATTACACAACAATTTAGTACTCTTGTGGGATAGGAAATCAAGAATTAAAATCAACCTTAATCTTCACTTTTACAAAAATTCACAATGACCTCTAAAATCTTAGTTTTTCTTAAATAGAAAAAGGATTGACCATGTGCTTAAAAAAATGCCGAAACTAGATTTCACAAGTAGATGTCAAATTGATTTTCTGACCTATGGAAGCGATTTTCAAGACCAAAAAGAACTTAACGATCCAGTGTGAAACATTTAGATGACTATAAATGACTTCGATCAGCGTCAGTCAGTCAGTCAGTCAGTCAGATGGGAGCAGCGCGAAAGAGACACGACTAAAATTTAACAGGAGAAACTTCAACCACGACCCGGACGTAAAGTCGTGTCGCACATTGTCCTCTTTCTCCTTCTTTCTCGTGTGCTGATTCCTTTTACTTCTTCTCGATCCAAAGACATTCCTACCAAACAAATGCTCATACATACATACATACGTACGCATAAACTCTTTCCAACAAATTACTACTACGAACATTCCTATGATTATTGATACCCATAACTCATTACTTGTTTCTCATTGTCACTTCCTCAACTTATGTTATTCTTTCCTATTAATAGATTTCTATTTTAGCATGAAAAATGTATATTTTTCTTCTTCCACTATTCCACACAAATCTACACATTCTAACCTGTCGACAACCAATAAACTGATGAAAACCTAATTATTCTGATAAACCTGGATAAAACTTGTAATCTGTAGGGAGTTCAATTATGTATGACACAAGGCCGCATCAATAAGCATTACTCATCTCCTTATAGCTTCCCTCTTTTCTTTGTTTCTAACGAATGTTTTATATTAATATTTGCTTAGCTTTTAGAAGGCGTCTTTCGTTATGCCAAAGTGCCTTTGTAATTCGGATATCTGGATCTCGCTTTCCGTTCTCTGTTAAAACAATTCCCAGATATTTCAATTAAAAGAAACAGTTAGTTAGATTTTCAGTGAGCTTAGACAACTTCTGCTAAGGAAAATACTTGATTTCAGTCAAAAGATATTTTGTAAAATATTGTCTACCAAGTAAAATGTTATTGATTTCTTGAAAATCTTTCGTTACGCTTTGATTAAAATTGTCCGCTATGTAGAAATTTTCGTTTTAAAACGGCGCAATGAACAACAGCGTCGTAAAAGAGCAAATCAGTGTAAGCTTTTTAACTCTTTAAAAAAAAGTTAGACGACTCATTACATCGCTAACGAACGTTGCTTTCTGTCGTCTGCTATCACTGACAAAAAAAAGAAAAAGAAAAAAGAAGACTGAGGTTACGTAACAGTTCAGTAGTCATTTCTTTGTTTCTAACGAACTGTTTCCGTTTTGTTAATACTCTGCTTAGCTTTTTGAATGCATCCACGGCAATGCGCCTTACTGTATTAATGAATCTCATAAGTGGCGAGATTGAAGATTAAATTCACGAGAGTAACTAAAACCTCAATGTGCGATTAGTCTAAGGTGAGGTGCAGAAAATAGATTCACTGAGCGGAGTTCAAAATCTGGGCCAGTCTGTTACATTCACTTTCGTACAAACATTCCAAGGAAAGTTATTAATCCGTTTATTCTCTCCACTACCAGCTATAAGTTAAATAATAGAGTACACGGGCTTTTCTAAATGTTTATATGGAATATATTATATTTTTCATACAATAATATCAAAATCTGTTATTCCAAGTTTCATGAAATAACAAGCATCAGGTTGATAAATACTTTTATTTTATGCGTTTGATGATTGTTATTGCATGAAAATCTGAGTAGCATATTTTAATATTATTACATTAATATCATTATTATTATACATTACTTTTAAGCTATGTCGACTTAGGCATTCACGTCTCAGATTATTTAATATTTTAAACTTCTAGCTTGTTTTAAGCACTAGCTTTTATTCTTATATATATATATATATATATATATATATATATATATATATCATTCATTAATGAATTAGAACACTCTTAGCTGTGGCGTAGTTTCACATGGTGTATCACATGCTAAAATTCTGCCTCCTTCTACCGAGCGCCCATAGCTCAGTAGTAGAATTGCTGATTGATGTCAATTCGGTCTGGTTTCAGTCCTGGCAAAAAAAAGCAATCGGATGTCTAATTGATGCGCTGTGATACAGCGAAACAGATCTGTCTGCGGATAACTATTATATATATATATATATATATATATATATATATATATATATATATACTGCAACTTTATAGCTATAAAGTTTCGGTGTTAAAACACCATCATCAGGCAGATTTTAAATTGCAGTATTTCATTATTATAATGATAATAATTACCATATCTAGCACTCTAGAGAGGAAAATTTGAAAAAACAGTTACCACTTCGGCGATATATGCATAACTCTTCAGCAATGAATTGAGTTCTTTCGGTGACTGGCGTTTGTATACGCCGCTTATATATGACACGCTAAAATCTCCCCTCTCTGATTCCATGTGCCTATGGCTTAGGGATTAGCGACTACAACTAACACCAAATTGGTCGAGTTTTGACCCCGGCCGGAGGCAAGTGGATGTCTAGCCACACTGATGGACTGTGATACAGCGAAACAGGCTAGTATGTGGATGACATATATATAGTTCGTTAAAAAAATCTGTACAAACTTCAGAAAAGAAAAAACTTTTCTTTTTCTTTCTGTTTATATTTTTTATTGTGTTTGATTGAAATCAAACACTTGTACAATAGAAATAAAGAAAACCAACCAACTGCAAATAATACCACTTTTACAAAATATCAAACTACAACAAGCTTCATATAAATAAGAAAAATACAAAAGTAAAAAAATCCCAGCCCTGATAAAACTTCAAAGTTGGCATGAATCTGCTCAGTTAAAGTGATAATTTCTTTGCACTAAAACTATCAACGCTCTATCTCTACTCCGATATCAAGCACTTTACGATAAAAAAAAAATGCTTGCCAAAATAACTTTTTTTTTTAGAAAAACTACTGAAAAAAAGCAACTCAATCTTTGCGATAAACATTATCACAACTCAACACTAATGTATATATATATATATATATATATATATATATATATGTATATATATATATATAAAGAAATTATGGATTTTATTTATTACTCTGACACATTTTATTACATGAACATTATATCTAGTTGATACCCCATATTTCAGTCAAAGCAGATGTAAATGTTTCGAGAGTTTTTTTTAAGATTTCCGTTTATAAGACACTATTCAATCTCGGCGGACTATCGATACACTCCAAGGCTGAGACAGTCTAAAGTAGAACGCTTTCCCTTTCGGCAGGATTCGTACCGGCGTCACGCTGGTTCGAATTATGCCGAAGGGTGTATACTTTTATTTAATAATATTTCTAGAGTATTCAGGCCGGTAGACGAAACGTAACAAATGAATTGGAGTAGATAGACTAAACTATCGCCCGGTTCACACTCCACCCACGTCTATTGAACAGGTTAAGAGGCTCATCCCTTGTTCCCTGTTTAGGATGTGGTTTCCGGCTTTCTCTTTTCCATTCATTTACCCTTACGTAGCCCCCTGCGCATCAGTGGCGTTATTAGAACACTCTCATGTTTCGAAGCCAGCCCATTATGTTTTGATGGGCTGGCTTCGAAACATGAGAAATTTTTTGTGTAGTGATACTATGAATTTAAAAACATTGTAACAACCATTACACTATATCTATATATATATATATATACGAGCAGTATAGCCCGGTGTTGCGCGGGTGTAATGAAAGCTTTAAAACTAATCCATGGTCCTGGAGCTCAGACTCAGCCTAAAGAATATTTGTGTGAAGTTTGGTGAGAATCGGATAAAAATTGTGGATTTGTATAAAGGACATACAGACAGATAAACACACACACACACACACACACACACAAACATCTTGCCTCATATATATATATATATATATATATATTCAATTTTCTGTACTATTTTAAGAACTACAACCTTGAAACTTCTGAATATCATTTCTTATGTCTTTGTCTATGAGTGTATTAAATTTGATTAAAATCGGACCACTCCTTCTATAACCCGATTTTTTCGATTATCGATTTTAGATATTTATTGGGGGTACCTCGACACAAAACCTAGCTAAGAACACTTGCAGACGCTTATAGTACAAATGTGTAAATTTTCAAGAAAATCGGTTCAGCCGTTTCGGAGTGTATAGGTAACGGACACACACACACACACACACAAACACACAGAGTTCCATTTGTAAAGAAGTTTAGATTTAGATAGATTTAGATATATAAACTGTTTAGCAATACGTCTAGGAGATGGATAAACCAAAGTAAAAGAAAGAAATCACTGTCGAGCGATGGTCCCCCAAGCCTTTTTCACAGAGGGTCAGATAACTGAGAGAATGACAAGCACGAGATGGATAATCATTTGTTCAATACACTTCACAGAATACACAAGAAATAATGAGAACAAACCTATTTATTTACCATAAAGTTATCAAAGAATTCGACATTAGCAATAAGATAGTTTTATTACACCCAGTGCGCACCTATAAGAATCTCACAAAATAAGCCTCCCCCCCAAAAAAAACATAGTTAGATTTGTGAAACTGGCGTTTACCTTTTAAGTTCTAATCAATATTTACTTTGAAATTGCTGCATCTAACCTAAAGAATTGCTATTAAATGTTCATCAGTCAACAGGTTCGTTTTGTTGTGTATTTAAATTTTGTAACGAGTTCAGGCAAAATACATTACATAATTCGCTGAAGTCAATCCTTTTTTATACGACGCTCTTCAAAATGGTTTAAACACGTTAATGCAAGTTAAAACTCGTAATCGCTTGTCTTAGAAACTTCATTGCCTCTACTTACACAAAAAGCGCAAGGATATCAAAAGTCACTAAAAGTCGCCGAATTTTTTTATTTCACTGATTTTCCTAAAACTTATATTATTGTTAGATGCAAAAATCAGCTTGGCCAGATTTTAGAATTTTTACTGACATTTATATAATTTTTTTTTTCTACATAGTAAGTTTAACAGCAGTCTGTTGACAATTCCATATAAATAGTTATATTTTAGCTCATTTGTGGCACAGTGCGGCGGTGGGCAGGATGAACTGACCTCGTGGGCCAGATCCGGGCTGCGGGCCGTAGTTTAGTGACCGCTGGTGTAGAGCCATGATCGCTTCCGTCCTGAAGAGACATGATATTAAAATAGAACTTGTAGTTTGCCAGACGAGCTTATTATGACTTGAATATGAGGCGACCTATTTTTTTACAGTATAAAATTCACTTCTTTTCGTTGTCCGTGACTAAAATCAAGTGGGTAAACAGGAGAGCACTTAAATCCCATTCGTCAATATATATATATATATATATATATATATATATATATATATATATATACAAAGACAGAAATCTAAGCAAGAGCCAACAACCGAGCACAGTTTCGGCTCGTCAGGGAAATTGGCCAATTCCCCTGACGAGCGGTTGTTGGCTCTTGCGTAGACTTCTGTCTTTCTTTGCTCTACTTTGGTATTGAGCGCTTTAGTGTTAGGGTTTTCGTCTTGGGGTTTTTTTTCTTTCTTATGAGTGCTTGACTTTTTGTTCATGTACTTCGTTTGTTTCTTTTTTTGCTTCCCCTTTTTTTCCCTCCGAGTTCTCAGTGGGTTACAAAAGACGATTTAAATTATATTTTGATGAATACTAGTTTAACTATTGGTATTGTTGCTGCTATAGTTAATATTATATATATATATATATATATATATATATATATATATATATATATAATAATGATAATAAAACCGACTCTGTCCGTATTCTACTCTTAAAATATTACACAAGAATCTTTTAAAGACTATGAATAAGCAACAGAATCTAACTCCGTTACCGTCCTCGGCTATAGAGCTTTGGACAAAGAGGGGACAAAAAAAGAAAACTGCGTAGGACCGACAATGCATACGGTTCTTCACAGTAAAGAAAAAACCCTCTAACGGAACGAACCACCAGGAAAGAAAAGTGCTCGATCCACACATGATAGTTTTAAAAGTAGGTTTTATAACCATAAAACTTCTTTCAAAAACGAGAAATATAAGCATAGCACTGCATTATCCACCTATGTATGGGAAATAAAAGCCAAAATTAAAAAGGATCCCATTCTGAAATGGGAAATAATAAAAAAGTGCCCTAGCGATAATAAAAACAATAAATTTTGTAGGGTATGTGACGAGGAGAAGCTAGCAATAGCTAAATTTGAACCTACAAGCAAACTCATTAACGCTAGAACAGAAATACTAAATAAGTGTAGAATGCACAAAATGAAGTTTCTTGCGTAGACTATCGGTGTTAATGTAAACCCCGCCCCCAATATATTTTTTTTTCTCTTCCTTCAACCCCTTCCCCCAAATGGGTTAGTCTTAATAGAGGTCTATTTATTTGATTAGTCCTTGGTCTGCCTTTGCCCTGACGAGCCGTTGTGCGAAACCGCGGTAGGTCTTGGCGATCTTGCGATTTTTTTCGTATATATATATATATATATATATATATATATAGCTGGGGGTTGGGAAGTAAAAGCTACTGACATTTTTACAAATATCCACCTGCTGTTATTTGCCTGGTTTTGACGGTTCGCAGGTTTTGCGATAATCAAGGAAAAGTGAGTTAATCTTAGAGCAGAGGTTCTTAATCTTTTCTTTCAGATATTGCGTTAGTTAACGATCCCATGTTAAAATTTCAACTTTCAAAACAGTAGAGTCAGTTCAACAGAATTAATATCACGTGTTTCATTGAGGATAGATATTATTATTTTTTGGGCCCATCTACAACAAAGACTGTACATGTGGAGACTAGTTAGGACTTCATGGTGAAGTTGTGGTATTCTATGATGAACAGTATACAATAATGTATTATGGTGAATAGAACATTATCAGATAAGTGGGTCAGTGATTGAGACGAGCTAAGTTAAGCGTGGGACAGATGATGAGCCACTTCCGCCTAATTTCGCCTTTGTGTCATATTTGATGTAACATATCAATAAATACCAACCTCGCATGTTAACTTTTTGTCGAATTATAATAGCGCCCATCACCGGAAGTAATCTGTGGAGGGAAGTATCAAGGAGATGTCACAAGGTCAGCTGTTGAAAGCTTTTGTTCCGTAAACATAGTGCAATTGCAGCTGAATTTTTAAAATTATGCCAAAAAGTTTCTGTTTAATTTCTGAGATAAGGAATTATCATTATTGCACTATTTACATTCGGATCGGAATGAGAAATTAGAGATCGAAGTTCGAATTCGAGTTGAATTCGTTGCATTCACTTATATGGAAATATGCTTCCAGCTATGGGTTGAATAGCAGAACAGATAGCAGGACTCTATAGCTTGTATCGTGTATCATGTATAGCACTTAACTGACTGACATCCGGTCTTCATCAGGTGTATACCGATCCGGGATATACACCTGACGAAGACAGGAGGGCACAACGTCCGAAACGCTGTGATGACAACAACAAAGACGAGGACTATAGTATGAATGTAAATAGTGTAAATAAATAAAAAAGATAAACAAATGCATTGATATACGGTAAGTATTATAACAGTCTTATAATAAGTATTATAGCAGTATTCTAATAGGTGTTATAACACTATTATAATAGGTATTATAACAGTATTATAATAAGTATTATAGCAGTATTCTAATAGGTGTTATAACACTATTATAATAGGTATTATAACAGTATTATAATAAGTATTATAGCAGTATTCTAATAGGTGTTATAACACTATTATAATAGGTATTATAACAGTATTATAATAAGTATTATAGCAGTATTCTAATAGGTGTTATAACACTATTATAATAGGTATTATAACAGTATTATAATAAGTATTATAGCAGTATTCTAATAGGTGTTATAACACTATTATAATAGGTATTATAACAGTATTATAATAAGTATTATAGCAGTATTCTAATAGGTGTTATAACACTATTATAATAGGTATTATAACAGTATTATAATAAGTATTATAGCAGTTTTCTAATAGGTGTTATAACACTATTATAATAGGTATTATAACAGTATTATAATAAGTATTATAGCAGTATTCTAATAGGTGTTATAACACTATTATAATAGGTATTATTAACAGTAACTATAATAAGTATTATACCGTACCATAATAAGTATTATACCAGTACCATAATAAGTATTATAACAGTATTATAATAAGTGTTATACCAATATTATAATAATGATTCCAGTATTCATTTAATTCGTTTTCACACGTAAGCCACGTTCTGTTGATGCCATGTTTCAGCCCATACGGGAGACTTACTTGGAAATTGATACTGAGATAAAGTCCTTTGAGCCAGAGTGTGTATAAGTGTCCACTTTCTACTAGAGTAGTGTGTAAATACCGGAGGTAAACAGTTTGAATATTTGAGGGTATAAAACGTTTATTATTGATCTTATTATTATGTTTGTATAATCAACATTTTGTGCATACGTTTTGTTTTTCATTACTATACACCTACTTTTGCACTCCCAGTATAGAAAGTGACTTGATTCAGTTAGAGTTTAATAAGTTAGAACGACTTATTGTCCAGTTAAAATTATAGCCCACCAACCCCAATAACTCTTTTGAGCACGTACTGTTTTCATGAGAGTTCATAGCGCTTCCAGTGAAGGGGCATTACCTTCTACATTAATAAACACTTCATCACAATAAGAAACAAGGCGTTTAGCTAGAATTACGCTAACGAATATTAGTGCTGAAAAGCCCTCAATTTTTCCCACTTCCTAGAACCAGTATTTTAATGTGTTGCCACTGAAGCAGATTGGAAGTAAATTGTTTGGTTTAAGATTTGACCAACATTCCTTCGTACTTTTGTGTATCAAGTCACATTAACAAGAAATGGCAAAATATCCTCTAGGAAATTGCCAAAGACGAATGACTAAAGTAACAGAATTTTAATTGTTAATTATTATCAGAAATGGGGTCTGTAATGTTATTGATGTGTGTTGTGCAGTGGATATCGGCTCGGAACGAGAAATCGGGGAGATGAGTTCGAATTCCAGTTGAGTTCCTTGCATTCACTTATGCGCAAATACCCTTGGGAAAGGTATTAAATCCGTCTCTTCCCTCCAGTTATGGGTTAAATAACAGGACAGATTGGGTTCTATAGCCTTGGATGGCAACCAGTCTACCGCAGAAAGCAATGGCAACTTACTGCGGGATAATCTTCTGCCCAGTCAGTCATATCTCTTTCGAGACATGATCGCCGAAGCGTGTATCACGTATGGCACTTGACTGAATGTTATTGATCCTGATCAGGTATCTCAATATCAGTCACTTTCAATACCGCTGAGACGTGGCTTTCCTGTGTCTTTTCTAAAACTATTTTCATGTCAGTTTTTCTAATGAAATCTCCCTCTTGGTATCTCGACCACATGAATTTATGCTTACTCCTAGATTGGCTACTTTGTCTCACCGTTTTACTGTTGAATTAGATAACTGTAGCCATAAGTTCTATTATATACTAGTTTATTTTCTCCCCCGGTGAACTCCCTTCCGACTTCTTGCTTCCTTATCACCTACAATCTTAAACGCAACGCTAATTACAATCTTGTATTTTCTAGAAATCTGTTCTTTTATTCACTAGTGGTCCTGGGCATGACGGTAAACTGCATCCGGCAGTAAGGCCTCTGATTTGGAGGTTGTGAGGAGCATGGAACCACCTCTTAATTACTGTTGTTCCTAGGTCCACCCTAACCCGGAGTGGTAGCACCTGTTAGGGTCCCAACTATGGGCAAATAGTTAACCCCCTAACTGGGGTCAAAACACTATGAAAGTATAAAAATCCACTTTTATAGACAGATATTCATAAAAATAGACTTTTATAAAAAAAATATTACCAACAATAAATTCTGAAGAAAAAATTATTACCATAACACATTTTTTAAGAAAAAAAAAATTCTCAGCAAAAATGTTTGAACACAAAACTAGAAGACATTTTTCTAAATTAAAAAGAATAAAAACAAAAAAATCTCATTAAAATCTGATTAAATTGACCTTCTCACTATAATCAAATATTTTTTAAAAAAATACCTTAAAACTCCATATTTTTGGCATTAAATAATCCACAGAGCTTGATATGCAGTTAAACAAAACTTAAATAAATCTTCTCACTAGAGTCTTCTCCTTCTTTTTTACTCCAAGTAACCCATTGCGTAAAGTGGCATTATCTGTTTACTTTGGTTGAAATGATTATAAAGAAAAGGTTTTGCTAGTATTATTTGAACTAGCAACTTTTTATGCTATTTACAGGACAACGTTTCGACCCATATACTCTTCGATTTTCTTCAGGCTAATTTACATCTGGTCTTTACTGAGTAACGCTCGGTATTTTATACAGTTTTTGTTTTCTGTCATCATATTTTAAACGATTCGGATCAAACATAGACACTGACAAATAATAAATAAATAAATAAACAATTCTCAAAGATTGCTTGATTCAATTGGCAAACTTGCATCCTTGTACCCGAAAACAAAAGTGTCAAAAAGAAAGATTTTCCATTGACACTGCTACTATTTTGTAGCGAGACAAAAGTTTACTACCCTTGTCCAAAACAGAAAATAACAATAAAAATTAACTCTAAATATTTCTTCTTCTTCTTCTTCTTCTTCTTCTTCTTCTTCTTCTTCTTCTTCTTCTTCTTCTTCTTCTTCTTCTATGTGTCCTGTCCTTCCAGGACGTAGGCGATCATGGCTTTCCACGTCTTTCTATCCCTGGTGGCTCTTAGCACGCCGTCTTTTGTTACACTATGCAACCCTCGTTCCATCATCCACCTGATTAGGTCCTTCAAATATGTTATCCGCTGCTTTCCTCTGTCTCTTTTCCCCCTCTATCTGGCCTGTTAGTATCAGGTTCTACAAGTCCTCTTTCCTCATTGCATGTCCCAGGAAGTTACGAGAATAGAAAACAGCGTGATTTGACGAGACCCACTTGAGACATCGTTAGGCGGGAAAGTTCATCTTTTTAGCACCCAGGCTTTTGCAAGTAGATACGTAAACCTTGTATTAAAGGTATCGAATATAAAAAAATATATATAGAAGTGTTTTTATACAAGACTTTTGTGTTTTGTTCGAACATTTCATATATTTGTGATGTCGTATGTTTCACATACACTTTAAAAAAGGCTTATGCTACATATTCCTGTACAATAATTTTAACTACCTTCACTCTTTGACAGTGTTTCATATTTTCAAAACTCATCATTAGAACTGTAATAAATCTTAAACATATGATGAAAGTGAATTTGTAAATATTTTGTTTTTGAGAATTTAAAAATATTAAACACTATTTATTTATAAGTTTGTTTATTTACAAGAATAATTTTATATTTAAATATAAAGTGGCATTATCTGTTTACTTTGGTTGAAATGATTATAAAGAAAAGCTAAAAAATAATACAATCAAAACTAATTCAATGAAACAATTATCATTTGCCAATTAATAAAGAAATAAATACGAAAACAATCTTTTCTTCAGAAATAAACATTTACTAAATTATTAAAATATCTGAATCAACTATAAGTAAATCTTTAATATTTACCATTTTATAAAGTTCGAATCTTAGATGTTTAGCCATTGTTATGCCAACCATTCCAATAAACAATGTAATGAATAGTGTAAATAAACAATCCGTTTTATTTATTTTTGTTGTCAACTTTAAATATTTTTTATTTTTTGTCAACTTTTAAAGTCCTTTTATTTATTTTTGTTAACTTTGATTAAAAACAGAGTATTTACTCAAATACGAGTATCAATAAAAAAAAATGTTCAAACAAATAAATTAAATATGTCGATTGTTAAAACCATTTCGTTAATCTTCGGGACTTTCCGTAACATTGTATGTTAACATTACGATACACTTTCAGAACAGAGATGGTTATTTATGTAAAATCGAAAATTATATTATATAAGGCTTGATTTAACTTCAATTATCCTGTGGCATCATTTGATCACTTGGTGGCTTCCCCTACGTTTGCTAGTAATCGCAAGTTCGAATCCTGCCGCATGACACATTTTCGTAACAAAATTTATCGTAAATAATCAAGCCAGTAGAAATAAATATATACTGTTTGATTAAAAACAGAATATCTACTCAAAAGCATGTGTTGATTAAAAATAATGTTCAAATAAATTGAATATATATGCACACTTTTTTTGTTCTGTTATATTGCTTTTTTGAGTATTGTTCTATTAACACCTGATAAATATTTATGTATTTTATATTTATTGATTTTTTTTTTGTTTTCAACTTTAAATACCTTTTATTTAATTTTGTTGTCAATTTTAAATCTATCGATATAAAAGTTTTATTAAAGACGACTGACGTACTGCAACCAAGCCTTTTAATCAATCCCCCCAGTACTCGTTCAAGTGTCCCCATTCTAAATAAAGCATTACGGTATAATTTATAATGTCAAGTTTTTTTGTTTCTTTGTTTTTGTTTTGTTTTTTGTCTTTTTTTTAAAATTTTTGTCTGCCTCTAAATTATAAGAATTAGTTTTTCAACTTGTGACGTAATGGAAAAATTTTCATCCTCTTGCCGACATAGGCAACTAAAACGCTTTGGAACGTAAGGTGAAGGAGTGGAGCGACCTGCTGTTTATGACCGTATACCTGCAAAGTTATTTTCGAGTCTCACTTTTCCTGTTACTTCTCCCCTACGTCTTCGCTGATCGACCTTGACCTCCTCCACTCTCCTTGACTCCCTTTTAGATTTAACTTTTTCTTTTAGCATTTTTTTTTTCTCTTCGATCTCGTCTCGCTTTTTCTTTTCCTCTCAGTAATTCTTTTTGCTTCTACATTCGTTTCCCCTCTTCTTCTTCTTCTTCTTCTTCTTCTTCTTCTTCTTCTTCTTCTTCTTCTTCTTCTTCTTCTCCTCCTCCTCCCTGTATGCTATCATCGTCTCCTCTCCCGACTACGCTCCCTCTCTCTCTCTCTCTCTCTCTCTCTCTCTCTCTCTCTCTCTCTCTCTCTCTTATCCACTTCGTTTGATTTTCTTTCTTTCGACTCTTCGAACTCAACTACTTGTTTCTCCTTTTCCTTTTCATTTCTTCTCATTCCCATACAATTATTTTTCTAGAATTATCTCCCCCCACCTCTCTACTTTTCATCTTGTTGGCTTCTTCTTGTTGTTTAATGACGAAGGAAGGCTGAAACTAAAACATTTGCTCAGCTCCATCGAAATATTTAAACAGCTGGGGATTTTTCTTTTCCCGGATAATATTATTATTCTTTCTCTCTCCCTCTCTCTCTCCCTCTCTCTCTCTCTCTCTCTCTCCTTACCCCTCTACCCGAAGAATGCAACTTGTGCCCCCCCCCCCACCCCGAACATACTGAACCCAAAATAAATGGGCCTTTAAACAAAATAAAATACCCTCGGAACGCACATATTCCGTGATCGAGAAAAACGGAAGAAATCACGGAATTGGCGTTTTGAAGCTAAACATTACGAACGTTTTCACAACTTTTAGCTACTTTTATGTATGTTGAACGAAACAGATATCTATAATCTAATTCTCTCTCAAGTCCATTTTTGTTAATTACAAATGATTTGTAGCCTCTTCGGAAAAGAGAGAGAAAGCGAAACGGGTTGATAGATTTCTATTTCAACATACAAATATGATAATAATTTTCCAGTTAATCCTAATAATTATTTTGTTAATTTTTTTTTTCCATTACATTAGATCTGCGGAGTCAAGGAACCTTGAGGCTTCCCGGGGCCGCAAGGCCCCTAGGGAACTTGCGCCTCCTCCCTCGAATTGCGGGGTCTGCGGAGGCCCTAAGCATGGCCCTGGTGAGATGTAAAGAACTAAAGGCTTGGTTTATTGCCACTTTTTTTCAGAAAGAGACTCCCAGTGAACACCAGATCATAACACGAAGAAATTCATAACTATATTTAAAACACTTGTGCATAAGCATTTCCACTCAGGTGAGTCAGAGATTGCTTCAAATGCCCCACTGCAGATGCCAAATTGGTAAAACTCATTAAAATTAAAGACAAAGAAAACTCAGATTTTAAATACGCAGGAGATGCAACCGTAGACATTATGTTTATTTCTTCCCATCCTTATTCACGAGAGTAGGGTATCATGGACAATTTTTATTGTTTTGAATTCAAAATGGTTTTTCTCCTAGACTGGTTAGCAACCACAGCTAGAAAAGACAATCTAACCTAGTATTTAACCAATAGCTGCAGGGAGAAGAGACGGATTCATAACGTTCCAAAAGGTATAAATGAACTCAACTAGAACTTATCATTACGAGCTGCTATCCATTAAATCACCCGAACATCGTGTGTGTGATATTCTGTTTTTAATCAAACAGTATATTTATTTCTACTGGCCTGATTATTTACAAAAAAATTTGTTACGAAAATATGTCATTCAGAAGAATTCGAACTTGCGATCACTAGCAACGTAGGGGAAGCCACCAATTGATCAGGTGCGTCTTAGACCACTCGACCACGAATGATGCCACAGGACAATCGAAGTTAAATCAAGCCTTATATAATCCAATTTTCGATTTTACATAAATAACCATCCCTGCTCTGAAAGTGTATCGTAATGTTAAAAAATATGAACATACAATGTTACGGAAAGTCCCGAAGATTAACGAAATGGTTTTAACAATCGGCATATTTAATTTATTTGTTTGAACATTTTTTTGATTGATACTCGTATTTGAGTAGATACTCTGTTTTTAATCAAACAGAACATTGAAACGGTAGAAGATAATTGAAAGGCACAACACAATATGAATTTCGGACAGTTTATTTAGAGTTTTGATAATACTACAAAACACCTTCTTCGAAAATTGGAAAATACAGAAAAAAATTAAACACACTGACATTGACGGTTTTTTTTGTTGTTTTTTTTTACACAAGGTGAAATACTTGCCACATCCCCGCCTCTGACAGAAATGTTAGAGGGCGGAGAATAATTCTCGAAACGGGCTTTTCGGAGATGCTTTTGAACTCTAGCAATTCTGGAAAGTAATATTGCAACAGCCTTTAATTTTCGGCCTGATCTGGCCCTTATAATGGTAAACGATAGCATAAGGAGTCTGGAACGGTATCAGTCAGTCAGTTAAGTGCCACACGTGATACACGCTTGGGCGATCATGTCTCGAAAAAGACATAACTGACTGGCCAGAAGATTGTCCCGTAGTAGGTTGCCATTGCTTTCTGCGGTAGACTGGTTGTCGACCAAGGCTATAGAACCCAATCTGTCCTGTTATTTAAGCCATAACTGGAAGGAAGAGACGGATTAATACCTTTCTCAAGGGTAATTTGCGGTATATGGAGCCGACAATTTTACTCGCATCTTTACCAATGAATCGTCTATAGCAGCGGTCGGTAAGTTGACAACAAAAATAAATAAAACTTTAAATGAAAGTATCCTAAAGTTGACAACAAAAATAAATAAAGAAACTTAAATGAAAGTATCTAAAGTTGACAACAAAAATAAATAAAAAAGGAAACTTTAAATGAAAGTATCTAAAGTTGACAACAAAAATAAATAAAAGAGCTTTAAATGAAAGTATCTAAAGTTGACAACAAAAATAAATAAACGAGCTTTAAATGAAAGTATCTAAAGTTGACAACAAAAATAAAGCTAAAAGAGCTTTAAATGAAAGTATCTAAAGTTGACAACAAAAAATAAATAAAAACTTAAATGAAAGTATCTAAAGTTGACAACAAAAATAAATAAAACTTCAATGAAAGTATCTAAAGTTGACAACAAAAATAAATAAAGAGCTTTAAATGAAAGTATCTAAAGTTGACAACAAAAATAAATAAAGAGCTTTAAATGAAAGTATCTAAAGTTGACAACAAAATAAATAAAAGAGCTTTAAATGAAAGTATCTAAAGTTGACAACATAAATAAATAAAACTTTAAATGAAAGTATCTAAAGTTGACAACAAAAATAAATAAAAAAGGAAAACATAAATGAAAGTATCTAAGATTGACAACAAAAATAAATAAAAGAGCTTTAAATGAAAGTATCTAAAGTTGACAACAAAAATAAATAAAGAGCTTTAAATGAAAGTATCTAAAGTTGACAACAAAAATAAATAAAAGAGCTTTAAATGAAAGTATCTAAAGTTGACAACAAAAATAAATAAAGAGCTTTAAATGAAAGTATCTAAGTTGACAACAAAAATAAATAAAGAGCTTTAAATGAAAGTATCTAAAGTTGACAACAAAAATAAATAAAAAGACTTTAAATGAAAGTATCTAAAGTTGACAACAAAAATAAATAAAAGAGCTTTAAAATGAAGTATCTAAAGTTGACAACAAAAATAAATAAAAGAGCTATAAATGAAAGTATCTAAAGTTGACAACAAAAATAAATAAAGAGCTTTAAATGAAAGTATCTAAAGTTGACAACAAAAATAAATAAACGAGCTTTAAATGGAAAGTATCTAAAGTTGACAACAAAAATAAATAAAAAAAGAGCTTTAAATGAAAGTATCTAAAGTTGTTAATAAAAATAAATAAACGAGCTTTAAATGAAAGTATCTAAAGTTGACAACAAAAATAAATAAAGAGCTTTAAATGAAAGTATCTAAAGTTGACAACAAAAATAAATAAACGAGCTTTAAATATAAGTATCTAAAGTTGACAACAAAAATAAATAAAAGAGCTTTAAATGAAAGTATCTAAAGTTGACAACAAAAATAAATAAACAACTTTAAATGAAAGTATCTAAAGTTGACAACAAAAAATAAATAAAAGAGCTATAAATGAAAGTATCTAAAGTTGACAACAAAAGTAAATAAAAGAGCTTTAAATGAAAGTATCTAAAGTTGACAACAAAAATAAATAAAAAAGAAACTTTAAAATGAAAGTATCTAAAGTTGACAACAAAAATAAATAAAAGAGCTATAAATGAAAGTATCTAAAGTTGACAACAAAAAATAAATAAAGAGCTTTAAATGAAAGTATCTAAAGTTGACAACAAAAATAAATAAAGAGCTTTAAATGAAAGTATCTAAAGTTGACAACAAAAATAAATAAAGGCTTTAAATGAAAGTATCTAAAGTTGACAACAAAAATAAATAAAGGAAAAGCTTTAAATGAATGTATCTAAAGTTGACAACAAAAATAAATAAAAGAGCTTTAAATGAAAGTATCTAAAGTTGACAACAAAAATATATAAACGAGCTTTAAATGAAAGTATCTAAAGTTGACAACAAAAATAAATAAAGAAGCTTTAAATGAAAGTATCTAAAGTTGACAACAAAATAAATAAAACTTTAAATGAAAGTATCTAAAGTTGACATAAAAATAAATAAGAGCTTTAAATGAAAGTATCTAAAGTTGACAACAAAAATATTAAAGAGCTTTTGAAATGAAAGTATCTAAAGTTGACAACAAAAATAAATAAAAGAGCTATAAATGAAAGTATCTAAAGTTGACAGCAAAAATAAATAAAAGAGCTTTAAATGAAAGTATCTAAAGTTGACAACAAAAATAAATAAAGAACTTTAAATGAAAGTATCTAAAAGTTGACAACAAAAATAAATAAAAGAGCTTTAAATGAAAGTATCTAAAGTTGACAACAAAAATAAATAAAAGAAGCTTTAAATGAAAGTATCTAAAGTTGACAACAAAAATAAATAAAAGGCTTTAAATGAAAGTATCTAAAGTTGACAACAAAAATAAATAAAAGAGCTTTAAATGAAAGTATCTAAAGTTGACAACAAAAATAAATAAAAGAGCTTTAAATGAAAGTATCTAAAGTTGACAACCAAAAATAAATAAAAGAGCTTTAAATGAAAGTATCTAAAGTTGACAACAAAAGTAAATAAAAGAGCTTTAAATGAAGAGCATACAAGTTGTTAGCAAAAATAAATAAAAGAGCTTTAAATGAAAGTATCTAAAGTTGACAACAAAAATAAATAAAAGAGCTTTAAATGAAAGTATCTAAAGTTGACAACAAAAATAAATAAAAGAGCTTTAAATGAAAGTATCTAAAGTTGACAACAAAAATAAATAAAACTTAAATGAAAGTATCTAAAAAGTTGACAACAAAAATAAATAAAAGAGCTTTAAATGAAAGTATCTAAAGTTGACAACAAAAATAAATAAAGAGCTTTAAATGAAAGTATCTAAAGTTGACAACAAAAATAAATAAAAGAGCTTTAAATGAAGATATCTAAAGTTGACAACAAAAATAAATAAAAGAGCTTTAAATGAAAGTATGTAAAGTTGATAACCAAAAATATATAAACAAAGAGCTTTCAAATAAAGAAGTATCTAAAAGTTGACAACAAAAATAAATAAAAGCTTTTGATAAGTATCTAAAGTTGACAACAAAAATAAATAAAAGAGCTTTAAATGAAAGTATCTAAAGTTGACAACAAAAATAAATAAAACTTTAAATGAAAGTATCAAAGTTGACAACAAAAATAAATAAAAGAGCTTTAAATGAAAGTATCTAAAGTTGACAACAAAAATAAATGAGAAACTATAAATGAAAGTATCTAGTTGACAACAAAAATAAATAAAGAGAGCTTTGATAAGTATCTAAAGTTGACAACAAAAATAAATAAAGAGCTTTAAATGAAAGTATCTAAAGTTGACAACAAAAATAAATAAAACTTTAGTAAGTATCTAAAAGTTGACAACAAAAATAAATAAAACTTTAAATGAAAGTATCTAAAGTTGACAACAAAAATAAATAAAAGAGCTATAAATGAAAGTATCTAAAGTTGACAACAAAAGTAAATAAAAGAGCTTTAAATGAAAGTATCTAAAGTTGACAACAAAATAAACTAAAACTTTAAATGAAAGTATCTAAAGTTGACAACAAAAATAAATAAAAGAGCTTTAAGTAAAGTATCTAAAGTTGACAACAAAAATAAACAAAGAGCTTTATTGATATCTGAAGTTGACAACAAAAATAAATTTATTTTTAAGATATAATATTTTTTTAAACAAAATTCTCGTCACATATTTTCTCTTTTTCATGCTTTAGAAACAAGTTTTTTTATCGGATTGAGAAAGAGGTGAAATACTTTCTGCAACTCCGAAATCTTTCGCTTCCTTGTAAATAATTTTGTAAATAAAAACAAGGAAAAAGTCAAAATACGTTTTCCATGGCAAAAATTATCGAAAATAATTTCCAAATCATTTCAAAATTGTATTCACATATTTAATAACATGGTTCTCCTATATTAACCATTTTTGGAAGGTATAAAACATTCCGTTCTAGAAAGGTTCCATTCGGAGATTAGGGTAGCAGTTTTGGAGGCAGCTTGTTCAAAGAAGTTTGAGAAAGAAGCTTCCGTCATATAGGATCGAATGTTGTCTCTGTGTGCCTTCTCATAGCGAAAACCCCTTTATTGAACAGTAAATCAGGAAATGTGATTGGTGTGGAGTCAATCTGAAAACTGATTAGGGAATGATCAGACGAGCCGATGCGGTGTAAAACCTTTGTTTTTTATTCGACATGGCATCATGTTAAAAAAGTCAAAGAGGGTCACCTCCTGTCCCGTTGCATCCAGGTCTCGAGTAGGTTCCGCAATGATCTGAGTTAGTTCATAGATGATAAAAAAATCTTGCAATATCTGTCTTCCTCATCGGTTTTCTTAGACTAACTACTCTTTATGGTGAAAATCGAAGTCATCACATACGTTAAATTTGGCCGAAAGAAATTCAATGCAGATATTGTCAATTCTCTTTGATATTCGATCGAAGATTACCGAGCCCGTAATAATTATATATATATATATATATATATATATATGTGTGTGTGTGTGTGTGTGTGTGTGTGTGTGTGTGTGTGTGTGTTTGTGTGTTAATACTAAAGTGGAAGTATATTACACAGTTAAATATTTACTTTTAAAAAAGGCTCAATATGAAAGTACAGCATAGATATATTATTATTATTATTATTATTATTATTATTATTATTATTATTATTATTATGTAATTTTTCATCATATTTCGATTTCTGCTTTGGTCTCACTACCAACCAAGTCTGCGGGGAGACCTAAGGCAGGTAGTGGCGTGTTGTTATGGCTCCATTTCATGTTTTTCTATCTTCCCTATCATCCCCAGCATTACATAGATAAAGTTTTCCTTAGTGTGTGGGCTGTACTTAATAAGACAATTTTTTGTATATCTCTTAAGCTGGGGTTTCCAGGGATTCTTTCAATGTGTTGTCTTGTTCCATTTTTTTATCATTCCAAGTGCACCTACTATCACTGGCACAACTCTTGTTTTCAATTTCCACATGTTTTCTATTTCAATTTCCAGGTCTTTATATTTTGACAGTTTTTCAAATTCCTTGATTGCTATGTTACAATCCGCTGGACAAGCCATATTATTATTATTATTATTATTATTGTTATTATTATTATTATTATTATTATAGCATACTGCAACTTGGTAGCTATAACGTTTTGGTGTTTAATAAACAATTATCAGGCAGTGAAATGAAATGTGATTATTATATATATATATATATATATATAGAAAGAGAGAGAGAGAGAATAAAAAGTGTGAGAAGCCGTGAACGTTTTTTTTTTAAGTGTATATTTATTGTTTTTGTTATTATACATGTTATGATACATTAAGTGTCCATAATGGTATTTGTGACGCTACATGTGTTTCGAATCTAAAATTGACTCTCTTCAGGCGAATAAATTTGTGGCTTTACTTATCGAGTTCTGTTTGTTTATGTTTATATATATATTCCATTTGTAAACGAGTTATCACGCGACCTAGCTTTCTACCATGAGTGGTGTTTTCAGGCGATTTTCAATTGAAAATCGCCAAATGTGTCGCCAAAAAAGACATGTCAAAAGTTTAAACCGGAAAGGAATAAAACGGTAGCTGAGCATAAAAAGCGAAGAGTTGGAAAAAATAAAACAATTTCCTTAAAGGCTTTTGTTGATATGAAAAAAAACAATAACAACAACAACAACAACAAAAAACAAAAAAACAAATAGATGAGAAAAAACAGAAGTGAAGTTTTAGAAACATAAATACTAGATAAAAGATTACTGTGGTGAAAAACACCAGTTAAATAAGTTAGGTTTTAAGGTATATAATTTAATTTTTTCCAACTCTTATTCCCGAAACGTAATATTCACTGTTTAAAATTATAAATCAAACACTAGTATCCACTTTATTTTCATTGTGAGTTGGCGTTCTTTTAGGACTTCTTTTCTAAGTTATTTAATGCATTTTATTTTAAGATCGACATGCATCTCGAAAACTTAATTCTTTTTTGGGAAAAACTACCACCTTTTTACCTTGCCTTCTGGAAAGTGTGCGTTTGTTGATTTTGTTTAGACGCATATCACTTTTATGGGTTATTTAATACCGAAATCTAAATATTTTAAACATGTTTTTATGGTTTCAGTTGAATATATTCTGTAAATAGGTCTTGTTGGTAATTTTATTACAAATAGGTATTGTTTGTAATTTTGCTTTCAAAACCTATTGTTAGTAATTTTCTATAAATAGCTATTGTTGTTAATTTTATATTCATAATGTGTGCTGGTATTGTATATATATATATATATATATATATTATGCAACCGTTTCCTTCGGGTTCAACATTGCAAAACATGCGGAATTTTACTCAAAATAAATAAAAAAAGCAGCCATATTGAGTGATTGATTTGTTTTGTTTTGTTTTTGTTTTTTTACGGTTTATCAACCATTTTTAGATTATGTAATACCAAAAGAATGTTTAAATTGTAAGAATATATTGGAGATAAAAATGATCTTTACAGATACAAGTTCTACTAATTAACCTGTAGCGAGGGGATTCATACTTTTTCCATAGGATTTTCGGGTAAATGAATATAACTATCGCGACTGGAATTGGAACTCGGGTCTCCGATTAACAATTCCGCGTTGTTATCTATTACACCAACTGTACATCCAAATTTACAGAACTTGCTATTTCCAAGTGGTCAGCAATCTAGGTACAGTTCATGCACAAAGTTGCTTAACCTAACTGAGTTCTTCTGTCATGTTTTATCATTAGAAGAAACAGATCAGACAAAAAATAAATGGAGTATTGGTGCCATATGTGGGTTTAAGTTACTCAATCCTTACTTTCTAGCCCTGAATTCAAGATCGTTTGCGTGGTTTTGTAGCGAATTACGTATTGCACAGTCTGCAACTTTTTCTCACAATCGCAACCTTGCAAACTCTGCGAAATTTCACCCAAAAGCTATCGAAAAGCAGCCTGATTTATTGATATTTTTACGGTTTATCAACCTTTTCCAGGTTATTTAAAGCATATTTTTTATTTTGAATTGTAAGAATATATTGGAGATAATAATGTTCTTTACGATACAAGTTTTACTAATTAACCCATAGTGAGGGGATTCATACCTTTCCCATATGTATTATCCGTTATCTATTACACCAGCCTCACATCCAAATTTATTGAAGCGTCACCCATCTAGGGATTGACCAGGCTCGACGTTGCTTAACTTCGGTGATCGGAGGAGAACCTGTACAGATGCTTGATGAATGGCAACAACTCATTGATTGATTTGTTTGTTTAACGGCATATCAACATTTTATGAGTCATTTAATACCGAAATTTAATTTTTTTATGAGCTTTGAGGTAATTTCATATTTTTACTATTAATAGGCATTGTTCATTTTACTGTAAATATCTATTGTTGATCATTTTTTATATAAAATTTATTGCTGGTATTTTTACTATAAAAATGTACTTTTTACACTTTTGTTTTGCTTTTGCTTGGAGGTCTAATATTTGCCCATAGCTGGGACCATGAATGGATGACTACTTAAAAAAAAATGGTTCTACAGAAGGATGTTGAAAATACTATGAATGGAAGGCGATAATTTTGAAGGAAAATGGAAACAAAAACAAAAAAAAAGAAAGACAGAAATGGAAAGCTGAAATGTTTTGAGAAATGAGGGCTTGGATAATTTAACACTCACAGGACATATCGAAGTCAAAAGAGACAGTAAGAGTAGAAGGTCATCTAGCTGACAAGTTTGTATAAAGATCTGGTTGGTTAGTTGAATTTGTTTAGCGGCATATCAACATCTATGGGTTATTTAATGCCGAAATCTAAATAATTTCAGCACAATTTTATGACTCCAACTAAATATAAACTTTAAATAGGTATTATTAGTCATTTTGCTATAAATATGTATATTTGGAAATTTTTTATATAAAATTCTATTTTTATACTTTCATGGTGTTTTGTATTTGTTTAGGCTTACAGTCATATCATGTTGAATACACCGGTTATCGCTCGATCACCGAAGTTAAGCAACTTTGAGCGTGGTCAGTACTTAGATGGGTGACCGCTTGTGAATACCAGGTGATGTAAGCGTATAGTCGCGGATGTACGTTGTGGTGCAGTGGATATTGGCTCGAAAAGAGAAATCGGTGAGCCGAGTTCGAATTCCAGTTGAATACCCTGCATTCACTTAAGCACTTGGGAAAGGTATTAATCCGTCTCTTCCCTCCAGTTATGGGTTAAATAACAAGGGTAGGACTTGGGGACCCTGCCCTTAAAAACAAATCCCAATGAATCTTGATACTCGAAAAGAAAAATGTATTACTAGACACAAAACTTATATAAACAACAATAAATTGTTGAAAGAAAAAGGTATTACCGGCAATAAATAAATAAAATTTAGTTGGCAATAAATGACCCGCCGAGGTTGATTTGCCATAAAAACAAAACAACCAACCAACCAAATTGTATTTGTTTAGAGGTTCATTATTTGCCCTTAGCTGGGATTCTAACAGGTGCTACCACTCCGGGTCAGGGTGGACCTGGGAACAATATCAATAAAGAGGTGGTTCCACCTTCCTCAAAACCTCTAATCTCCCGATCAGAGGCCTTTATGCCGGATGTTATTGAGCAACAACGCATTACAAACAATGCAGAATTAGAAAAAGCGTAATTGTACTTTATTTTCACTGGAGCTAATTTTGAATATGGTTCGTCTTATGTATTTTTTTTATTAATAGCGGGAACTGAAACTTTCTTTTTTTTCCCTGCTTGTTTGTACATCTTCTCAGCTTGTGAATGTCTTTTGCTGAGCGCAGGCCTTTCCCAGAATCCGCGCTGAGTGTTGGTAGGAGCCGATGCGTTTCGCTTGGGCGATCATTTCAATTCACGATCGGTCAAAGTTATTTGCGTAAGTGAATGTAACGAACCGTCTGTAATTCGAACTCGGCTCTCTGATTTCACGCCTCGTGAAGTTATACACTACGCAACCTGCACAGCCACGAAACTTGAGACTCCCAAGCTGTCAACCACCTAAGTGATGACCAGGCTCGATGTTGCTTAACGCGATATGGTCGAAAGCTTCTTCGTTCTTTGAGATATGTAAATGCTGCATCAAAATATCAACATTGTTTTTATCTAAAATTGGTTTTCTTCATGGACTTTCTTCTGAGACACTTTTCTCTCCAGACGGCTATAATGAATCTCATGCATACGAATTGCAGTTTATGAATGATTATAATTGAAGGCTTATCTATCTATCTATCTATCTATCTATCTATCTATCTATCTATCTATCTATCTATCTATCTATATCTATTCTATTCTATCTATCTATCTATCTATCTATCTATCTATCTATCTATCTATCTATCTATCTATCTATCTCTTCTATTCTGTTCATATCTATCTATCTATCTATCTATCTATCTATCTATCTATCTATTCTATTCTGTTCTATCTATCTATCTATCTATCTATCTATCTATCTATCTATCTATCTATCTCAGTCTGTTCCTTCCTATCTATCTATCTATCTATCTATCTATCTATCTATCTATCTATCTATCTATCTATCTATCTCAGTCTGTCTATCTATCTATCTATCTATCTATCTATCTATCTATGTTTATAAGTCAGTTCATTTTCTTTAGTTTCCCAGAAACATTAGCTTCTCACAATTTTATATAAGTCATACATGCGGAAAAATGTTATATTTCTCTTTCCAGAAAGTAAGTGGAATCGAAAAGCCAAACAAAAAATTCATTTTAGAAAATAAGATAAACATTTGAAAACTTAATTGATTTAGGCCTCCCCACTTTTAACTCCTGGTTTATAATCTCCCACTCGCCATCATGTTTTTATTTTGTGGCACACATGAATGTTCGAAATACTGTGCTCAAACATTATCTACCGGCGGCAGATACAAAATCGTGACCGTTTTGGCCACCGAGCTGGCCAGAGTTCGTCCTTTTGCCTTGACCTTTTAGATAACAATACAAATCGGAGACACAAACGACGGCACTTAAAACCAAGGAGCAGAGTTTTATTACAGAATTAATGAGCCGTCTGGCTGATAAGTAAAGTAACTTAATAGTATATTGTCTGATGATGTCAGTGCCACTTGATGCCGAAAACTTTCACGCCTTGCCAAGAACCCTATTTTGTTTATGTCATAACTGAATATTTCACATGATGGATTATCTAGAGCTTTGTTTTGACCTGAAGTTAAATAGCTGAAGTTCATAAAACCCTTTCCTATGAAGAAGGTCCCTGCAAGAAAAGTTATTCAATAAAATAGAATCAAAATTTCCAAAGCGATAATGGAAGCTATCTTTAATAAAAATAAAAATGATAGTAATAATGCTCTCTATTTTAATAAAAACCGCTATATATATATATATATATATATATATATATATATAAAGAATACCTAGCGAGCCAGACAACCTACCTAGGTTTCACCTAAACGGATCGTCAGGGAAAGCTGGCTCGCTGGGTATTCTTTATTTATTCCGCTCTACTTAAGTATTGAGCGCTTTTTTTTTTTTTTTTTTTGTTAGTTGATTGCTCGTGTCGGGGTTTTTTCTTTGGGCTACGTGCTGACTCGGCTTGAGCTCTTTTGACTGATGTTCATGTAAGCTCTTTCTTTATTAAAACCATTTTTCCCTTCTTTATTATTTATTTCATATATATATATATATATATTTCCCTCTTGACAATAGCGAGACAACATCGGCTCAGTTAATTCTCTTTACTACCTATTATTAAAATTTACTACCGGTTATGAAAGCTTTGGCGTGTGTTTGCTCTTTAACACTGCTTTATTATTTTATTTGCTTTTGCAATAATTATATCGTTCAGTAATAAAAAAAATATATATGTATATATATTCTCTTTATTATAATACAGACCGTTCTGTATATATATATATATATATATATATATATATATATATATAGTCATCCGCAGACAGTCCTGTTTCGCTGTATCACAGCGGTTAGACATCTGATTGCTTCTAGCCAGGAGTGAAACCTGACCAAATTGACATCAGTCGGCGATTCTACCTCGAAGCAATGGCGCTCGGTGGAGGAAGGTGAATATCTTCATAGTGCTCAATCGGCGGGCGAGAGCATAAACAGTCATCCGCAGACAGTCCTGTTTTACTGTATCACAGCTCATCATTACGGTTAGACATCCGATTGCTTCTAGCCAGGATCGAAACCCGACAAAATTGACATCAGTCGGCGATTTTACCTCTAAGCTATGAGCACTCGGTGGAAACATTAACTTCTTACAATTTTATATAAGTCGTACATGCGGAAAAATGTTATAATTCTCTTTCCAGAAAATAAGTGGAATCGAACAGCCAAACAAGAAATTCATTTTAGAAGATAGAAAATAGATTATCTATATTGAGGAAGACTGGATTTTTAGTACGTTATATACACAATGTGAATACATGCCAGTAGCCAAGAGTGTTCAAATTAATTACTGAATGAACAATGCGTAAATGCGTAAGTAGCTACGGTTTTTAAAGTCTATCATCTCGCCATAGTGCTCATCCGTAGACAGTCCCGTTTCTCTCTTGTCAAGATCAGGGATTTGGATTGTTATTTTTTTCCTTATGACTTAATGTAAAATACTCAGTAGTAGTTACATCAATACATATGTTGCCGTCATTTTAGACGTCATATCGATATAAATATCTTACCGTCAGTTTTTGACGGCACTGGCCTATTCGTAATAATAATAATAATAATAATAATAATAATAATAATAAATGTTAGGAGGCTGATATGGCTCTCATGGATTCTGATATTAACGTATTGAAAGTGTTAACGTGGACTTATTTTGTCTTGATACATTAAGATGAGTTACAGTAAATATCCTGTTTAGTACCACAGTCTCATCCGTCAAACTTAAATAAAAACCAAAACCGAACATCTTGACACCTGTCTATAATATTCCCTAATTGCTCCCGCTCATGAACAGATATGCACACTGCGTCTACCTCTAGGCGGCATAACTAACAGGTTAAAGTCAGGCAACTGACAAGCAAATATCGTAATTCATCGAAACGAAACATATCCATGTTAACACTTTCACTCAGTTTGGACCAGAAACCACGTGAACCATGCTTGGTGTGACACCAGAACATATAATTATGTTATTACTAGCAGTATAGCCCGACTTTGCTCGGGTTTAATGAAAGCTTTAAAACTAATCCATGGTCCTGAAGCTCAGACTCTTTGGACGTTAGCACGAAAGACTAAAAAGCAATAGTTGTTTCCAGTTAAAGTGAAACTGTAGACTGAAAGAAAAATGAATGGATGTAAGTCAAATTTTGATTTCCTGGTATCGATATCAAATAAGTTTTTTTCGTCGTAAACTGAATTTTGAAGGCTAAATAAGTCCTCTGAGTAAATGGTATCATGCCTGAGACTAAGAACTACAATTATACCTACTTAGAGCCAAACCCGAAGCAAAAACTAAAATAAAAGGGCTAAAAAAATACAGACATTCAGGCAGATAAACAGACACACACACAAACATCTTGCCTTTTATATATATATATATATATATAATCGATTTTTTGCACTATTGTAAGAACTGCAACCTTGAAACTTCTGAATATCGTTTCTTATGTCTTTGTCTATGAGTGTATCAAATTTGATTAAAATCGGACCACTCCTTCTATAACCCGATTTTTTCGATTATCGATTTTCAATATTTATTGGGGGTACCTCGACACAAAACCTATCTTAGAGCTCTTGCAGACGTTTATAGTACATCTGTGTAAATTTTCAAGAAAATCGGTTCAGCCGTTTCGGAATCTATCGGTAACGGACACACACACGCACGCGCGCACACACACACACACACACACACACACACACACACACACACACATACATACACACATACACACACACAGAGAAAAAGGTCCATTTATAAATAAGTTTAGATTCGTAATTCTGTTTTGGTTAGATAAAAATCCGAACATCTGAATTCCAAAGAATAATAAAAATTAAAATTTAAAAAAAGACAAGGGCATGCCTGTTCAATAAATCATATTTACAAACATATGTACGTGAATTCGAAAGAGTCAAAAAGGAGTAAAAACAGTCTTTATTTGGGTAGTTGAAGCTGAAAAAAGACTTTGATCGTCAGCAAAGATTCACTGAGCGTCCCTGCTGTTACTGTTGGAAATGATTTGTTTGAATGACTGACACATGTTTCTTTCAAAAGCGCTATGAAGAAGCTATGTAGCCACGTCTTTTTTTTAGTTTGAACGGCTTAGAGTTAATTGTAACCTTGCTCCTTGAAAGTCGAAATCTGTAGATTTTTATGATAACTTTTCCCGAAAGTATTATCGAGAAAAGTAGGCTTTCTCTGATTATTCAAATATTTCACATTTTCTAACCAATATATACTTGATTTAAACAGGGTGCGCTGTAGTGTGGAATCTTTTGGTCTGTTTGTCTTGCAGAAGTTCAATTAGTGATCATGTCTTTTGCAGCAGATTTGGCTAACATTCCTCAGGTCGACGACCACCATATTCTTTAGATCTCGCGCCTTACGACTTTTCTTCTTCAAAAGAAAATTCCATTTGAAAGGAACAAGACTTCTAGACGTCGAGGAAATCCAAGAGAATGTGACGAGGCAGCTGCTCACTGTTCCTTCAAAAAGCAGTTCCAGAAATGTTTTCATCAGTGCAAACAACGCTGGATAAAGTGCGTGCCTTCAAAAGGTGACTGCTTCGTAGGAGATGAGATTTAATGCCGAATTTATGTTTTCTTTTTATAGCATTAGTCTTGATACGTTGGATGTGCATTGTGGTGTATTGGATATCGGCTCGGAACGAGAAATCGAGGAGCCGAGTTCGAATTCCAGCCGAATTCATTGCATTCATTTACGCGCAAATACCCTTGGGAAAGGTATTAATCCGTCTATTCCTTCCAGTTATGGGTTGAATAACAGGACAGATTGGGTTCTATAGCCTTGATCGGCAACCAGTCTACCGCAGAAAGCAATGGCAACCTACTGCGGTATAACCTTCTTCCCAGTCAGTCATGTCTCTTTCGAGACATGATCGCCCAAGTGTGTATCACGTATGGCACTTAACTGACTGACTTGATACGTTTTGATCAGACTTTGTCTATTACATTTTGTTATTTATTCATCGTTAATTTATTATCTTCTACAAATGTCAGCTGATTGGGATGGGCTGAACATTTTTGCTCATTCCCAAGTATTTTGATTGCTTTCAAATCATTGTAAACAAACAGACATTAGTGGTTTTAATATCGTTAAACGTCAACCTCTGATATAGTCTGGTGTCAAGGTAGCATGAGAAAGTTTCATGAATGGATATGCTAATATTAGGCGTTTCTTTATAAAGAAATATTCGGCATTCATTGACTTTCTAGACAGTGCTACCTTCTGCTGAAATTTATAAAATATTTTTCTTTCTTTCTTTTTTTTTTTTTTTTTTTTAGATTTCTCAAGTCCAGTAATGGTTACAACTCTTCCCAGTATAGATAGGGGTTTCCTTCCTAACCTTTATTTGAAGTTGTGTGGAATGTTAACATCTTCGTTATGTTATTATTTTCTCTTTAGAAATGACTTCAGAGCTTCATTCTCAATGTCCAATAAACTTGCGGGTCTGGGTTCATCTTCCAACAACGTTTCTCCAGAACAAAATTTTGAAAAATTAATTTCCTTCTTGCCAGTCATATATGACTCCTTGACCATAAATATTACTTTCTAGGTATTTTCATAGCGTTATTCGTTTACCTGAACACCCATAACATTATGTGACAAAAATGCGTTTTCAATCCCTCCATTAATGGGATGAAGAAATTTATTCATAATTTCCTCTCTGCATGCTGCTACTACCACGTAAAGACTAAGCTATATTAGTGTACTTCAGATTTATTCTTAACTACCACGTATGATTAGTAGATACGATGATACTTTGAGTTTCAGTTTCAGTTTGGGTTTTGTTTAACGGCATATCAACACCACTGTGGGTTATTTAATGTCAAAAAGGTGGGGTTTTAAGGTATTTTTCTTAATGTTCGGTAATAGTGAAAAGGTTGATTTAGTCAGATTTTAATTAATGTTTTTGTTTTTATTCTTTTTTATTTTAGAAAACTGAAAATGTCTTCTAGTTTTGTATTCAAAAATGTTTTGCTGAGAATTTTTTTTTCTTCAAAAATGAGTTATGGTAATGATTTTTTCTTCAAAAATGTATATTTTTTTTTATAAAAGTCTATTTTTATGTATATATTTCTATAAAAGTGTATTTTTATACTTTCATAGTGTTTTGACCCCAATTTGGAGGTTAACTATTTGCCCATAGTTGGGATCCTAACAGGTGCTACCACTGCGGGTAAGGGTGGACCTGAGAACAACAGCAATTAAGAGGTGGTTCCATGCTTCTCACAACCTCCCAACCAGAGGCCTTGCTGCCAGATGCAGTTTATAGTCATGCCCAGGACTGGAAACGATGATACATTCGTTATTATGATTAGTTTTCTAAAAAGGAAATTATTTATGACTCAGCCTAATAAATGGATGCAAATAGATAAAAATAAAAATCTGAATATATGAAAATATCTTCTAATTTGCCCGATGTAATGGATATCGGATCGAAATGAAAAATCAGTGAACCGGGTTCGAATTACAGTCAAGTTCGTTACGTTTACTTACGCACAAATATCATTGGGTAAGGTATGAATCCAACTCTTCTCTCCCCAAGTATGGGTTAAATGGCAGAACAAGCTACGTTATCGGTTGGCTAGTACTCTTACGCCAAAAGAAATGGCAACCTACTGCGGGAAAATCTTCTGCCGAGTCAGTCATGAATCGAAAGAGACATGATCACCCAAGTGTGTATTACGCATGGCACTTAACTCGCTGAACTCGTTTAAAATTATTTTCTTGCAGAATTTCATCAGAATTAACTATAATAAATAGTGGAAACCACATCAGTTGAGGACTATTGACAGATGCAACAACCAAAATGTATACTCAAAGAGAACATGATAACATAACGAAGATGTTGATATTCCACACTATTTCAAACAAAAGGTTAAGAAGGAAACGCCACCTCGATACTTAAAAAAGTCATAAACACTACTGGACTTAAGAAACTGATTTTCCTAAAAAAAATCTTTATGAAAGTACCTAAAAAATATGTAATGTTTATGGTCAAGGGTCAAAAATGACCGGCAAGTAGGAAATTATTTTGCAAAATTTTGTTCTGAAGAAACGCTCTTGGAAAATGAACCCAGACCCGCGAGTTTATCGGACATAAAGAATGGAGTCGTTTTTAAAGAGAGAATAATAACATAACCAAGATGTTGACATACCACACAACTTCAAATAAAAGGTTAAGAAGGAAACCCCTATCAATACTAGAAAGAGTCGTAACAACTACTGAAATTGGGAAACCTTTTTTTCTAAAAAAAATAAAAAATAAAAAAAAACTTTTAAGAAAAAGATTTTATAAATTTCAACCGAAGGTAGCACTGTCAATGAATGCCGAATGTTTCCTTATAAGGAAACGCCAAATATTAGCATATCCATTCATGAAACTTTCTCATGCTACCTTGACACCAGACTATATCAGAGGTTGACGTTTAATGATATTAAAACCACTAATGTCCATTTAACTTTATTTACAATGTTTTGAAAGCAATCAAAATACTCGGGAATTAGCAAAAATATTCAGCTTGTAGCTGATAAGAAATTAATTAAAATCAACTCTCTTCTTCACTTTTACAAAAATTCACAATGACCTGTGAAATCCTGGTTTTTCCCAAATAGAAAAATGATTGACCATCTACTTAATGAAAAAGTCGAAACTAGATTTCGCAAGTAGGAGTTAAAATGATTTTTGACCAATGGGAGCGACTTGTAAAACTTGGAAGGACTTGGCGATCTAGTACAATATTCAAAAGGACATATAAATGTGTTCGCAGCTTCAGAGACTCAGATGGGAGCCGAGAGACGAAAGAACTAAAATGTAACGTCAACTCCAAATCGACCCGGAGATAAGGTCAGGTTGCACCTTGTTCTCTTTCTCATTATCTCTTTCGACAATTACAAATGCGAGCAGTTTCTTCAACTCTCGATACCCTTAACTCAACTTTAGCATTGAACACGAACTCTACTCATAACTTCTTATTAATGTTTCTAATTGTACATTAACTCCTACAACTTATGTTATTCCTCCTTTTAATAAACTTTTATTTTAATATTTAAAATGTATATTTTATTATTCCACTCTTCTACACTAATCCACACATTACAACCTGCCAACAAACCAACCTTTTGATGATGAAAAACCTTCTTATGATTATAACTCTGCATAAAACTTGTAAGCTGTAGGGAGTTCGGTTATGGCCGAAGAAAAATTAACCAGCCATTACGGCTTTATGTCTATCCCAATCTACTATGCGATGACATTTACAAAAGATAATATATTAACGATGAATAAATAATGGAACAAAATGTAATACACAAAGTCTAATAAAAAAGTATCAAGACTAATGCAAGACGGTCAATGAAGGCCGAATGTTTCCTTATAAGGAAACGCCAAATATTAGCATATCCGTTCATGAAACTTTCTCATGCTACCTTGACACCAGACTCTATCAGAGGTTGACGGTTAACGATATTCAACCACTAATGTCCATTTGTTTTGTTTACAATGTTTTGCAATGGCTACGACTGTCATGGGCGGCCTATGGTTTTGACATTCTCACGAAAACAAAGGGATGAATGGAAACCTTGACCCTGGTTTTATTTAAAATATTGCTCGCAATAGATTTTGTTTTTTAATTCTTTATCTCATGATTATATTTATCTTGTTTTGATTTGGAAATATCCTGAATTCTGAAGCGCAATTATTTTACATTATTCCAGAAATACTTCGCACATACCCACCCTCACATGTACCAAATGTGTGTGAATATATGCACATTGCACTTACGTAGGCGTCGCGTGATAGTGCCATGCTTAACGAACTAGGCTTGCATATCTTTACTCGAGGTTTCGTTTCTCGATACTGTTGACTTATACTAAAGCTAGGCTACGTTTCTTCTTCTTCTTCAATGTGCTGTGTCCCTTCAGGACGTGAACAATCATGGCTCTCCCCAGTTCTCTGTCCTTTATAGCATTTATTAATTATTTTATTTTATTTATTAGTTTATTTGCTATCTTTCCTAATCCTTCTTCAGCCAACAAGCTCTTTAGGTAATTTATGATCTGCTTCTCACTGTTACTCTTGTCTTTAATATAACCTGTGAGTGTTAAAGTTTTTAAGCTCTCTTTCCTTATTATGCGGTTTGTGAAGAGATATAATCACACACGTTCTGACTGAAGGAGAGAGGAAAAGAAGAATGTCAACGTAACAGGCACACACACACACACACACACACACACACACACACACACACACATATATATATATATATATATATATATATATATATATAGGATTAACCTAGAGGAGTTTGTCCCTTGACTTTTTTTTATAATCATATTGCCCCAAGCAAGGCTTTTTACTGCCACTGTTTTGCAGGGGGATTACATAGGAGGAAAGTTATGAGTGAGTGATTTTTGTTTAACAGCATATCAACCTCTGTGGATTATTTCATGCCAAACAGGTGGGGTTTTAAGGTATTTTTATTTTATAATGTTCGATTATAGTAGAAAGGTTGATTTAGTCAGATTTTAATGAAATTTTAGAAAACTGAAAATGTCTTCTAATCTTATAGTCAAAAATGTTTTGCTGAGAATAATTTTTTTTTCCTTCAAAAATGTGTTATGGCAATATTTTTTTGTTTTCAGAAATGTACTATTGGTAATATTATTCTTTCAAAAATGTATATATTTCTATAAAAGTGCATTTTTATACTTTCATAGTGTTTTGACCCCACTTTGGGGGTTAACTATTTGCCCATAGCTGTGACCCTAACAGGTGCTGCCACTCCGGGTCAGAGTGGACCTGGGAACAACAGCAATTAAGAGATGATTCCATGTTCCTCACAACCTCTCAATCAGAGGCCTTGCTGCCGGATGCAGTTTACCGTCATACCCAGGACAGGAAAGTTATGAGAAAGAGTGACATGTTAAAGGGGGTTTCAGGAAGTGGGTAAGAGAAAGATGAGAATACTGATGAGAGTAGAGTGGACGGAGAAAGGAGCATGAGAGAGAGGACGCAGGTTAGTGAGTTAGGAGATGACTATTGACTTTACATTTAAATTCTTGGAGATTGTAGCTGTCGGGGAAGCAAGTAAATGGAATGGAATTCCACAGGCTGGAAGTGCGAGAAAAGAAGCTACTGGAGTAGAATTTGCGTTTACATTTTATTGGTTTTTCAGACCTAGTTGCTAATCTTCTGGCTTGAGTAAATTCATATACAGGGGACACCAGGGAGCTATGTTCATCGAAGCAGAAGCTGTGAAAGCATTTTTAGAAGAGACACAGAGAAGCGACATTGCGCTGGTGAGAAAGTGACTGTATCTGAGCTGCCAAGTCGAGATCGATCACATTACAGATTCTCTGTTGGATTTTGTCAAGGACCTTTACGTGGATAGCAGGAGCACCCGACCAGATATGGCAGCAGTATTCAATGCACGGGCGGATGGTAGATTTATCTATGTGCAGGATTGTTTCAGACGGGAAAAACTTCCTGGCCCTACACAGGGAACCGACTTTCATAGCAGCGGATTTAGCTATGGCTTCTATATAGTCATTCCACTTGAGATCTTTTGTGAGAGTTAACCCGAGGAGTCGCAGTGTTTTGCTTTCATGGAAACTAGCCTGATCCATGGTAATGGTGGGTAGGAGAAATTATCTGTGATAATTAATCAATAGCAGCGTCGTTTTGGAAGTATTAAAATTCACGAGCCATTTCTTATCCCAGTCCGCCATGAATTGGAGGTCTTTTTCAAGCTCGGCAGCGAGGTTTACTGTCAGCCTCGGAAGATTTTTGATCGATACGAGAGTAAACCGTAGTGTCGTCAGCGTATATGCTTACTTGGGATTTTATTACATCTTAGAGATCGTTAATGTAGATAAGGTAAAAAAATAGGACCTAGAATAGAGCCATGAGGGACACTCGCGTTCGTATGATAGTATTGAGAGGCAAGTCTGTTAAATACTACCTTCATTGTGCGATTTGAAACGAATGACTGAATTAGGTCAAACAATTGTCCAGTTATACCATACCCTCGCAGCTTGCGTAGAAGGCCAGCATGCTTTGGAGATATCTAGGGCAACAGTTCGGGCTTCGCCGTTCTTGTCGAGAGCCTGGTGTATATATTCAGTGATGGTTGTGAGCATATCAGCAGTAGATCTGATGAAACGGAAACCATACTGTTTGTCAGAGAATGGTATGTGGGCTGAGATGTTGAACCACCTCGGCGTTGATGATGGCTTCGAACACTTTGCCGAAAATCGGTAGGAGGCTGATAGGGTGATAATTAGAGGGGTCAAAGGGTTCACTAGTATTTTTATATATTGGAACCACGGAGGAGGACTTCCATCAAGCAGGAAAGCAAGAAGCAGAGAGAGACATAAAAACTGAGCAGAATCATGCAACATTTAATTATTTAGGTTTTGGTCATAATTAAATTAGAACAATACACAGCTGTATTAAAAAGTGTTCAATACAATTATATTGTAGAACTTTTGAATATTTTTCATTTGTTAACGAGTTATGACGCAATCCAGTTTTCTACCTTTCAGTGTCTTCAATCGATTTACAATAACTGATTTTACCGCTTTTTTTTTAAAACACTCACGTAACAGGGATTTTTTTTTATGAATGCGAAATTTTCAAAATTAGAACTTAGAACATTTTCATCCATGATTTTATGATCTTAATAGGTATTTGTTGGTATGGTTACACTTGGTCATAATTTCTGTTCTTTCATTTAGTAATTCATTTTTGTTTGGGAATAACATATATATATATCCGAGTGAATATAGAACGAAGAATTCTTACAACGTCCAAAACATTAATTTAAAACAGTGCTCGATATATAATATATAGAGCTGTGAATATTTATTATAAATTATATTTTAGATGCATTGAGGCTTCAATGCTGAAACGGACGTACCGTCGTAGCGATTATATATAGAAAAATTATGTACATGTTTCAAAATATAATTTATAATATATATATATATATATATATATATATATATATATATGCTTTAGAAGTGGTATCGATATATTTTAGGTTAAATTTAGATTAGTTATTTTCAATAGTGGCTGTTATAGAGTTGGTAGGTAGTTGGGATTATTACTGTCTTTGGATTTTGGAATTTTCTTCTGCAGATTTTTTATGCTTTGCGTTGGCATTGTACAGAAAATAATTAGGATATTGAAGGAGTTTTAAAGTGCTTTCACTGTATTTCTGTTACTCGGGCAGAAATTGTGGGCTACAGCTTCCAGGGGCTTTTAAGTAAAAGCCTGTGATTACTCCGGATCGCTGATCATCGCAAAAGCAATAGTATCACAGTGCAGTATACGAGCTAAAAGAGAAAAATCAGCGATCTGCTCGGGGTGAACTAATTTAAAATCCAACAAACACCAACGGCTCTAATACATAAAAATAAAACACTTTCTGGTCTCCGGTTATCAAATCTGATTTGGTAATTTCATTCATTGCCCCTATTATTCTAAAAAAAAGTACAACCCATTTTCTTTACATACAATTTTGTCTTTCATTCCAAACCGATAAAATGCAACCGCAACTTCTACTCCAACAGTTTCTTTCCTCGCACTTCCCGACTGTGGAATTCCTTTCCACACGATTGCTTCCCCGACGGCTACAATCTTCAGGAGTTTAAATGTAAGGTCAATAGACACCTCCTAACACACTAACCTGCTCCCATTCTATCAAACACTCTTCCCATCTGCCCAACCCTCATCCTCGCTATCCTTACTCATCTGTCACCTTCCTCCTGATATTCCCTATGTCTATCCACTCCTTCTCTTTACCTTCCCCTATGTAGCCTCATGCGCAATAGTGGCAGTGGAATGCCTTGCTTGGGGTGAAAGGATTAAAAAAAAAAAACTTGAAAAAGTCGAACGTAAAACGCCTCTGGCTGACGAAACATGTCGTTTAAAATCTATTTCCAGTTACTTTAATCATATCTATTTTCGTTTTGGATAATATCATACATCCTACAAACATGCATATATATGTCAGATTAAATAAACTGCAAACATTATGTCTGATAATTTTTAATACAATTCGTTCGTACCGTACTCACGGATAACCTTTCGTGTATTATGATTGAAAAACGTAAGAAATGCGCTGTAACTTTTGCAGTTGTTTTATTATCCATTTTTTTATGTTCTCAAGTACTTTCAATCTCTTCCCAAGATCATCTTAAGGAATGCAATTTGTGATAACTGTCAACCTTTATTTTGAAACAAAAAGAAAAATTTACAGTAATTTTTAGCAACACAGTTCTGCGGTTATGTTTTGTTACCACAACTTAAACCCCCGAAAATGATCTCGCTGTGGCCGTGTTCAGAGTTGCTATCGGATACTCTAGAGTCGGAGTGCTGAAGGTAGCAGCTAAGTGGCAAATTTTATATTTGTATTAATCCTATATTTTTTCTTAGCAATTGATTCAGTAGTGAATTTCATTCTTTATTATTTATCTTTCAAATATTTTTAACAACAATAATAAACAATGTTCTCATTTGATGATAATTTTATACTTTTCTCTTTTATTATTTATTGGCTCGTTGCTATTACTGTCATTAAAGTAATAATAAGTAAAAGTGCTACATTTGATAACGAACTGTTTACTCCGATATCCAGTCTAAAATACATCTTGACGTTCCTTGTCATTGTAGAGGGCCTGCGTATCCCAATGATCCCAAGAGCAAAGCTGTCTGGAGTCTCAACTCCTGTATGTCCACTGTATGGCGGTAAAATCGAGGAGGAAGGGCCAGACTGAATGAGACCAAACTCCGAAGACTCCAACTGCGGAATAGGCAAAAATCTGCACGATTTTAACGACCAAGCTAGCGGACGTGGTCAGCGCCAATCGGGTTGGCGTAACCAAGGCTGCCCTTGACAGACCAAGCATCCGACAGCCCGATGCAACCAGATTTGTCAGATCTCGCCTGTCTCAGTACCCTTTGAGTCGCGATGGAGGCACTTCTGGCCAAGGCTGCTGGCTTCTCCGTCGCGCAGAGTTGTCCGACAGAGTCAAATTCACGTGAATGTCCTCGTCAAACTCTCTTTACTTTTCAGGGAATAAAAAGAGAGAATGAAAATCCCGATGTTCGAATGCGAACGAATGTCCACTACTACCGCTCATCTGGATTTTAGATACTTTGAATTTATTAACAGATAACATACATTGCTTAAAAATATTTAGAGCACTGCATCGTGGTCTAATGGTTAGCAAACTAAAACAATTACTTGGTGCTCCACACTTTCGATCTTGTGCCACATCTAAGATACGTTTAGAAAATCATTAGGTCTCTTCGATGTGGCACAATAGTTAACAAACTTCTCTCGCTAGATCAATTACGACTGAGTAGTGAGTTCGTTACTCACTGGGTGCTTCGAAATTTTGACCTTGTGTTACATCTAAGCGTAGCTTAGAAAATCACCATTGCTTAAAAGGCATAGAATATATTATAAAAAAATTCAGATCAGATTACGTCCTACTATAACGTCTTTAAGAATAAAACAAATTAAAAAAATAAATTGATGTCAAAATTTAGCGCTTTTTATTTAACTTCTTTCAAGCAATGTGTGATATCTTTTAATAAAGTCTCTTAACTATCTACAACCCTGATGAACAGGTAATATTTGCAAAACTTTAAGTCGGGTTTATGATTGATTGACTGATTGATTTTATAAGTATTATGAAACTTTTACTGGTTATTTAAAGGCAGTTATTTTTTAGATTGAAAGAATTATTTGAAGATAATATGGATTTACTAAACAACCTATAGCTGGGGAAACGTGAAGAGGTGAGTTGATACATTTCACAAGGGTATTTCCATGTAAGTGAATATAATAAACGGGATTAGAATTGAAACTCGGTTCTCGGATCTCCAATTCCAAGCCGTTATCCACTACACCACTCGTACATTCAATCTTACAGCATCTACTATTTTCAAGCGGCCACCTAACCAGGTACAGCCAAGACCGCACTATATAGTGCGATATTGGTACAGCCTGGGCTCGACGTTTGATGATCGTACGAGAACCGGTGCTTCAACGTGATAAACCACTTAAAGTAGGGAAAATACATTAATGTTTCCTTTGTTTACTATATAAATATATATACATAACTGTAAATTTGTCTTTGAACACGTCTTGAAAAATCCACCGAGTATAAACGCGGAGGGGAAAAAATGGAAACAAAAAAAGAAACGAACTAAGCACTTGAACATTAGTCAAAGTACTAGTCGAAAGAAAAAAAAAACCCGAGACGAGTAACCTAACACGTAAAGAGCTCAATACACTAGTAGAGCTAACAAGTAAGTAACTAACCTAGAGAGCCAACGAACCTACCAAGGTTTCACCAAGTTGGCAACTTTCCCTGAAGATCCAATTTGGTGAAACTGACCCTACTATACTGTGCAGTCGATAAAATCACAAACAAACAACGCGCATGTACGAAATAGAAATATAAAAAGGCGAAACTTTACCCATCGCACTCTCTCATCCCCTCTGTCTGTCTGTCTGTCTGTCTCTCTCTCTCTCTCTCTCTTTATATATATATATAGGATAAGGCAAAAGTCGCGCACCATAGAGATAATTTATGAAAAGTATAACTACACGTGAAAATTTTATCTACAAGTTATTTAATTGTTATCAGTCAGTAAAGTGCTATACGTGATTCACGCTTTGGGCGATCATGTCTCGAAAGAGACATGACTGATTGAGCAGATTATCCCGCAGTAAGTTGCCATTGCTTTCTGCAGTAGACTGGTTGCCGTCCAAAGCTATAGAACCCAATCTGTCCTATAACTGGAGGGAAGAGACGGATTAATACATTTCCCAAGTATATTTGTGCGTAAATAAATGCCATGAATTCAACTGGAATTCGAACTCGGCTCCTCGATTTCCACTGCACCACAACGCACAACGCACATCCAAAATCATTAGGACGGGAAATTCTTCCATGCTTATCAGATTTAACACTTAAAGATTTATATTTGTTTTAATCAGTTATGTGCCATACATGAAACACGTTTGGGTGATCATGTCTTGAAAGAAATATGACTGTCTAGGCAGAAGATTTTTCTGCAATAGGTTGCCAGTACTTTCTGCGGTAGACTGGTTGCCAATCAACGCTATAGAATCCAATCTGTCCTGCTATTTAATCCATAGCTGGAGTGAGAAGAGTTAGATTAGTACCTTTCCCAAGGGTATTTGCGCGTATGTAAATGCAACGCGTATGTAAATGCAATGAATTTAACTGGAATTCGAACTCAGTTCTCAGATTTGTCGTTCCGAGACGATATCCACTAAATGTTCTTTTTTTTAAAAGCATTTAAATTCTGTAGCTGCCTGATTCATAAAAAACGTCGGAGAGTTTCTCTTGTCATTTTAATGCAATAATATTTACTTCTTTCTTTAAGTTCCTCAATATTTCTTGGACACGTCTGATAAACAACTAAATTCAAATGCCTCCCACAGAAATAATCCAAGGGTGTGATGTCTGCTGACCTCTGTGGCCACCTATAACATCTCGATTAAGCTCTTTAGTACGTAAATTTTTACCCCTATATATATTGGGTTGTCCGAAAAGTTCATGACGGTTTTTAAGGGAAATTAAAACACAAAACAAAATTATGCATTTAACATTTATTTAACTATATATGAAACTTTTTTGCTGACAATCTTTCTCTGTTCTTCCTTCGACTTAAAAATTCCTTCTTACCATAATCTTGGTGGTTTCTCGCCAAAGAACTCATTAGGATTTTTTTATGTCATCCAAAGAATTAAAAAGAAAATTGAGATTATTTTGCAAGAACCTGAATAAATGAAATCTGATCTTTTCATCTAGACCCGAACACTGAACAATGGCGAGTATTCAAGTATCTCAGTGCTACATCTATTTTATTGGCTTAATTTACTCCCGAATAAGCCAAAATGAAGAGACGAACGTATTAATTAAACTGCATTGCGTTAGTTGCTTAAGTAACCAGAACCTACCTTTCTTCCTTGAAAATCAGCATTCAAGATCTGGTCTTTTACTTGTGCTCGAACAAGAAATTATTTTTCTTTTTTCTTTTCTTCTTCTATGTACCGTGTCCCTTCAGAAAATCATAAACTTCCTATCTGTTGTGGCTCTTGAGTATCATTTGACATTTTTTATCCCCCCACCCCTGCTCAGCTATCTCTCCACACAACTACATCCGACAGCAAGGCTTCTGATCGGGAGAGATTAGAGGTTTTGTGGAGCGTGAAACCACCTCTTAAATGTTGTTGTTCCCTGGTCCGCCATGACCGGAGATGGTAGCTACTGTTAGGGTCCCGGCTATGGACAAATAGTGAACCTCTGAACAAAAACAAAACACTCTGAAAGTATAAAAATAGATTTTTATATAAAAAAATTACCAAATATACATGTTTATAAATGACCAACAATACCTATTCATAGTATATATTTAGTTGAGGTCACAGATTTATGTTGATACTATCTAGATTTTGGCCTTAAATGGCACATAAAGGTTGATATGCCGCTAAAAAATTCAACCAACCAACCAGATCTTTGCATAAGCTTGTCGACTTGTTGGCCAGGTACACTTATTGTCTCTTTTGTCTTTGATATACCCTGTGAGTGTCAAATTATCCAAGCCCTCTTTCCTCAAGAAATTTCAGCTGTTTCTGTTTCTGTCTTTTTGTTTCCTTCAAACATTTTGCGCTCCGTCCATGTTATCCTCAGCATCCTTCTGTAGAACCATTTTTTTTAAAAGTAGGCACCCATCTATGTTCTAGGCCCTGATTACAGGCAATCAATAAGCATACTAAATAAGGAAAGAGTAAATGGAATCAGTGAAGAACGACGACTGGCAAATATTCAGATTCCTCGGTTCTAGATAATCATTATCAGATTAACTTATTGTTCCGGAACAATAGCTTATTTAAAGAGATAAATGTATTCATTAAACTATTGCTTGTCATTTAAGTAGGCACAACCTTGAAAATAAGCATTTAAAATCTTTTCTCCAGAGCTCAAATATCTACTTCAAAGTATATAGTATTATGATTAAATACATCGAAGGTCGTCCACTTTCTTTTTTTGTAGATTATTTTTCAGATTTTTTTTTTTTTTGTGTGTTTGTTTGTTTGTTTGTTGTATGTAAAAACCCAGAAAAAACACCTTTCACTTTTGCTCGCATACAAAGGAAAGAGTCTTACGGCCATATCACGTTGAATACACCGGTTCTCGCTCGATCACCGAAGTTAAGCAACGTTGAGCCTGGTCAGTACTTAGATGGGTAACCGCTTGGGAATACCAGGTGCTGTAAGCGTTTAGTGACGGATGTGCGTTGTGGTGCAGTGGATATTGGCTCGGAAAGAGAAATCGGTGAGCCGAATTCCAGTTAAATACCCTGCTTTCACTTAAGCACTGGTGCCCTTGGGAAATGTATTAATCTGTTCATTCCCGCCAGTTATGGGTTAAATAACAAGGGTAGGACTTGGGGACCCTGCCCTTAAAAATGAATCTTGATACTCGAAAAGAAAAAAGTATTACTAGACACAAAACTTATATAAAATGAATCTTGATACTCGAAAAGAAAAAAGTATTACTAGACACAAAACTTATATAAAATGAATCTTGATACTCGAAAAGAAAAAAGTATTACTAGACACAAAACTTATATAAAAACAACAATAAATTGTTGAAAGAAAAAGGTATTACCAGCAATAAATAAATAAAATTTAGTTGGCAATAAATGACCCGCCGAGGTTGATATGCCATAAAAACAAAACAACAACAACAAATGAAAGATTAAAACGGGGACGTTTTATTTATTATTTTTATTTTGGCAGAAGACATATCTTGAAATTTCTTGATTAAACTTTATATTCTTCAAGTATTAAAGTATAATTATTGAAGAACAACAATTCTAAATTTTCCATAAGAATAGATAATCTCAAATATTAAATAAATTAAAATAAATATTTTAAAATGTTTATCAAAGACTGTTTTCACAACACAAAACTCTACAGAATATTTTATTAAAAGAATTGACTAATTTTAGTTTATAATTCAGGCCATCATTTTACACAACTTAAAATTTAAATAAAAATTATAATTTTCAATTGATCTGATTTGATTTCTCTCAAAATTATATTTTTAAGATTAAAAAACAAAAAAAGTAGGATTGGCTTGAATTTCCGTAAAAGTCTTGTGAAAAAATTTATTTTCATAAATAAATTTAATCATAAATAAATAAGTATCCAAAATCTGCTTGGCTTAGGTATTCTGCATTTATTGTCGTTTATTCACTCGCTTACAGGTTTTCTGGCCTTCATTGTTCACTTACATAACATTTTCTTTTAATTTTGTTTATCTCGTTATAATAATAACGCCATTTTTACGGTTAATAGGCATGGCTTGGCGTAATACAGTCTTCCTTCTAGTATTTCTCCGATTTGAGCATGTCACGTTAAGATTTATAAATATTTATAACAAAAATTTTCATTTACTGCTAAATGGTAAATTGTGAAACTAAATTGTCGAATTTTCTGGTCTTTCGTAATAGTTGGTGTGTGTGTGTGTGTGTGTGTGTGTGTGTGTGTGTGTGTGTGTGTATGTGTCTGTGTGTGTGTGTGTGTGTGTGTGACTCTCTGTGTGTGTCTGTGTGCGTGTTCAAAAATCTCCAACAATACTTTTTTTTTTTTAATTACAAAATTAGAGACTAAATATTTAACAGGAATCCATTATTTTAATACGTAAAACTTTTACCCACACCTAATTTTTGAATCAGCATGATCTTTCTTTAAAATGCCTGACCCAGGCAACATCTTGTGTTTTTCTTCCTAATTTTGCAAAACTATTTTATTACCTTGACGATCCTATTTTTCTTTCTATTCTTTTTCTTTTCTTTCTTTCTTTCTTCCTTTCTTTCTTTCTTTCTTTTGTTGTTATTGTTGTTGTTGTTCTGCTTCAACGCGCGTTTACTAGCCGGGAGGTGCTTTGTCTACTTTCCGGTGAATGTGCCAGGCGCAGTTGGATACCTTAGCATATCTTTGACGTGAATGAGCAGTAAGGCAAATGAATGACCGATATTTTTTATGCTTAACATTTGTGTCATCCTCTAGTAATTCTTTTATATTTTACTTGTTTCTTTAATGTGACGTGAATGCTGCAAATTACGAGTTCAGCTTGGCTGTCAAAATTACTTTGTATAATGCAATCGTACTCAGAGTTTTAGGTCACATCCTTCCTTTTTTTTTTTTCATATCAGGTTTCTTCAAATTCCTCTGAATATTGGTTGTTTATCTTATTTTGTAACATTTACTTGATTCGAGGATAGGTAAATATTGGTCTGGACACATTTAGTTAGTTAGGGTCCTGGTAAATGTGGGTCGTTCGTTAATGGCGGAATAAGTTTTTTTCAGTCACTTTCTCACCGACGTGACGAGGTTTCCCTCAGTCTTTTCTACAAATGTTATCATAGAAATTTTTCTGATGAGCTTTCCTCCTTGGTGTCTTGGCGGCATGAATTTAAGTGTGCTACTAGAATGGCAGTTAGGTCTGACCGTTTTACTGTTAAACTAGCAAGATGCAACAGTATGTTCTATTCTCTGTTTTCTCACACTTCTTGTCCGTGGAACTTCCTTCCGATTCCTTACTTCCCTTTTAAATGTAACGTCGATATCGCCTGTTTCACACACACATACACACACACACACACACACACACACACACACACACCACGGGCGCAATATATATATATATATATATATATATATATATATATATATATATATATATATGAAATAGATAGATAGATAGATAGATAGCGTGGCCAAGTGCTTAAAACATTTGCTTTCTGATCATGAAAATCACACCATAAGGGTTGCCACAAGCCTTGTGAATGAAATTGTGTAGACGGAACAGCCGTCGATGGTTGTACTAGCCCGAAGTCATAAGTCATCGTGACCGAGGGCTTGATCTTGCTGGCCTTGTTTTGACTATTGACTATATACTAAATAACGTGCTCTTTCACAGCGACTGTATCTAAGATCTGCGTAGTTGCACTATAAACCACAGGTGGGCTCTGTGTGTGTTGAACCAGCACAAATGTGTTTGAGTAAGTGGAATTGGTTAGCCGATCTTGTAGACGGACATCTTCGGATACGAGTGGTCACCTATTGTTATTTTATATATATATTGGACTCTGAGAAGTTCACAGAGGTTCAGCAATGATTTTGTTATGAGAAAGTCTTTGGAAAATCCAGCTTATGTTATGAAATAGAGACTTGTAAAAAGAATGGACTTTGCGAATGATCTACGATTTGTTAGTGACACAATATGCAAGTTATGACCAACACCCTCAACAGCAACAATTCCAGGATTGGTTTTAAGATCGGTAAAGAGAAGACCAAGGTGATGGTTATTGGGAAAACCTTTTTTGGATGGCTAGGCACTAGAATCTGTTGGTGAGTTCCCCTATCTAGGAAGTAACATCTCACGAAATGATAACTTAACAAAAGATGTGAAAGAAATAATTAAAAAAAGCTGTGGTGTAGAAGTTCCTACAGCCAGCATATTAAACACCGGCCCATACCAACGGCAATCTATGCCAGTAAGACATGGAAGAAAATCAGCAAAATTCTGTCAGCCTGTAAATATCTTCGATCGACGATACTTGAAGACCATACTTGTGATCTCATAGACAGACCACATAACTAACAGGGGTCATGAAGAGATCTGGCCAAACTGGTCTGCAAAACAAAAACGTAATGTGGAAACGTAAGATCGCATCTGTTACAGATGCAATCGACAAGATCAGTGAGGACGTCTTTGGAGTGGAAGCCGGATGAGAGATATTAGACGGGGGAGAGGCACACCATTCAGGTTCTGGAAAAATTTGCAGGAGAATACCTAGATTAAATGATGTTGACCTGGAGTGAAACAACAGAACAGGCTCAGGATTGTGCTCGATAGAGAGACATTGTTAGGCAATGTTCTATAGGGAACTTTAGCAACTGACTATATTAGACTTTCCAGCCGATTTCTGTGCCTAACAGTTTCGTTCATAACTGAACCACTAAACTCATGACATATTATTTGATTATAAAAGTTAAACCTTTTGTAGACCAATCCAAACTTTTCAGAAGAACTGATAACGGAGAAATGGTGTTCGGTGTGCAACGAAGTCTCCAAAAAGACCCCCAGAGTTTTAGTTTTCTGAGACAGGCTGCCTCTCTTATGCCATTTGATGCCTTGGGGAACATAGGGCCGCTTAGACAGGCTGCTACTAACAGCAAAAGATCCCAGTTTTCTCTGCTATTTAAACCATAGCTAAAGAAAATGGCTTCATATCTTTTCCAAGAGTATCAGTACAAAGTGAACGAATTAAGAAACATACGTAGATGTGCAATGAATATCGATCGAAATGAGAAATCAGAGAACCGGTTTCGAATTCCGATTGAATTTGTTGCATTCACTTCCGCACAAATATACGTGGGAAAGGTATTAATACATCTCTTCTTTCTCCAGCTAAGGGTTGAATAGAAGGACATATTGGGTTCTATAACTTTGGTTGGCAATCAGTCTACCACAGAAAGAAATGGCAGCCTACGGCGGAAAAAATCTCCTGTCTAGTCAGTCATGGATCGAAAGAGACATGATCGCCCAAGCGTATATCACGTATGGCACTTAAATGACTGATCTGGGAAAGAGAATTCGATACTACAACAGATTGGGTTCTATAGCCTTGGTTGGCAATCAGTCTACCACAGAAAGAAATGGCAACCTACGGCGGAAAAAATCTCCTGTTTAGTCAGTCATGGATCGAAAGAGACCTGATCGCCCAAGCGTATATCACGTATGGCACTTAAATGACTGATCTGGGATAGAGAATTCGATACTACAACAGATTGGGTTCTATAGCCTTGGTTGGCAATCAGTCTACCACAGAAAGAAATGGCAACCTACGGCGGAAAAAAGGAAAAAATCTCCTGTTTAGTCAGTCATGGATCGAAAGAGACATGATCGCCCAAGCGTATATCACGTATGGCACTTAAATGACTGATCTGAGAAAGAGAATTCGATACTACAACAGATTGGGTTCTATAGCCTTGGTTGGCAATCAGTCTACCACAGAAAGAAATGGCAGCCTACGGCGGAAAAAATCTCCTGTCTAGTCAGTCATGGATCGAAAGAGACATGATCGCCCAAGCGTATATCACGTATGGCACTTAAATGACTGATCTGAGAAAGAGAATTCGACACTACAACAGATTGGGTTCTATAGCCTTGGTTGGCAATCAGTCTACCACAGAAAGAAATGGCAGCCTACGGCGGAAAAAATCTCCTGTCTAGTCAGTCATGGATCGAAAGAGACGTGATCGCCCAAGCGTATATCACGTATGGCACTTAAATGACTGATCTGAGAAAGAGAATTCGATACTACAACAGATTGGGTTCTATTGCCTTGGTTGGCAATCAGTCTACCACAGAAAGAAATGGCAACCTACGGCGGAAAAAATCTCCTGTCTAGTCAGTCATGGATCGAAAGAGACATGATCGCCCAAGCGTATATCAAGTATGGCACTTAAATGACTGATCTGAGAAAGAGAATTCGATACTACAACATATTGGGTTCTATAGCCTTGGTTGGCAATCAGTCTACCACAGAAAGAAATGGCAGCCTACTGCGGAAAAATCTCCTATCTAGTCAGTCATGGATCGAAAGAGACATGATCGCCCAAGCGTATATCAAGTATGGCACTTAAATGACTGATCTGAGAAAGAGAATTCGATACTACAACAGATTGGGTTCTATAGCCTTGGTTGGCAATCAGTCTACCACAGAAAGAAATGGCAGCCTACTGCGGAAAAATCTCCTATCTAGTCAGTCATGGATCGAAAGAGACATGATCGCCCAAGCGTATATCACGTATGGCACTTAAATGACTGATCTGAGAAAGAGAATTCGATACTACAACAGATTGGGTTCTATAGCCTTGGTTGGCAATCAGTCTACCACAGAAAGAAATGGCAACCTACGGCGGAAAAAATCTCCTGTCTAGTCAGTCATGGATCGAAAGAGACATGATTGCCCAAGCGTATATCAAGTATGGCACTTAAATGACTGATCTGCGAAAGAGAATTTGATACTACAACAGATTGGGTTCTATAGCCTTGGTTGGCAATCAGTCTACCACAGAAAGAAATGGCAGCCTACGGCGGAAAAAATCTCCTGTCTAGTCAGTCATGGATCGAAAGAGACATGATCGCCCAAGCGTATATCACGTATGGCACTTAAATGACTGATCTGAGAAAGAGAATTCGACACTACAACAGATTGGGTTCTATAGCCTTGGTTGGCAATCAGTCTACCACAGAAAGAAATGGCAACCTACTGCGGAAAAATCTCCTATCTAGTCAGTCATCGATCGAAAGAGACATGATCGCCCAAGCGTGTATCATGTAAGAGTGAGGGATCGAAGGGCCGAGTTCAATTTCTAGCTGTATTACATTCACTTACGTGCTAATAAAAAATGAGGAATATAGTCGTAATATAAATAATTTAAATAAGCATATTTGTTCTCATTAATATCTACGTCTTTTTTTATGTGCCATATCCCTTCAGGACTTGAGAGATCATGGCACTCCACAAATTCCTATCATTGTAGACATAAGCAATATCTGTTCCCTTACTCTTCCTGTTGTTCACGTTCTGCCACCCATTTATGCAAGCTCGCTGCTTTCCTCTATGCCTTCAATATATCCTGTGAGTGGCAGATTCTCCAAGCCCTCTTTTATCATTATGTGCCCTGGAAGTTTTAACTGTCTCATTCTGATACTGGGCCTTTTCGTGCCTATTAACAATATTCCTAAAAATGTTAAAATACCGTTAGCATCGTTATATATATATATAATACATCAATTGATACTTTTGTCTTGCAAAGGGTGAAATGATTAAAAAGAAAACTTTCTTGGCATATTTTTATTAACAATTTTATTAATTTGAATAGTTGAAAATATTTCAAAAGTTTCCTTTGTTCATTAGTTTCTTGAAGTTTTACTCTGTATCCATTAGAAACAATGACGTTCATCGCGAAAATACCCTCTTGTTCTTCTTCTTCTCTACAAAGATGGCGTCGAGAATTAATTACATTTTCCTGAAAAGGCTTCTCAATCTTGGTTATTTTCTTATTGGCTGGCACCAAGTAACACTTAAGGGGAAAAAACCACCACTCATTGCCAGCAGCAGTCTTTAAATAACGACAATGATTTACACAAATCTATTTTTAGGACACAAAAATCAAAATTCAGCTTTGAAGACAAAGGTAATGTATTAGTCGGTTTAAATTTACGAAATGAAGAGAATCCAGTCCGTCGAAGCAATAATTCTCAGCGCTGATCATTTTACTCATTCCTTCTTACTAAGGACCTAAATCCTAATCTTACTAAGGACCTAAATCCTAATCTTCATTGGAATTAATCTAATGTCTGATGTCTTTCTAAATGTTTTCTTGTTCGTAAGGATTTTGGTTATCGCCATTAAAGGTGGATCATTCACTGCCGTAAGAAATTACAGTTTTTAGATCCCACTCACCTTCAGGCTGATTTCCTAAGCTCCAAATAAACCCCCAGAGTTTTATTTTTCTTAGACAGGCTTACACTAACAGCAAAAGATCCCAGTTTTCTCTGCTATTTAAACCATGGCTAAAGGAAAATGGATTCATATCTTATCACACGGGTAATTCAGTCCAAGGTTTCTTTTGAACCATCGTTGGTCAGCTTGCCTTTCTATTTTGATTTTTTTTTTTTTTTTGCTTAATGTTCTACTTTAATTATTCAAACAAATGGTTGCCAATCAATCTTTAAAAATAAGATTCGATAATCGATCCCGATTTGGCAGCTTGTCTTCAGTCACTTTCTCATCAACGGAATGTGGCTTCCCTCTGTCTTTTCTACAAATATTTTCACGGCTTCTTCTCTGACCCTGCGGTGCCCTATCTACATGAATGTTCTAGACTGGCAACTAGTTCCCACATTTTTACAGTCAAAACAGTCAAATGTAACCGCTACTTATACTCATGCGGTTTATTTTTCCGCACTTCTCGCCTATGGGACTCCCTTCTATGGTACTCCCTTCTATGGGACTCCCTTCTATGGCACTCCCTTCTATATACTTGCTTTCCTGATAGCTACAATCTCCAAGAGTTTAAATGAAACGTCAATTGCCATCTTTCATCTCCCTGATTCTCACCTTTCTCTTATCCTTTCCCCGCCGCCCATTGCATATTGTTTTTCTTCATTCTTGCTCAACTCTTACGTAACGCCCCGCGCATGCGTATTTCAATCAGTCTCTTATCCTTTCCCGCAACACCTTCTGTATCTTGATCCTCTTTTTTATCGCTCTCCTCTCATGTAACTCCCTGCACGCCAGTGGCAGTATTGCCTTGGTTGGGGGGGGGGGGGGATATAATTATAAAATAAAAAATAATATTTCTTTCTTTTAGTTATTTGCTATGCCATGTCACATTTTATATAATCACATTTCAAAGATTAAGCTGTATTGTGCGTTTCAACATTTGTTTTTTTAACTAAACGTTCATCTAATACAACACCCAAGAACCACTAAGAGTAGAGAGTTACTGAATTGTTACTGAATTGTTGCATGAACATAAGATAGAAATGTAGGGCCATATTTTGAGGATATGTAGAATTGTGCAGGTATATTTTGCACTCAATTTGAAAGTTAGGGTTTAAAAAGATAATAATTAAACAAAATACTTTTTACAAAACTTTACCGTGTTTTGAGAAAATGAGTGTAAAGATTAAGTTTAGGTTCTTAATTAGAGCGTTGGAATTTAATTCCATTATCAGCGAAAGCCTTATAAAAGTTATAATTGTTATAATATATGCAGTTAGTTGGTGTGAAATTAAGAGAGATAAATTACATAACCATCAACTGTATACCTTCAATATGATACAGAGAATAAAGCAACAATCTACCGAAATACAGAAGGTAGCTTTAAAACATTTACAACAGGATTGTCTTGATTGTAGAAAATATTATTTTTATAGAATAGAGTAACAAATTAGATATTTCACTCGTCAGTCAGTTAGTTAAGTGCCATACGCGATACACGCTTAGGCGATCATGTCTCGAAAGAGACATGACTGACTGGGCAGAAGATTATCCCGCAGTAGGTTGCCATTGCTTTCTGCGGTAGACTGGTTGCCGACCAAGGCTATAGAACCCAATCTGTCCTGCTATTTAACCCATAACTGGAAGGAAGAGACGGATTAATACCTTTCCCAAGGGTATTTGCGCGTAAGTGAATACAATGGATTGCAACTGGAATTTGAACTCGGCTCCCCGGATTCTCGTTCCGAGCCGATATCCACTGGACCACAACGCACATCCTAAATATTTACAGGTTTGTGAACGGGGATCGAAACCATGTATGGTGTATTTACAATCTAATGACTGTCGCCTAGACCTCTCGTTCGTAAAAAATAAGACTCAACACTATATATATATATATCTGTTGAGTCTTATTATTTGCGAAAATAAGACTCAACACTATATATATATATATATATATATATATATATATATAGTGTTGAGTCTTATTTCTTACGAACGCATGGCTGGAATTTTCAAACAACTATATAACTTGGGGCATAGTGAAAATACCCAAACCGTACAACGGTGACAACGTATGCAGATTGTGCCAGAATTGTGCCAGGAGGAAAAATGAGCTATTATGTTGTTCCCAGAAATAAAAAATTACTAAATGATAGATCAGTAATTATGTCCAAATGTAATCATACCCATGAATACTTACTGGGATCATACAAACATGGATAAAAATGTTCTAAGATCTTTAAATAACTCTTCCCTAATTTTGAAGATTTTTCGGTTGTTTGAAAATTCCATTCGCGCATTCGTAAAAAATACCTGTTCGAACATTTAAAAATCGGTAAAATCAGTTATTGTAAATCGTCTGAAGATACCGAAATATTGAAACCTAGGTTACGGAAATAATTCATTTCCAAATGAAAAATATTAAAAAGTTTCACAATATAACTGCATTGAACATTTTTTAATACAACTGTGCACTGGTCTAATTTAATTATGCCCAAGTGGTCTGCTGTTTTCAACACGAAAAAGGAAACTTCGAGGTGACATTAAGCAAATTAATTAAGCAAGTTATTCAGTTGAGGCAATCATTATCTTCGAATGGCAAGTCTGACAACCCAGAAATCAGCCTGGACCTAAATTCCTCTTGACTATTTACTGCGCAGGAAAAAAAATCATTAAAAATGAACGCTAATTTTTACCTATCAAATGTCAACAATTTCAAATTAATGATAATAAAAATATCTTTTTCTATCAACTCCTTCGTTTGGCGTCATTTATTCTAATGGTCGCCCTCTAGCGTTATTCACAAAGTTCCAAGACAGGATGGTCTCACACACGCTTGAGAGGTGGACTCCATGTGCGCATGCGCGTGTCCTTGTGTCGTCAGTTGCAAAATTGGAAGTTGTCAACACTATGACTAATTTTGTGAACAGTGTTAAATTTTTAGATGGGCATAAATTCTCCAGGCAATATGACCTTTTTTCTGATACACAGATCAAAGGTGAGATTCATCTCACAGGATTTTAGGGTTTGATGATTGAATTTTAGACATTTTCAGCGTATTTTCTCCTGTTTGCAGTGGCGACGATTGTGTGATCGTGTGACCGTGCATTTTGCGGGTGAGTATGTGTGTGCTACGGTTTTTATGCCAGCCTGCCAACAAAGATAACTCGATAATGTTTTTATTCTTCTTACTGTTTCATTTGATTTACTGTTTCGCTATCAATGGCTTTAAAAATGTAATGAAAATTTATACCTTAACTTATTTATAAATGGAACTTTGTCTCTGTGTGTGTGTCTGTGTGTGTGTCCGTTACCTATAGACTCCAAAACGGCTGAACCGATTTTCTTGAAAATTTACACAGATGTACTATAAGCGTCTGCAAGAGTTCTAAGATAGATTTTGTGTCGAGGTACCCCCGATAAATATCGAAAATCGATAATCGAAAAAATCGGGTTATAGAAGGAGTGGTCCGATTTTAATCAAATGTGATACACTCATAGACAAAGACATAAGAAACGATATTCAGAAGTTTCAAGGTTGCAGTTCTTACAATAGTACAGAAAATCGATAACATATATATATATAAGACAAGATGTTTGTGTGTGTGTCTGTTTATCTGCCTGTATGTCTTTATTTTTTTCAGCCCTTTTATTTTAGTTTTTGCTTCGACTTTGGCTCTAAGTTGGTATAATTGTAGTTCTTAGTCTCAGGCATGATACCATTTACTCAGAGAACTTATTTAGCCTTCAAAATTCAGTTTACGACGAAAGAACTTATTTGATATCGATAGCAGGAAATCAAAATTTGACTTACATCCATTATTTTTTTTTTTTCAGTCTACGGTTTCGCTTTAACTGGAAACATGTATTGCTTTTTAGTCTTTCATGCCAACGTCCAAAGAATCTGAGCTCCAGGACCATGGATTAGTTTTAAAGCTTTCATTACACACGAGCAACGCCGGGCCAAACTGCTAGTATATACATAAATCCATCTTTTCTCCTTCCAGCTATGGGCTGAATAGCAAGACAGATTGGGTTTTATAGCCTTGGTTGGCAACATGCTGCAAGAAAATCTTCTGCTTAGTCAGTCATTGATCTAAAAAGACATGATCGCCCAAGTGTATATCACGTATGACAATTTAACTGGCTAAATGGAATCAATGATTATTATTCTTTTATGTGCCGTGTCCCTTCAAAACGGAAACGATAATGACTCTCCACAACGTCTTATCTTTCGTTGCTCCAGAAACAATGTTTTGTTTCCTAACTATCCCTGACAATCTCTGTTTTGCCATCTATTTTTCACAAGATGGTTAAGAAGATTATTCACTATTTTCCCTCTGTCCGTCTTGCTTTCAATATGCACAGTGAGCATCGAATTCTCCAATCCCTCTTGTCTCCAATATTCCCTGTGAGTATCAAATTCACACATCTTCTTTCCTCGTTATGCATCACAGAAAGTTCATCAATCTCTTTGTGATTTTAAATATAAGCTCTTTTTCTTCTTTTTAGTTTTCGTTTGTTTTTCTTAAAACTTTCTCTTTATTCACATGCTTCCTCCATGATATTTTCAGCAACATTTTTCAGAATCACATGTTCCCACTTCATCAGCGCGGGTATTCACTGTCATATAGGAAGATTGATACTACATAGCGGTTCAACACTATTTTGTTTCCTGTTTCTTAATATTTTGCTTAGCTTTTGGAAGCCAGCTTTCGCTGTTCCTGTGGGAATTCAGTGTCGCATTTTCCGTCATCTGTTCAACCACTTCACAGATATTTACATTTTTGGTTAAAGAATTAATA